>CM077092.1:175429559-175863887 GCA_039513925.1 Platanthera zijinensis
CTTCACTCAGCGTTATAAGCCATCTTGCGTTGAGTGACTGATCTTCACTCAGTGCCCATGGACTTGGAAAGTTTTCTGTCATCCCACCACTTAGGTAAGTGTTTACCTGATATAGCTACTTAGCTACCTGACCTATCATAGTTATCTATAGACATGTGTATATCATTTATACTATTGACTTCACTCAAATCCAGGATATTGTGGGCAATGGACCCAACAGTCTTGTGTGTTATCTGAATAGATAACCTTCTATTTATAGCCATTGTGGATGGCTACCTATTGGATGATGACATCAGTAACTGACATCATACTTCAAATTATTCCATAGACTGATTTCATTAAAACATCTTATTTCTGTAGCTGACGTGACAGTTCTGACTTGTCTTGACCCTTCTATGTCGATTCTACACCTCTTTTGAAGCATAAGTGTCGAGATGATCAAAGTTTCTCAACACTTGTGTCGAGACATCATAGTAGACTCGACACACTGCTACTTGGATGAATTTTTCTTATGTGATGCTGAATGTGTCAAGATTGTTGACATGTCTCGACACATCTGTTGTCTGTGTCAACATCTCTAAATTCTGCCTTGTGTCGAAACATCTGGATTATCTCGACACAATTTTCTGCTGTGTCGACATCTTTAAATTCTTCCTTGTGTCGAGACATCTAGATTGTCTCGACACAATTGTCTGCTTTGTCGACATCTTTTGTACTTCATTCCTTTACTGTGTTGAGACAGTTGACTTGTCTTGATACAGTTTTACTTAATATAATTGCTTTTCTTTTTTGTATCGACACAAATGTATAGTCTCGACACAACTATCTCAAGATTTATTATGTCAAGTGTGCTAACTTATCTCGACACTACTGACGGATACTAAATATCACGGCAGTGAACCGGTCGCACAAGTAATATAAAATGGGCGAGTTTTCCCAAGTATCGATCTCTCAAGCAACACAGTACGGTGGAGTTTATTTCTAGGAGGACTTGAGATTGAAGTCCTTAGGTGGGGGTTAACGAAAGGTCGGTTTTGATGGTGGCGATAAAAGAAAATTAAATGCTAACAACTACTCCTATGCAACGCCGCTATGCGCTTGTAACAACCCGCATTTTCTCTGAAGGAAACAGATTATCAGAGTAGGAGAAAATACGCGTCATGATTCCACGTCGAGCAGGGGATAACTGCCAATGCTCAGGCAAACTACTAATAACTATACTTTATGAAAGTCCATGAGTTAAATGATTAGAAAATCAATTATATTTTTAAAGGCCGTATCCCTCGGCGCGGTGGATCAACTAGTACACAGTTTAAAAACTATACTTATATGCTGTGGAAAATACTTTATTCAGGTTAGACATCCTAAAAGAGTGCAGAAGTGTCCCCTGAGGACAACTTATACTATGCAAGACCCTACATTTAATTTATTCTATATTTAAGAAAACGATTTTTTTTACGTTGCTTGAAAAATTGTGATGAGTTTTATAAAACATACTGATCATGAGATATACTTATAATAGTGTTTTTAGGTTTCAAAGTAACTAGCAACCTAGCATAAATCATCCCCAGAGCAAATAGACTAACTCCAGAAAGGTAGCAGCAAAAAGTAACATATCTAGTATCAAGGTAAAAACTGCCAGTGGGCGCCAACAAACTGAAAGGAACACACTGGCAAGTATGTATGTCTGTAAGAAAAACAACACCAAAACTACCTCGCAAAAAACCAAGGAACTGATCTCTATAGCACCAGAGACCACCAGCAACTATACAGCACCACTAGCCGTCAGAGCGGCTACTATTCAGAACCTTAGGCATTCAAAGAAGAAAGAATACCTCAGCAAGCAAACTAGAAAAAAACTGCTCGAAAGTGTAAATCAGAAGATAAGCAAAAGAGGAAAACAAAGCAGTAACAGTCACAACTTCCCAAGGCAAGGAAAAAAGGAAGTGCACTAAGTGCGAGGACACCACAGTAATTCTGCCCAAAAGCTACAGAGTCAACAAGGCTACCATGAGCCCAATTGCTGCAATCTACCAAGGAAGAAACGTCTAACACCCTAAGCTGTGAGAGATGGTAGTAGCAAAAACATAAGAGATCCGGTTTGGAGGCAAACTCAGTCCCCCAACCACTATTTCCAAGAAACCAAGCTCAGGGGTCTATATGTGAAAGCACTAGGGACCACCCACCCCCTTGGCCAGCCCGTACCTGGTGCAAGATAAAAGAAAAAAAAGGGTGGCCTTGGCTAAATTACACAACACCTCCCCAATTAAGATATTCAAACAACCACTACTAACCACGACCCACGATTCAGCCTTTTTGTAAAAACAAGAAAAATAGCCGACAAGGAACCTCAAAATAAAGAAATTCACTCGGGGGAGAAAAATCAAGGTAAGGTAAAAGCGTTGAGATGACTCAACACGGCCTGGCATTGAGTGAGCCCCACTCACTCAACGCCTAACCAGACCTTGGCGTTGAGTGAGTTAGCCTCACTCAGCGCTAGAATCAACTATGCGTTGAGTGAGGTTCACTCACTCAATGCCCTCCGCAAGAACAGCTCTGGCGTTTAGTGAGCTAACCTCACTCAACGCCAAAATAGCTATAGCATTGAGTTAGGTCCACTCCCTCAACGCCTTCAGCAAAACAAGTAGTGGCGTTGAGTGAGCAAACCTCACTCAACGCCAAAATAGCTACGGCGTTGAGTGAGGTCCACTCACTCAACGCCTTAACACTAAATCGCAAAACCCAATGGTGGCATTGAGTGAATCCACCTCTCTCAACGCCAAATCAGATTAGGCGTTGAGTGAGGTCAACTCACTCTACGCCAAAGTACTTACCCGAAGGAAAACCCTAAACTAACTCCATCCGGAAGAGGTCGGCGGAAATGCCAATCGATTCTCACCAAATCGGCGGGAAAGCAGATCAATTCTCGTCGAATCGGCGGGAATACAGATCGATTCTCGCCAAATCTGCGGGAATACAGATTGATTCTCGCCGAATCGGCGGGAATCACTAACGATACTCGTCGAAGTCGGCAAGAATCACTTAGTGATTCCCGTCGATTTCGACTTAGACGAATTTTCTCACTCACTCGCATCACTACTTAGCCGCAAGATAACAGACCAAACTATGGCTTTGAGTGTGTGCACCACACTCAACGCTCAACCCGGGCAGCGTTTGGCTTTGAGTGTGTGCACGACACTCAACACCAAATCCCGAGAGCCTACCAAGACTTGTTCTAACGAGAGCACTACCATAGAAACCTCCCTCTCTCTCTCTCTCGGCTCCACCCGCAAAAGCACCAAACAAGAAATAAAAAATCTGGAGTCTAAATGGTGAGAACAACCAACGGGTTGAGCAAAAACAGCACAAGGAGGGGGGCTCATAAAGAGAAACTGAGGCACAGAGTTTTAACAAGCAAAAAGAGAAAAGCTTGGATTCTATCCTAGGGCTAACCGGGTAGTTAAGAGGGGGAAGATCAAAACAGCAAGTGCAAGAACCACTTGCCTCAGTTTTTCGCCGAAGCTTCACTCGAGTCCTTCCTCACCCTCGGCACCAGCAGAACCAACACCTAGCCAGCACATCCCGAGTGTTTAATGGCGGAAAGGGCAAAAACCGAAAATCCATATCTCCTAAAAACCCTACGAAAATATAATCTCTTACCGTAGAAACGTATATCTAAGAGAGAGCAATCCAAATCCGCTTTCGAAATCGAAATCCGTCCACAAACGCTCTCGGAATCGCCGTCCGAAAGGGTAGAAGGTCGGGCGATTTTCCTCTGTTTTCCGCGAACAGGAGCAGACAACAGTTTTCGGGAAGAAGAAGAATGGACCCGCTAATTTTGCTTAAGGTTTTATAAATAAATCTAATCACGCCTAATCAGCCGTAACCGCCTCCTAAGACGCCGGTTCATTTCCAAAGCTTTTGACCGCAGAAAATAGCTTTAAATACACACATTTGCTTTTATTATTAGCACACCCGAAACGACGCGAAAACTAAACTACCTCGGAATTCGATGAAACTCGCACCGTAGCTAAATAACCATGCTAAAAACACAACGGCGAAGTCAAAATTAACTTTCGACGAACAGAACTCGAGTTATACTCACCCGAAGCCAAAACACAAGCATCCCCCGAGAGGCCATACCGGGTCACCCAAAACGACTCGGCTTGCTAGGGAGATCTTGCCAATAGGTTACAAAATAGGCCACCCAGTTCTAAGGAGTTAATACCACACTCCACAGATGGCACAAGCCAAGAAAATGCGTCGACGTAACGCAAAACAAGAATTAAGTAATCACAGAAAAATCGGGGGCGTTACAGTCACCCACCCTAAAAGAAAGTTTCGTCCCGAAACTTTATGCACAACGTCTTATTAAAGAAGGAAAAGTAACAAGCCAAACATTACAAGAAGAAAACAACCCAAATTAATCAGGGAAACAAATTAGGGTGAGCCTCCCTCATAGCCGACTCAAACTCCCAAGTCGCGCTTTCAAAACCCTGATTCTTCCAAAGAACTTTGACCATCGGGATGGACTTCCTCCGCAGCACCCGATCGTGAGTATCCAAAATGCGGACCGGCACTTCAATAAAAAGGAGATTAGGCTCCAACTAGGGCACAACATCCAAGACTTTCCCACTACTGCGCACACACTTCCGCAATTGGCTTACGTGAAATACATTATGAACACCTGGGAAATTTCCTAGCAAATCCAACTTATAAGCTAACACGCCAATCCGTTCAACAATCTTAAACGGACCTACATACCTCGGGTCCAATTTCCGATTTTTACCGAACCTCTTAAATCCAACCATCGGGGAAACCTAAAGAAACACATGGTCCCCTATAGAACACTCCAAGTCAGACCTACGCCGATTGGCGTTCTTCTCGTATCTCTCCTGAGCTAAACAAAGCTTTTCTCGAATAAGCTTCACTGCGACTTCCATCTCCTCGAGTGAATCCGGACCCAACAAGGGTCTCTCACCTGCCTCAGCCAAAAATAGGGGAGTTTTGCAGCGCCTCCCATACAAAGCTTCAAACGGAGCCATTTGCAAACTTTCTTGATAACTGTTATTGTATGCAAACTCCATAAGTCGTAACCACTCATCCCACGCTCCACCATGGTCTAGAATGTAACGTCTGATCATATCCTCAACTATTTGGTTCACCCGCTCTGTCTGCCCATTGGTGTGTGGGTGGTAAGCAGTAGAATACCTCAGATCTATACCCAAACCCTCCTGCAGACTCTGTCAAAAATGAGAAGTAAACGGGGAGTCTCGATCAGAAATGATGCTAACAGGCACACCGTGCAATCTGATGACCTCATTCAAGTACAACTCTGCAATCTTCTTCATCGGGTAATCAATCTTATACGGCACGAAGTGAGCACACTTCGTCAGTCTATCCACTATAAACCAAATAGAATCAAATCCCCTTGGAGATTTCGGTAAGCCCGTTATGAAGTCCATAGAAATACTTTCCCACTTCTAAGTCGAGATCTCTAACGGGGTCAACTTTCCACCTGGCCTTCCGTGATCGTCTTTCAAATGCTTGCAAGTGTGGCACTCAGCAACAAATCGGGCTATATCACTTTGCATGCCATACCACCAGGCAATTTGCTTCAAATCACGATACATCTTTGTAGATCTCGGATGGTTGGCAACACTTGATCCATGAGCCTCTCTGCATACCATACCCCTGATGTCTCCAACATCAGGGATGCAAAATCTGTTGCGGTACTTCAAAGTTCCCGCATCATCGATGGAAAAATCCGGCAACTCTCCTCTCTCAGTCCTGAGGTATAAGTGCAGAAGGTCCGGATCATCCTTCTGGTGCAACCTAGTATGGGAAATCCAAGACGGCTCTTCCACTGCCAAACTACTTTGCATGTCGCAGCATCCCACTGAAATATCCATAAGGAGGAACTCTTTCACTAAATGATCGGCAGAGAGATTATAGATCTTTCCCGTCTTCCGACTCAGGGCGTCGGCCACCACATTGGCCTTGCCTGGATGGTACTGGATCTCTATATCGTAATCGGCCCCATACTCAAGCCACCGCCGCTGGCTCAAATTCAACTCCTTCTACGTGAACACATACTTCAGGCTCTTGTGATCAGTGAAGATCTTGCACTGAGCCCCATAAAGTAGATGCCTCCACAGCTTCAACGCATAAATCACCGCTGCAAACTCAAGGTCATGCGTAGGGTAATTTCTCTCATGAGTCTTTAATTGCCTTGAACAATACGCAATCACTTTTCCAACCAGCATCAACACGCAACCAAGACCAATATACGAAGCATCCACGTAAACGTCATACTCCACACCCATAATAGGTAGGGTCAGGACGGGAGCAGTGCTCAATCTGTTCTTTAACTCCAGGAAGGCTTCTTCGCACTTCTCGCTCCAAACAAAGGCCGTATTCTTCTAGGTCAACCTGGTCAAAGGTGCAGTCAAGGTAGAGAAACCCTCCATGAACCTCCTGTAGTAGCCGGCCAACCCTAGGAAGCTCCTGATCTCCTTGGGCGTGCCTGGCCTACTCCAATCCATCACTGTTGCGATCTTTTCTGGGTCGACCGAGATCCCATCCTTGTTCACCATGTGGCCCAGAAATGAGACCTGAGGCAACCAAAATTCGCACTTGCTCAACTTGGCGAATAACTTGTGATTCCTCAACTACGATAGAACCAAGCGCAGATGCTTCTCATGCTCTTCAGCATTGCAAGAATAGACCAACACGTCATCGATGAAAACCACAACGAACTTATCTAGGAAATCCTTTAACACCCGGTTCATCATATCCATGAAAGCTGATGGTGAGTTGGTCAGACCAAACGACATCACCAAGAACTCAAAATGTCCATGCCTCGATATAAACGCAGTCTGTGGAATATCTGCCTCACGGATCCTGAGCTGATGATAGCCGGAACGAAGATCGATCTTGGAGAACACTGTGCTACCGCGCAGCTGATCAAATAAGTAATCGATCCTCGGTAGAGGGTACCTGTTCTTAATAGTGACTTTGTTCAACTCCCTGTAGTCGATGCAAGGCCGCATCGACCCATACTTCTTCTTCACAAATAGAACAGGAGCACCCCAAGGCGATGAACTCTGCCTGATAAACCCTTTTGCCAACAACTCATCTAACTTGACTCACAATTCCTCTAGCTCAAGAGGGTCCATCCGGTGCGGCGCCTTAGCAATAGGACGCATACCCGGTTCCAAATCAATCACAAATTCGACATCCCGATCGGGAGGAAGACCAGGAAGGTCATCAGCAAACACATCAGCGAAACCACGAACAACGGGAATCTCCTCTAAGCGCGGTATACTAACAGCGGTCCCAACCACCGAGACTAAACAAGTAAAACAACCAGAAGGAAACAAATTTTAAGCACATACCGCAGAAATGACAGGAGAATCTTTGCACGGATCAGCATACACGCTTCCCGGCTGACCATTATCCTTGATGAAGTCCAAGCACTTCCCTTTGCACTGAATGACCGCATCATACTTAGAAAGCCAGTCCATGCCCAGAATGACATCGAAGTCCTCCAGGTCAATCATCTTCAAGTCCGTCCTCGCAAGAAAATCCCCTAACAAAACAGGGCAATCTAGAATGCCCAAATCTGATAACATAGATTCACTAGAAGGGAACTTGACGCGGAAGGTATCACGAAATCGATCTAGAGTTAACCGATGTCGCTCCACAAAGGCTCTAGCCACAAATGAGTGGGTGGCGCCGGAGACGAACATAACGAGCGCCCAGCGGTTCTTCACCGTAAATTTCCCTATAGGAGTATATAAAACTAAGGATCTACCAAAACCCAACTATAACCACTCTAGCAAATAAAACTTTCAAGCTGGAAAAAAGAAACAACTTACCTGAGATGACCTGAGTTGAATCTTGGGCCTCCTCGGAAGAGATCACGTTCAGCTTTCCCTTTCCCTTATCCACATGCAGAGGTGGAAGTAGTGCCTGAAGTGGAACTACATGAAGAGCAGGCTAGATCTAAGGACACCTAGACTTGATGTGACCCTTCTGCCCACACTGATAGCAGACTTTATCCTTGGACCAGCACTGGGCAGCATCATGCCCGGGTCGCTTGCAAACAGAACAAGAAACTTCCCTCCTAGGAGCACCATGAATAACATGAACTTGCTCCATATTCTGAGCTGCTGCCTTCTTGAAACACCTCTCGACGGGGTGGCCCGACCGGCCACAGAAGCTACACACCACCTTGGTCTTCTTTCCCAAAGCAGTATCGGGTACCTAGGGTTTCTTCTCCTCGACGGACATCCTCTTGTCCTTCCCCATTTGCTGGCCTCTGCTCTTTGCGGTCTCATAGCCTCCACCTTCAGAGCAGCCTCCACTACCCCTGCATAAGTCTCTAATCCATAAGCACCGGTCAACTGCTGCACCTCGCTCCTCAAGCCACCAAGAAACCGCTTGACTCGATCAGGCTCAACACTCACCAACCCAGGAGAAAACTGGCTCAACTTTCTGAACTCTATCTCATCTTCACCAACCGTGAGTTGTATTTGCTTCAGGTAGAGGAAGTCGTTCATAAGTCAGTCACGCTCGACCGAGGGCAAGAACTTCCTCAATAGCATTTCCTTGAATACTTCCCAAGAGCATCCAGCTACTAAGCTCTCTTTTTCCCTAAGCCCTAATTCTTCGCCAAACCCTTGAGTTGATAGACGGCTGACATCACTCTCTGATTGTCAGTAATACCGGAGTACGAGAACATCTCCTCCTGGAGATCAGCCAATCGTCTATGACTATGAAATCTGCCTTCCCATCATACATAGGAGGGCTAAGTCTCTAAAACTGCGAGATGAATGCCATTCCTGCTGGCACAACCATTGGAGGTCTCAGGGGTGCAGGAGGAGGAGGAACATCTAACCCTCCTGCAGGGCCTTGCACTCACTAAGTCTGTCATGCCACAACTGCCACTAAAGACTAGATCTGGGCTTGCACCTCCACCATTTGCCTGCTCAAGGAATCGCTACTCTGCTACAAGCTCTCGATTACCGCATCATTCTGCGCTCCCGATGACTCACCCTCAGATAGGGGGGTGGATCAAGTCGAACGGCATCTCTCCATCCTAAACTCATAGCAACCTTAGTCAGATCCAAGTACGACAGCTGCAACTAACTACAAGTACAAGCAATATATACATAAATATGAACTTTAAGCTACTAAACTTGATCTGGGAGTTTATTTTCACAAGAATTGATGTTATGCCTTAACCTAGGATGGTTAACCACCACCGTACTACCTCTTGTGCCTAGATCGGGAATGCATGACTTTATATTATTTTTGACTCGAAAACTTATGTGTGTACATATGTCATCCTGCCAGTCTTTTGCTTTGTACGTTGTGCTTATGTAATGTTATGCTATGCATTCTAAAAAGGCCCTAATGCATGTTATGAGCGGCGTACACATGAAAATGTTATGCATCCCATACTATATAACATTTTCATGCAACGAAAAGAAAACGAGCTAGTCGCAGCCATGTGGTGAGGTTATGCATCCCATACTACATAACCCTCACATGTTGCCCTTATGGTGGATCCATATACGAACACATATTATGCATCCCATACTACATAATATGCCCCGTATACTTCGTGTTATACTTATGAGTGTAGTGTTCGTGCTGTTGCCAAGACGTGCTGATGACATATCGATGTGTGAATGACATGATGCTGAACCACCAATGCAATCAAGAGGGAAGGTTGCCCGACTAACGTGTCAAGCAACCTCCCTCTGATACAAACTGTCACAACCCACATTTTCTCCGAAGGAAACGGATTATCAGAGTAGGAGAAAACACGCGTCATGATGCCACGTCGAGCAGGGGATAACTGCCAACGCTAAGGCAAACTACTAACAACTATACTTTATGAAAGTCCAGGAGTTAAATGATTTGAAAATCAGTTATATTTTTAAAGGCCGTATCCCTCGGCGCGGTGGATCAACTAGTCCACAACTAAAAACTATACTTATACGCTGCGGAAAATACTTTATTCAGGTTAGACATCCTAAAAGAGTGCATAAGCGTTCCCAGAGGACAACTTATACTATGCAAGACCCTACATTAAATTTATTCTATATTTAAGAAAACGATCTTTTTACGTTGCTTGAAAAATAGTGATGAGTTTTATAAAACATGTTGATCATGAGATATACTTATAATAGTGTTTTTAGGTTTAAAAGTAACTAGCAACCTAGCATAAATCATCCCTAGAGCAAATAGACTAACTCCAGAAAGGTAGCAGCAAAAAGTAACATATCTAGTATAAAGGTAAAAAATGTCAGTGGGCGCCGACAAACTGACACGAACCCACTAGCAACTATGTATGTCTGTAAGAAAAACAACACCAAAACTACCTCGTAAAAAAACAAGGAACTGATCTCTATAGCACCAGAGACCACCAGCAACTTCACAGCACCACTAGCCGTCAGAGCAGCTACTACCCAAAACCTGAGGCATTCAAAGAGGAAAGAATACCTCAGCAAGCAAACTAGAAAAAAAAAGCTGCTCGAAAGTGTCTATCAGAAGATAAGCAAAAGAACAAAACAAAGCAGTAACAGTCACAACTGCCCAAGGCAAGGCAAAAAGGAAGTGCACTAAGTGCGAGGACACCACAGTAACTCTGCCCAAAAGCTATAGAGTCAACAAGGCTACCATGAGCCCAATTGCTGCAATCTACCAAGGAAGAAAAGTCTAACACCCTAAGTTGTGAGAGATGGTAGTAGCAAAAACATCACGAATACAGTTTCGAGGCAAACTCAGTCCCCCAACAACTATTTCCAAGAAACCAAGCTCAGGGGTCTATATGTGAAAGCACTAGGGACGTCCCACCCCCATACCAAGCCCGTACCTGGAGCAAGATAAAAGAAAAAAAAGAGTGGCCTTGGCTAAATTACACAACACCTCCCCCAATTAAGAGCTTCAAACCACCACTACTAACCACGACCAACGATTCGGCCTTTTTGGAAAAACAAAAAAAATACCCGACAAGGAACATCAAAATCAAGAAATTCACTCGGGGGAGAAAAAATCAAGGTAAGGGAAAAGCGTTGAGATGACTCAACACGGCGTGGCGTTGAGTGAGCCCTACTAACTCAACGCCTAACCAGACCTTGGTGTTGAGTGAGTAAGCCTCACTCAGCGCCAGAATCAACCATGGCGTTGAGTGAGGTTCACTCACTCAACGCCCTCCGCAAGAACAGCTCTGGCATTAAGTGAGCTAACCTCACTCAATGCCAAAATAGCTATGGCGTTGAGTGAGGTCCACTCCCTCAATGCCTTTAGCAAAACAAGAAGTGGCGTTGAGTGAGCTAACCTCACTCAACGCCAAAATAGCTACGACATTGAGTGAGGTCCACTCACTCAACGCCTTAACACTAAACAGCAAAACCCAACAGTGGCGTTGAGTGAGTCCACCTCTCTCAACGCCAAAATAGATTTGGCGTTGAGTGAGGTCAACTCACTCTACGCCAAAGTACTTACCCGCAGGAAAACCCTAAACTAACGCCATCCGGAAGATGTCGGCGGAAATGCCGATCGATTCTCGCCGAATCGGCGGGAAAGCAGATCTATTCTTGTTGAATCGGCGGGAATATAGATCGATTCTCTCCGAATCGGCGGGAATACAGATTGATTCTCGCCGAATCGGCGGGAATCACTAACGATACTTGTCGAAGTCAGCGAGAATCACTTAGTGATTCCCGTCGATTTCGACTTAGATGAATTTTCTCACTCACTCGCCTAACTACTTAGCCGTAAGAGAACAGACCAAACTATGGCTTTGAGTGTGTGCACCACACTCAATGCCCAACCCAGGCCGCGTTTTGCTTTGAGTGTGTGCACTACACTCAACACCAAATCCCGAGAGCTTTCTAAGACTGGTTCTAACCAGAGCACTACCACAGAAACCTCCCTCTCTCTCTCTCGGCTCCACCCGCAAAAGCACCAAACCATAAATAAAAATCTGGAGTCTAAATGGTGAGAACAACCAGCGGGTTGAGAAAAAACATCACAAGGAGGGGGGCTCATAAAGAGAAACTGAAACACAGAGTTTTAACAAGCAAAAAGAGAAAAACTTGGATTCTATCCTAGGGCTAACCGGGTAGTTAAGAGGGGTAAGATAAAAACAGCAAGTGCAAGAACCACTTGCCTCGGTTTTTCGCTGAAGCTTCACTCGAGTCCTTCCTCTCCCTCGGCACCAGCAGCAGTAACACCTAGCCAGCACATCCCGAGCTTTTAATGGCGGAAAGGGCAAAAACCGAAAATCCATATCTCCTAAAACCCCTATGAAAATCTAATCTCTTACCGTAGAAACGTAGATCTAAGAGAGAGCAATCCAAATCCTCTTTTGAAATCGAAATCCGTTCACAAATGCTCTAGGAATCTCCGTCCGAAGGGGTAGCAGGTCCGGCGGTTTTCCTATATTTTCCACGAACAGGAGCAGGCGACAGTTTTTTGGAAGAAGATGAATGGACCCGCTAATTTGTCTTAAGGCTTTATAAATAAATCTAATCACGCCTAATCAGCCTTAACAACTTCCTAAGCCGCCGGTTCATTTCCAAATCTTTTGACCGCAGAAAATAGCTTTAAATATACACATTTGCTTTTATTATTAGCACACCCGAAACGATGCGAAAACCAAACTACCTCAGAATTCGACGAAACTCGCACCGTAGCTAAATACCCATGCTATGAACGCAACGACGAAGTCAAAATTAACTTTCGACAAATAGAACTCGTGTTATACCGACCCGAAGCCAAAACACAAGCATCCCCCGAGAGGCCATACTGGGTCTCCGAAACAACTCGGCTTGCTAGGGAGATCTTGCCAATAGGCTACAAAATAGGCCACCCAGTTCTAAGGAGTTAAGACCACACTCCACAGATTGCACAAGCCAAGAAAACGCATCGACGTGACGCCAAACGAGAATTAAGTAATCGGAGAAAAATTGGGGGTGTTAAAGCGATGCTTCGCCAGGCAGGATGGAAGACTAGTCGGGCCGCTATGCACCGAATCATTAGGCGGATGGGCGAGTAGGCTTGAGGAAGAACCGAGAGAACAGTGAGGGTCGCAAGCACCACTTCGCAACGCACGCCACTAGCAATTGCTATTGCGGCAAGGGTGGATGGTGGTGAATGAAATATGGCGCACCTCAAGCAAATATAATGACAATACAAAATCACATAGACATGATTTAATATAAGCGTTTTTACAACTAAGCGCACATAATTAATAAATAGAGTTTACAACAACACATAAACAACAGTAAAGGAAGAACAAGGCAAGAGATCGACCGAATCTGAAGTCTTGTTGAGGGTTCACGGTGGGAATCACCGGGTTGTCAATCCGCGTCCAAGCTCGGTCCTAAACTGCGTCCGGGGTAGAGAAGGGTTGTTACCACCTTCCAATGGCCCGTCTTCTTCGTGTCACGATAGCAGATGAAAGTTGTAAGCTTCCCTTTGCTTGATGGCTATGGCGTTGAAGCTTGAAATATGCCCAAGAGATGATGGAGGAGGCCGAGAGGAAGCTCCGGCTTGGATTTGGCGGTGAAAGCTTGACCGGAGAACCTCCGTAGGGTGGAGATTGAAGGAGATCAGTGGATCCCTTTGTCGGAGGCGGGAAACGGCGGAAATGGCAGAGAAAAGTCCCGGATGAAACTAGGGAGAGACCTGTGCTATTAATAGAAAGCAGAAATTAAACAATGTGCACGATCACGAGCGCACGACCAGTGGTCGTGCACACTATGGCCAGTGATCGTGCATATTGGCATGAAAGGATAAAGAGAAGAACTTGGGTACTGCGCACGAGCAATGGCGCAGACCAGTGGTCGTGCGCACTATGTCCAATGGTCATGCGATTACCCCAGACAGAACTCCAAGAAAAGCGTAATCAATGCACATAATCAGTGGCGTACGACCGGTGGTCATGCGAACTATGTCCGGTGGTCGTGCGATTACTCCAGGTAGATTCTGGAAATCAGGGTACATTGCGCACGAGCATCGGCGCACGACCAGTTGTCACAACCCGCATTTTCTCCGAGGAAAAAGGATTATCAGAGTAGGAGAAAACACGTATTATGATGCCACGTCGAGAAGGGGATAACTGCCGACGCTCAGGCAAACCACTATCAACTATACTTTTTTAAAATTTATAAGTTTTATGATTAGAAAATCAGTTATATTTTTAAAGGTCGTATCCCTCGGCACAGTGGATCATCTAGTCCACAATTTAAAAACTATACATATACGCTGCGAAAAATACTTTATTCAGGTTTGACATCCTAACAGAGTGCATAAGTGCCCCTAGAGGACATCTTATACCATGCAGGACCCTACATTTAAATTATACTATATCTAGGAAAATGATCTTTTTTACGTTATTTGGAAAATAGTGATGAGTTTTATAAAACATGATGATCATGAGGTATACTTATAATAGTGTTTTTAGGTTTAAAAGTAACTAGCAACCTAGCATAAATCATCCTAAGAGCAAGTAGACTATCTCCAGAAAAGGTAGCAGCAAAAAGATAACATATCTAGTATCAAGGTAAAACTACTAGTGGGGGCCAACAAACTGACACGAACCCACTGGAAAATATGTTTGTTTGTAAGAAAGAAGTACAAAACTACCTCACATGACCAAGGAACGGATCTCAACAGTACGAGAGACCACCAGCAACAGCACAACACAACTAGCCGCCTAATCGGCTACTAACCAGAACCAAAGGCATTCAAAGAAGAAAAGAATACCTCAGCAAGCTAAACAAGTAAGCTATATAAAAATGTTAAGTTAAAAGGTAAGCAAGAAGAGTAAGCAAACCGAAACAAGCACCACTGTCCAAGGCAAGACAAAAAGAAAAGCACTAAGTCTTAGGAAACAATAACAACCCTGCCCAAAAAATAAACCCTGCAGAGTTTACCATGCTACCATGAGCCCAAACATTGCAAATTTACAAAGGAAGAAACGTCTAACACCCTAAGCTGTGAGAGATGGTAGTAGCAAAAACAACACGGATCCGGGTTGGAGGCAAACTCAGTCCCCCAACCACCATTTCCAAGAAGCAAAGCTCAAGGGTCTACATGTGAAAGCACTAGGGACCTCCTACCCCCTTGCCCAGCCCGTACCTGGAGCAAGATAAAAGAAAAGGGTGGTCACGGCTAAATTATAAAACACCACCCCCATTAAGAGCTTCAAACCACCACTACTAACCATTACTCACGATTCAGCCTTTTGGAAAAAATATAGCCGACAAGGAACCTCAAAATCAAAGAATTCACTTGGGGGAGAAAATCGAGGTAAGGAAAAAGTGTTGAGATGACTCAACACGTCAAAGCGTTGAGTGGGCCCCACTCTCTCAACGCCTAAACAGACGGTGGCGTTGAGTGAGCTAACCTCACTCAACGCCAGAACAGCTATAGCGTTGAGTGAGGTTCACCCACTCAACGCCTTCTGCAATACTGGTTGTGGTGTTGAGTGAGCTAACCTCACTCAACGCCAAAATAGGTACAACATTGAGTGAGGTCCACTCCCTCAACGCCTTCATCAAAACAGGTTGTGGCGTTGAGTGAGCTAACCTCACTTAACGCCAAAACAGCTACGACACTGAGTGAGGTCCAGTCCCTCAATGCCTTCAGCAACATAGGCTATGGCGTTGAGTGAGCTAACCTCACTCAACGCCAAAACAGCTACGGCGTTGAGTGAGGTCCACTCACTCAACGCCTTAGCACTAGCCGCAAAAACCAACTGTGGCGTTGAGTGAGTCCACCTCTCTCAACTCAAAAACAGCTTTGGCGTTGAGTGAGGTCGACTCACTCAACGCCAAAGTACTTATCCGCAAAAAAAACTGACTGCGGCGTTGAGTGTGTCCACCACTCTCAACGATAAAATAACTTTGGCGTTGAGTGAGGTCGACTCACTCAACGCCAAAGTACTTAGCCGCAAAAGAAACTGCGGCGTTGAGTGTGTCCACCACTTTCAATGATAAAATAGCTTTGGCGTTGAGTGAGGTCGACGAACTCAACGCCAAAGTACTTAGCAGCAAAAGAAACTGCGGCGTTGAGTGTGTCCACCACTCTCAACGATAAAACAGCTTTGGCGTTTAGTGAGGTCGACTCACTCAATGCAAAAGTACTTAGCCGCAAAAACAAACTGCGGCGTTGAGTGTGTCCACCACTCTCAACGATAAAATAGCTTTGGCGTTGAGTGAGTTCGACTCACTCAATGCAAAAGTACTTAGCCGCAAAAGAACAGATCAAGGGCAATGGCGTTGAGTGTGTACATGATGAGTCCATATTTTATACTTAATTCCGGACTCATCTAGGCTTATTTTCTTGTCGTTGCACACCGTTTAGCGTCATTTGCACTCATGTTGGTTCGCTACGGTTTTCCATGTCTTGTGCACCCTTTTTAGCCTATTTCTGTGTGTGTGTGTGTGTGTGTATTTCATTCTAGATATGATTATTATTGTTTGCTGTGGCTGCCACGATCGATGTCCCGTACAGTTTTCCTGCAGGTTTGGGGATCGTGAGGGCATTCGGGATAGGCGTTTCACTATTTTTGCAAAGGAGTCAGTGGTCGTGCGTTTTTACCCACGCACGACCATCGACCTCCTGGCGCACGATCACTGATCGTGCGTAGCCCAGACTCATTTGTGAAATCCCTGTCTTGAACCTTCCGCACGATCACTTGCCATACCGCGCACGACCACTGCTCGTGCGCCGCCGATCGTGCGCAGTCATACCCATTTTACAAAGTTTTGCCTGGCTATTTTCGCACGATCATCAGCATTGCCTCGCACGATCACTGATCGTGCGCTGCTGATCGTGCGCGACCATTGATTTTTTGATGCAGGTCTACAGGTTGCTCGCGCACGGGCGCTGTCCTTGGTCGCGCACGACCGTTGGTCGTGCGCCAGTGGTCGTGCGCCCTGTTTATTCTGCTGTCTATAAATATGCAGGTTCCGCCCTAATTTCGGGAGATCGCCCATTTCCGCTATTTTTCTGCCATTTTCTGCTCCGAGGAGGGTTTCTGCCGTCCTCCTTCATTCTCCACCTTAGGGTGGGTCTCCGGGCAAGCTTTCATCGCCAAATCAAAGTCGGAGCATCCCCTCGGCCTCCTCCTTCATCCCCAAGCTTCAAGCGGAGTTTTGACCGAGCTTTCTCCATCAAGTTAGGAGGAGCTGGAGCCTCCATCTACCGGGTCATTTCAACGAAGAAGACGGGTCCATTGGGAGTGAGTGACAGCCTCCTCTACCCCGGACGCAGTTGAGGACCGAGCTTGGACACGGATTGACAACCCGGGATTCCAACTGTGAACCCTCAATAAGGCTTCGGATTCGGTCAATTCGCACACCTCTTCCTCTTGTTGTTGTTAGCTTAGTTATTTTCCATGTATTGATGAAGAATGCTTAATTGTAGTTAACATTTACTCTTATTCATGTCTATGTGAGTTAATGTTTTTGTTATATTTACTTGAGGTGCGCCATATTCCATCCTCCACCATCCACCCTTGCCGCACTAGTAATTGCTAGTGGCGTGCGTTGCGAAGAGGTGCTCACGACCCTCATTCCGCCAATCTAACCACCTCATCCGCTAGCCTACTCGTCCATCCGCCAAGCGATTCGGTGCATAGCGGCCCGTGTAGTTTCCATCCCGCCTAGCGAAGCATCGCATAGCGGCGTTGTATAGGAGTAGCTTGTAGATTTTACTTCCTGTTTCCGTAACAATCAAAACATCCCCCTTTTTGAGCCGACCCGAGGACTTCAATCTCAAGTCCTCCTCGACATTAACTCATCCCTTACTGTGTTCCTCAAGAGACCGACACTCGGGGATTTATTCCCAAACTTTATTACTTGTGCGACCGGTGCGCTTGCCGAATTTTCCATGCATCAAGTTTTTGGCGCCGTTGCCGGGGAACACAGTCGTTTGAGTTTTTAGAGAGGGAGATTATAGTTTGAAGCCCTTTTCCATCTGTTCATTCCATGTTTTATTTTTCTTTGCTTTAGTTTTTATAATTTGTTGCTTATTTTTCTTTATTCCTTTTCTAATTTTGATATTTCAGTAGCAGGTATTCCTTTTTATTTATTTGCTTGCGAGTATTTAATTTCTGCTTAGAAAATTTCTTGTGGTGAATTCTTTTCTATTGCACCTTGTATTCAAATTGGTATATCAAGTGCCATTGGTGCGGGGATTATGGGCATGGTAGTGATGAGTGCCCCACTGACGGTACTGAGTATAATTCTCATGGTCCCGTGTATGCAGCGCCGCTGTCTCACGGTACTCCATACACGGTACCACAGTCTTATGGTCACTACTCGTCTCCGCCTCCACCTTTTTCATATTCCTCCCCGGTCCCTTCTGGACCGAGGGGTAATGGAAAATGGTGTTTGTGTTGTCATAGCACCGACCATGTGTTGAAAGATTGCGCAGAATTTCAGCGCCAGATGGAGGCGGATGATGAACCGGATATCCGGATCGTCTCATCCACCTATCAAATGGCCGCTCCTTCTGATTCTGATGATGTATCCGCAGTACCACCTTGTATATGGGGGACTGCTGTGGATACACCCATCAGACCTTCCACTATTCAGTGCGACGACATTGCGGCACCTTCTCTCCTTGTGCCTTCTTCCCCTATTTTTGATTCACCCTCGGAGGAACCTGCGCATATTATCTCTGATGATGTTGCTCCTCCGCTTTCTTTGCATGAATTACCTACTCCCCTTTCTAGTGAGTCGGTCGATGATGTTGTGCCCTGTGGGAATCGGGAACATGTGGATGCGCCATGGTGTGACGAGGACATTATTCTCATCAATGGTGAGTACTATGTCTTGGAACACCGTGACGTACCGAGGTGTGATGAGGAAATCCTTGCCGGTGAGGAGGTTTCTACTTCCTTGTTGGATGAGGGGATCCAAACCACCACCGAGGACCTCCTATTCTCAGATCCCCATCGTCATGACTCATATGACGCCGATAGTGATCTATGCTTGGATCCTGCTGAGAGTGAAGCCGGAGTCACTCTCCCATTTTCAGATTATTTTAGTTCTTCTTCTCCTTTATTCCTTGATCCCCTTTCTATATCTGAGCCCGTGCAGGATGAGTCCTTGTAGGTGCTTCAGGAGTTATTGGAGATTTCTGCTCCAGTCATCGATGATTGCATCCGTATATGCGAGGAGGTTGATCCCTTCTCCATTGAGGAAGCCTCATTCGTTGTACTCCCCTCCTGAAGACCTGCTGTGGATGATACCTTGCAGGGCAAGGATTTTTTGTGTGAGATGGGTGAGGACCAGGCCTCCTCCTCATCTTACATTCTATTTCCTCTACTTGCAGTTTGCAAGTATTATTATTCAGGTAGAGGGGTTACTATTCTATCACCGTATCGGAACCCGTTACCGACACAGATATTTGGACAGTTGCCTGTTCATTTTTTATTTCATAGGCCCATTAGCTAAGGCTTTTCTGCTTCGAATAAGTCGTGCTGGGATGACAGTAACCCCAATAGTTATCTTAAATTTCTGCATTTTACTTTTTATGTCTAGCTTAGTTTAGAATTTATATGTATTTTGTTTTTCTTTTCTTTTGTTTTTGCGGAGCTCGCCCCTGCAGGTATTCATGGAAACTACGCATTGGCGGGGTTGGGATTCTTCGTTTGGCGGGCTTGCTTCTACTTTTCATGCGTCTTCTGGTATGCTCACTAGGTGAGAATTGGGTAACCTCTTCCCTTAGCTATTTTTGATTTAAATTTCTATATCGTATGCTATGCTGCTTAGTTTAAGTCTGGGGGAGAGCTACTAGTTGTTGCCTTTTGCACGTGCACATTGCATGCGCATACTAGAAGCTTTTATAGTTATTATTTTGTTTAGTTCATTTCTTGCACACCACTGCACCCACATGAGCGCGAGCTTAGCTGTTAGCGTGCCACGAGTTGAACTTGTATCTTTGTTAGATTTGGAAAATTTCTGTGCTAGTTTAGGATTGTGCGACAGAGTAAAATGTTGGCCTTGCTGTGTTTCTAGTCAACTGCTCTCGTTTTGTATAGAAATATGTGTAGATTTAATTTTTCTGTATGCTTATTGATGCGCGTAAAATACAGCAAGCGTACCGGTCGCACAAGTAATAAAGTTGGGAATGAATCCCCGGATGTCGGTCTCTTGAGGAATGCAATTGGCGTCGAACGATTTAGACTCTAAAACTATCGTTATGAGAGTTAATTGAAATAAACAGAAAAAGAAAGGGGCTTTGGTTGGTGGTCTTACGACCGATTACACTAATGTAAACTATGCGGGTCACAATCACCACTTCTCAAGGCGAGATGGATGTAGCGGCCGCGATGCCGTACTTCGATTGGCGAGTGGACGGAAGTCTAGCGAGTGAGGTGATTAGTGCGGAGCGAGCTTGAGTGAAACGAATGTGTGGAGTGGAGCGAGATGGAGCGAGGCGCATCAAAGAATAAATCTCTAAAGCAAGATGAAACACAACCAAACAAAATAACACTAGAAGTTGATGTTCATTACAAGCACAAACATTCCATACAACAAGAAAAGAGAGAAAATGCAAAACCACGAGATTGAAGATCCACCGCGGTTGTTGGCCGGAGGTGCGGGTTGTCAATCCGCTTCCAAGCGCAGTCCGAGGAGGGCTTCCGGTACCACCGAGCTGTCACCTCGAGGGCCTGTAACTCCGTTCTCTAGGTATGCTTCGTCTTCATCCTTGGTGGAAAGCTCGGAGAAGAATGCTTCAATGGCCGGGAGGATCACCGGAGGTTGCGGAATGCTTCGGAATCACTGGAGAAGGTCCTCCCGTTGGTAGGAATGAAGGTGGAGGTGAATGGGACTGCTGGAGGGCGAAATGGCGGACTGGCGAAGGTTCCGTAACGATGCTCTCACCCTAATTCGCGGAACAGCGTATTTATAGCTTGCAGAATAAATAGGGCGCACGACCACTGGTGCACGACCAGTGGTTGTGCGCGACCAAGGTCAGCGCCCGTGCGTGAGCAACCTGTAGACCTGCATCAGAAAATCAGTGGTCGCGCACGATCAGCAGTGCACGATCAGTGATCGTGCGAGGCAATGCTGATGATCGTGCGGAAATAGCCAGACAGTCTTTTGCAAAATGGGTATGACTGCGCACGATCGGCGGCGCACGAGCAGTGGTCGTGCGCGGTATGGCAAGTGATCGTGCGGAAGGTTCAAGACAGAGTTTTCACAAATGAGATCGGGCTGCGCACGATCAGTGATCGTGCGCCAGGAGGTCGATGGTCGTGCGTGGGTAAAAACGCACGACCACTGACTCCTTTGCCAAAAATAGTGAAACGCCTATCCCGAATGCCCTCACGATCCCCAAACCTGCAGGAAAACTGCACGGGACATCGATCGTGGCAGCCACAGCAAACAGTGATAAACATAGCAAGAAAGTAAATGCACACAAGCACAGAAAATGGGCTAAAAAGGTGCACAGGGCGTGGAAAACCGTAGCGAACCAAAAGGAGTGCAAATGACGCTAAACGGTGTGCAAAGACAAGAAAATGAGCCCAGATGAGTCCGCAAATAGGTATAAAATATGGACTCATCACACCCCCAGACTTAACTGTTTGCGCGCCCCGAGCAAACAAAACCTAAGCAGACGGGGAAAATGAACTAGCTAAGAAAGAAATTGCAGAACGGAGTACCATGCGAAGTTGCATGCTCGCGTGCATAAAAATAAAGTAGAGGAAATTCTTAAGTATACAAAATATTTTATATTTTTCACAATGCGTAACAAAAATTTATTATTACTCCAAAGTAGAATCACGGTGAATCATCCGGTCTTACGCAGGGAGAAAGTAGACAGGCCACTAAGGTGAGCATTGCCGAAGACCGGGGCTCAAGATTACCCCCAAAGGAATCCACCAATGTCGGAAACCATAAGCTTGCCCGTTCGCACTCTCTCCACGGAACTAGTCAACTCAAGCGCAAGTCCGTAGGACTTCGGGTAATAATGGGGCTTGGGTTACGGTGAGATAAATAATGATAAAAAGAAAGGCTATGAACCTAACCCAAATGAGCTAGCCTAAAAGAATCCCTCGGCAAACCACAATATAACCAGGTGCACCACACCCCCAGACTTGATTTGTACAACATGGGTGTGTGCACCGCCTACTCCAAATCCAAATCTTCTCAAATAAATATTTTCAATCAAACTTTTTCTTTTTCTTTTCTTTTCTTTTTCTCTTTTAAATATTTTCTTTTTCTTTTTACAAAATCAGCACATTTTTCTTTTGGGCACAACCACATATCACAAATACGAATCACCACATCACAACCCAACATAAAATGTAAACTACTAAAGCTCGAATTGGGTGTGCGACTAGGATAGGCTATAAGGCTTTGGTGAAATACTAGTGGAGCTGAATCAAAAAAGGGTAGGCACAACGGGGCTAGCAAGGGCGAAGTTAGGAATGAGTACAAAGCTCAACCGGGCCAAAAGGTGGCCTACATCACTCTCACGCTAGACTAACCGTGTACCAATGCTTCACGAATAGCTTGGGGCAAGTTCTTAGCAACCGAGAAAGATAATCCTTCCTCCCGACTCAAGCAATACGAGTCTATTGGCGGCTACACACATTCCTACGCTACCGTTTGATTCACACCGGATTCACCAACTTTTGAGTAGAATAAAAGAATTTACGCAGATAGAAAAATATAAACTATAAGCATACAGAAAAATTAAATCTACTCAAATTTCTACACAAAACGAGAGCAGTTGACGAGAAACACAGCAAGGCCAACATTTTACTCCGTCGCACAATCCTCAACTAGCACAGAAATTTTCCAAATCGAACAAAGATACAGGTTCAACTCGTGACACGCAAACCGCTAAGCTCGCGCTCAAGTGGGTGCAGTGGTGTGCAACAGGAGTCTAACACAATGAAGAAAAAAGGAAAACTACTGGCATGCGAAATTAAATGTGCTCGTGGAGTGCACAAGCGGCTCTTCCCCCAGACTTGAATGAAAACATAAGCAAGAAAAATAGACATTCGACCAAGGAATGAAATCTGAAGCGAGAGAGAGTACCAATGCTCCAAAGAGGGGAGCATGCCAGAAGATTGCGTGATGATTCGCAGGAGTTGCTGCTTCGCACAAAAGATAAGTTGAAACTGCGAATTAGGCTGAACAACAGAAAATACAAAAAAGATAGAAAACATAAAATAAAATAAAACATAAACAAGGGGACCAAAAGGTCCAAGCGTGGGTTGTCTCCCGAATAGCCCTTTTGTTTACCGTCCTTAAGGTGGACTAAATACCTGTATTAGCAGTTGTATATAATGTTTATGCAGCAAAATAGATAAATAACGACCAAAAATAAAATAAAATAAATCGGACAAACATGAAACACAGATTCTGAAGACACAAATGCAGAGGTAGCTGTAGGGTGGAGGAATTGCACTCATTCCTCGTCACTGCTGTCGATCTCATCGGGCGGCGGGCGGGGAGCGGGAGCGGAACGAACTGGCGGCGGAGGGATGCTCAGGCCACCACGCAACGCCTGCTGATATACCAAGTTTTGCACCCACAACTGGGAGGCCTTGATGTCCGCAAGGCGCTCATTCAAAAATGGAATGTTCTGACCCTGCGCAGCACTGAAATGAGGGTCGGGCTGCCTCTCCGGCTCAGCAGATGGTGGCCGAGAACGACGTGGCTGAGTGCCTCCTGTAGCTCTCCGCCTACCCATGGCGGAAGATTCTGGAGCAACTTCATCCTCGTCCTCCTGCAAAGCTCCTCGGGCGTCACCTGGCATAACAATCTCGAATCGACGATCGGATCGCCTCCCAATAACACGCAGCAGATGAAAACTGACCAAGTTGGCTCGGGTGATGACAGAAGGGGTGGTAACCTGCTCCATCGGCGGCAAACTATCCCAGACTCCCAAATTCTTGGCGATGCGAGTGATGTAATAAGCACCACCGATCGCGCCGGCGAGGCGATATGTAGCCTCATGATGGAAGAATGTCGCCAGCATATAACCAAGGTGGATGGGTTCCCGACGGAGCATGCTATAAAGTGAAACTAAATCCTGCCACCCAACCACATTCTGACTAAGTGACCGCGCCGTGTGTGAGTGGCTAAGAAGATGCTGAAGATACCGCAAGGCAGGGGAAATGATCTTGGTCGACTTGGCCTTCCGAGCCACATACTCCTCGTCGGAACCGGTAATTTCGCGCCAAGCAGACCCATGGGAGGACCCTTCAGGGAAGCCGGAGCCTAAACCTTGTGGTTCCGAGGCATCAGAGTAGAATCCGGCTCGGACGCCAAGCTCATGGATGGTCATGGAAATGACCCGTCCCCGAATCCGGAATGAGCATTCAACAGGGCGATAGCCGCGAGTGTCGCATTCCCACTCAAACGTGGAGAGGAACTCCAAAGTGAGCTCTTTGAATCCGGGTTCGCGGCACTCAAAAACGTGGCTCCACTTGTCAAATGAGTAGAGGTGGAGGATAGAATCCGCAAGAACACCGCCGTCGCCAATGGACCTTAACTCCTCCCAGTCCACAAGACGCTGAGGGAGGAAGGGTTTGTTCTTCAAATCAGTAAACCGGCGCTGGTGGGTGTCCTTCTGAAATGCTGCCATCCTCTGCAGCACCTGAGCCGGAGTGGAGCGCTGGTAGGCGTTGACAGCCCTGCGATTAGAGGTAGAAGCCATTGCAAGAGGAAGATACGGTGGAGCGAGGAGGGAAGAAATCTCCCGGAGATTTGCCGGAGAAGAAGAGGGGGACGGAAGCTCGAGAGAACGACGCACGACGAAAGCTCGGGAGCGGGGAATTAGGGCGCACGCTCGGCACAGCCCGAGCGGTCTTTTTATAAAAACTGGGCCGACCGCACGATCATTGATTGTGCGAAAATAAATAGCGCACACGATCACTGATCGTGCGCGATACTTAAAAATTACAGGCAGCCAATTTTTGTACCAAGATCGCTCGGATAACGCTGAGGGTGCGCTAGGGAGATACAGAAATGAGGCAAAGCTACCGCAAGCATTTTTAGACTAAAAGGCAAGAATATATAAGAAGATGAGAAAAGTGGAAGAAAATTGCCCAAAAATTCTAAAAGAAAAGAAAAGAATACGCTACCTAGATAACTATTGGGTTTTCTGTCTCCCAACAGGACTTATTCAAATTCTCGACATTGCTTAACTGATTGGCGTATGGAAATGGAAATGCCCAGGCAATTGTTCTTGCTCGCGTGTTGGTAGCGGGTACCGGTATGGAGACAGAACAAATGCCCCACTACCTGTGTAAGTACACCTGCCGAGAGTGTCAGGTATGGGCAAGACATAACTTGTGAAGTTCTTCATCTCCAACTCCACCTGCATCTGGTTGCTAGCAGACATAGGCCGCATTACAAGCCCGTGCACTGGTTGAACCGGTTCCAAGATGGAATCCTGTAGGGAAGTGGAAACAAGAACGGGGTCAAGAAATAAATCAGAAGAATAACATAAACAATCCTTAATCTTGGAAATGATTCCGGAATCATCTCCCGTTGGTGGAATTGCAGAAATCTGAACACCACTGTCCAGGATGGTGCAAGAAGTTCCTAGCGCAGCATCCATTTCGTCCGCGCATTGGACATCCTCACATGGGGTGAAGGTAGCAACCTCAACCACGGAAATGTCCTCCTCGACCGGATCTAACAGAAAGCTGAGAGTGCTAGTTTCCACCTGCGAATCAGCCTCAACAGAAACATCAGAAAAAGAATGAATACTATGCAAAGCGGAAGGCGGAGGTACAGAACTCAACGGGGAGTCAAGAACTGTCTCTTTGCAACCGGACTCGATGCTAGGTGATGCATGTTCATCAGAAGTATACGTATCCATGCCGGGATGGGGATCGACACAAGCATCGGGGCATGTACCGGAAGTGCTTTCTCCAAAACATGGAGATGGCATCGATGCATATCCCGAGGCTGAAGGGGTGCTGCTCACGGTGGAAGTGGGAATAATCCGGAAGTCCGGCTCATTATCCACTTCCAATTCAGCTAAATAAGCAGTGCAGTCCTTCAATGCATGATCCCAGCTTCGACAAAAGATGCACTGCTTAGCCGGCTTCCGCGGTGAAGCGTTTGCTGAAGCCGAGAAAAAGTAGTGCGGTAATGGCTCCGCTGGTCGGTGGATGACCGGCTTATGTCTACGAAATGTAGAGTCGTGAATTTCCTGGGAACTATACTTCTGGGGACATCGATCACTTGCATGCGAGATATCTCCACAATGAGGGCAACGAATATTGAAATTGGCCCACATTGCGGAAATATCAAAGTCAAACGGAAGCAACTACTTTGCAAAGATTCATCGCGCAAAACTTACAATTCCAACAATGAACTACAGCAGAAGAGAAAAGAAATGAAACAGAGCAAAACAAATTAACTCGAATACTAATATTTTCAGAAATCATGATCGTTCAACAGTTGCATTCCCCGGCAACGGCGCCAAAAACTTGATGCGCGTAAAATACGGCAAGCGTACCGGTCGCACAAGTAATAAAGTTGGGAATGAATCCCCGGATGTCGGTCTCTTGAGAAATGCAATTGGCGTCGAACGATTTAGACTCTAAAACTATCGTTATGAGAGTTAATTGAAATAAACAGAAAAAGAAAGGGGCTTTGGTTGGTGGTCTTACGACCGATTACACTAATGTAAACTATGCGGGTCGCAATCACCGCTTCTCAAGGCGAGATGGATGTAGCGGCCGCGATGCCGTACTTCGATTGGCGAGTGGACGGAAGTCTAGCGAGTGAGGTGATTAGTGCGGAGCGAGCTTGAGTGAAACGAACGTGTGGAGTGGAGCGAGATGGAGCGAGGCGCATCAAAGAATAAATCTCTAAAGCAAGATGAAACACAACCAAACAAAATAACACTAGAAGTTGATGTTCATTACAAGCACAAACATTCCATACAACAAGAAAAGAGAGAAAATGCAAAACCACGAGATTGAAGATCCACCGCGGTTGTTGGCCGGAGGTGCGGGTTGTCAATCCGCTTCCAAGCGCAGTCCGAGGAGGGCTTCCGGTACCACCGAGCTGTCACCTCGAGGGCCTGTAACTCCGTTCTCTAGGTATGCTTCGTCTTCTTCCTTGGTGGAAAGCTCGGAGAAGAATGCTTCAATGGCCGGGAGGATCACCGGAGGATGCGGAATGCTTCGGAATCACCGGAGAAGGTCCTCCCGTTGGTAGGAATGAAGGTGGAGGTGAATGGGACTGCTGGAGGGCGAAACGGCGGACTGGCGAAGGTTCTGTAACGATGCTCTCGCCCTAATTCGCGGAACAGCGTATTTATAGCTTGCAGAATAAATAGGGCGCACGACCACTGGCGCACGACCAGTGGTCGTGCGCGACCAAGGTCAGCGCCCGTGCGTGAGCAACCTGTAGACCTGCATCAGAAAATCAGTGGTCGCGCACGATCAGCAGCGCACGATCAGTGATCGTGCGAGGCAATGCTGATGATCGTGCGGAAATAGCCAGACAGTCTTTTGCAAAATGGGTATGACTGCGCACGATCAGCGGCGCACGAGCAGTGGTCGTGCGCGGTATGGCAAGTGATCGTGCGGAAGGTTCAAGACAGAGTTTTCACAAATGAGACCAGGCTGCGCACGATCAGTGATCGTGCGCCAGGAGGTCGATGGTCGTGCGTGGGTAAAAACGCACGACCACTGACTCCTTTGCCAAAAATAGTGAAACGCCTATCCCGAATGCCCTCACGATCCCCAAACCTGCAGGAAAACTGCACGGGACATCGATCGTGGCAGCCACAGCAAACAGTGATAAACATAGCAAGAAAGTAAATGCACACAAGCACAGAAATTGGGCTAAAAAGGTGCACAGGGCTTGGAAAACCGTAGCGAACCAAAAGGAGTGCAAATGACGCTAAACGGTGTGCAAAGACAAGAAAATGAGCCCAGATGAGTCCGCAAATAGGTATAAAATATGGACTCATCACTTATAGTTTTATATTTTTCTATTTGTGTAAAGCCATTTTATTCTACTCAAAAGTTGTGAATCCGGTGTGAATCAAACGGTAGCGTAGGAATGTGTGTAGCCGCTACTAGACTCGTATTGCTTGAGTCAGGAGGAAGGATTATCTTTCTCGGTTGCTAAGAACTTGCCCCAAGCTATTCTTGAAGCATTGGTACACGGTTAGTCAAGCGCGAGTGTGATGTAGGCCATCATTTTGGCCCGGTTGAGCTTTGTACCGTTCCTAACGTCATATCCTCGCTAAACCCCTTTGTGCCTACCCTTCCTTTTGATTCAGCTCCACTATATTAGCCAAAGCCCCATAGCCGATCCTAGTCGCACACCCAAGTCGAGCTTAGTGTTTTATATTTTCATGTTGGGTTGTGATGTGGTGTTTTTATTCGTGAAAATGTGGATGTGCGCCCAAGTTTTAATTGCTGAGATTTTGAAAATAAAAAGAAAAAAAAAATGAAATGTTTGTAAAAAGAAAAAAATGATGAAGAAAAAGCTTGATTGAAAATCTTGTTGAAAATGATTTTGATTTGGAGTAGGCGGTGCATACACCCATGTTGCAAAAGTTAAGTCTGGGGGTGTGGTGCACCTGGTTTTATTGTGGTTTGTTGAGGGATTCTTTTTGGCTAGCTCATTTGGGTTAGGTGCATAGCCTTTCTGTTTATCTTTGTTTACCTCACCGTAACCCAAGCCCCATTATTACCCGAAGTCCTACGGACTTGCGCTTGAGTTGACTAGTGCCGTGGAGAGAGTGCGAACGGGCAAGCTTATGGTTTCCGACATTGGTGGATTCCTTTGGGGGTAATCTTGAGCCCCGGTCTTCGGCAATGCTCACCTTAGTGGCCTGTCTACTTTCTCCATGCGTAGGACCGGATGATTCACCGTGATTTCACTTTTGATTAATAATAAATTTTTGTTACGCATTGTGAAAAATATAAAATATTTTGTATACTTAAAAATTTCCTCTACTTTATTTTTATGCACGCGAGCTTGCGACTTCGCATGGTACTCCGTTTTGCAATTTCTTTGTTAGCTATTTCATTTTCCCCGTCTGCTTAGGTTTTGTTTGCTCGGGACGCGCAAACGGTTAAGTCTGGGGGTGTGATGAGTCCATATTTTATACTTAATTCCGGACTCATCTAGGCTTATTTTCTTGTCGTTGCACACCGTTTACCGTCATTTGCACTCCTTTTGGTTCGCTACGGTTTTCCATGTCTTGTGCACCCTTTTTAGCCTATTTCTGTGTGTGTGTATTTCATTCTCGCTATGATTATTATTGTTTGTTGTGGCCGCCACGATCGATGTCCCGTGCAGTTTTCCTGCAGGTTTGGGGATCGTGAGGGCATTCGGGATAGGCGTTTCACTATTTTTGGCAAAGGAGTCAGTGGTCGTGCGTTTTTACCCACGCACGACCATCGACCTCCTGGCGCACGATCACTGATCGTGCACAGCCCGGACTCATTTGTGAATTCGCTGTCTTGAACCTTCCGCACGATCACTTGCCATACCGCGCACGACCACTGCTCGTGCGCCGCCAATCGTGCGCAGTCATACCCATTTTACAAAGTTCTGCCTGGCTATTTCCGCACGATCATTAGCATTGCCTCGCACGATCACTGATCGTGCGCTGCTGATCGTGCGCGACCATTGATTTTCTGATGCAGGTCTATAGGTTGCTCGCGCACGGGCGCTGACCTTGGTCGCGCACGACCGCTGGTCGTGCGCCAGTGGTCGTGCGCCCTGTTTATTATGCTGTCTATAAATACGCAGGTTCCGCCCTAATTTCGGGAGATCGCCCTTTTCCGCGATTTTTCCGCCGTTTTCTGCTCCGAGGAGGGTTTCCGCCATCCTCCTTCATTCTCCACCTTAGGGAGGGTCTCTGGGCAAGCTTTCATCGCCAAATCAAAGCCGGAGCATCCCCTCGGCCTCCTCCTTCATCCCCAAGCTTCAAGCGGAATTTTGACCGAGCTTTCTCCATCAAGTTAGGAGGAGCTGGAGCCGCCATCTACCGGGTCATTTCAACGAAGAAGACGGGTCCATTGGGAGTGAGTGACAGCCTCCTCTACCCCGGACGCAGTTGAGGACCGAGCTTGGATTCGGATTGACAACCCGGGATTCCAACCGTGAACCCTCAATAAGGCTTCTGATTCGGTCGATTCGCACACCTCTTCCTCTTGTTGTTGTTAGCTTAGTTATTTTCCATGTATTGATGAAGAATGCTTATTTGTAGTTAACATTTACTCTTATTCATGTCTATGTGAGTTAGTGTTTTTGTTATATTTACTTGAGGTGCGCCATATTCCATCCTCCACCATCCACCCTTGCCGCACTAGCAATTGCTAGTGGTGTGCATTACGAAGAGGTGCTCACGACCCTCATTTCGCCATTCTAACCACCTCATCTGCTAGCCTACTCGTTCATCCGCCAAGCGATTCGGTGCATAGCGGCCCGTGTAGTTTCCATCCTGCCTGGCGAAGCATCGCATAGCGGCGTTGCATAGGAGTAGCTTGTAGATTTTACTTCCTGTTTCCGCAACAATCAAAACATCCCCCTTTTTGAGCCGACCCGAGGACTTCAATCTCAAGTCCTCCTCGACATTAACTCATCCCTTACTGTGTTCCTCAAGAGACCGACACTCGGGGATTTATTCCCAAACTTTATTACTTGTGCGACCGGTGCGCTTGCCGTATTTTCCACGCATCAGTACACCACACTCAACGCCAAGTCCAAGCAGACCCGGCGTTGAGTGTGTGCACCACACTCAACGCCAAATCCTGAAATCTCCAATGCTTGAACCAGCAATCATATTACTGTAGTAAAATTCTTCTAACAGACAAACACAATTCTAGGGTTATAATGAGGACTATCACAATTTTCGAGTTAAAGTTTCTAATTCCTACCCCGCTACAGCTACGGCACAGGAAAATGCAAACCTAACCTTTACTTCGTTCCCCAGCCCGAGAACAAACAAGCTACATCAAGAAAAGAAATCAGAGAACATAAACTTGGCAAGGGCAAGAACCCACTTGCCTCGATTTCCTGAAGGTCTCGATCGACTTCTCTACTTCCCCACGGATCTGGTAGCCAACACCTAACCGAGCAAGACTGGACATTTTTCGGAGAGGGAGAGGGGTCAAACAAAAAAATCTACAACACCATAGAAAGACACGAAATAGAGAAATCTTACCGTCGAAAAGAAGATCTAGAGGAGAGCAGTCCAGATCCACCCTCGAACGAAAATCCGACCGCTAGAACTCCGCGAAACGGCGGTGGAAGGCAAGGTTGTTCGCCGGTTTTTTTCCGCTCACGAACAGGGCGACGGTTATTCTCTCACGGAAGGAGACGATGAATTGTGTTGTTTTGACTTAAGGATATATATATACATAGACATGTCTTTTCAGCCTTAACTGCCACCTAAAAACCACACGATTAAATCACCCAGCTTTTGACCGCCAGATTCTTTTGAACAGCTAAAATATTACTTATTTACACTTATTATTAGCACTCCCAAAATGACGCGAAAATCTAATCTCCACGGAATTCGACGAAATTCGCACCATAGCTAAATATCCACGCTTCGAACACAACGGCGAAGTCGTAATTAACTTTCGATAAATAGATCTCGAGTTATACCCACCCAAAATAAAAACACAAGTATCCCCCGAGAGGCCACACCGGGTCACCCAAAACGACTCGGCTTGCTAGGGAGATCTTGTCAATAGGCTACAAAATAGTCCACTCAGTTCTAAGGAGTTAAGACCACACTCCACAGATGGAACAAGCCTAAAAAATGAGTCGACATAACGCCAAGCAAGAATTAAATAATCGCAGAAAAATCGGGGGCGTTACAGTCACTCCCCCTAAAAGAAAGTTTCGTCCCGAAACTTTACGCACAACACTTCTACTATAGAAGGAAAAGTAACAAGCCAAACATTACAAGAAGAAAACATACCAAACCAATCAGGGAAACAGTTGAGGGTGAGCCTCCCTCATAGCCGACTCTAACTCCCAAGTCGCGCTTTCCAAACCCATGATTCTTCCCTAGAACTTTGACCATCGTGATGGACTTCCTTCGCAGCACCCGGTCTTGAGTATCCAAAATGCGGATCGGCACTTCAATAAAAGAGAGATTTGGCTCCATCTGGGGAACAACGTCCAAGACTTGCCCACTACTGCTCACACACTTCCGCAATTGGCTTACATGAAATACATTATGAACACATGGGAAGTTTGCTGGCAAATCCAACCTATATGCTAACACGCCAATCCGTTCAACAATCTTAAACGGACCCACATACCTCGGGTCCAATTTTTGGTTCTTACCGAACCTCTTAACACCAACCATCGGGGAAACCTTAAGAAACACAAGGTCCCCTACAAAAAACTCCAAGTCAGACCTACGCCGATTGGCGTTCTTTTCATATCTCTCCAGAGCTATACGAAGCTTTTCTCGAATAAGCTTCACCGTGACTTCCATCTCCTCGAGCGCATCCGGACCCAACAAGGGTCTCTCACCAGCCTCAGCCCAAAACAGAGGGGTTCTGCAGCGCCTCCCATACAAAGCTTCAAACGGAGCCATTTGACAACTTTATTGATAACTGTTATTGTATGCAAACTCCATAAGTCGCAATCGCTCATCCCACGCTCCACTATGGTCTAGATTGTAGCATCTTATCATATCCTCAACAATCTGGTTCACCCGCTCTGTCTGTCCATTGGTCTGTTGGTGGTAAGCAGTAGAATACCTCAGATCTGTACCAAAACCCTCCTGCAGGCTCTTCCAAAAACAAGAAGTAAACCGGGAGTCTCGATCAGAAATGATGCTAACATGCACACCATGCAATCTGATGACCTCATTCAAGTACAACTCTGATATCTTGTTCATCGGATAGTCAATCTTATACAGCACGAAGTGAGCACACTTTGTCAGTCTATCAACTATAACCCAAATAGAATCAAATCCCCTTGGAGATTTCGGTAAGCCCGTGATGAAGTCCATTGAAATACTTTCCCACTTCCAAGTCGGGATCTCTAACGGAGTCAACTTGCCACAAGGCCTTCCGTGATCGGCCTTCACACGCTTGCAAGTGTGGCACTCAGCAACAAATCGGGCTATATCACTCTTCATCCCATACCACCAGGCAATTTTCTTCAAATCACGATACATCTTTGTAGATCCCGGATGGTAGGCAACACTTGATCCATGAGCCTCTCTGCATATCATACCCCTGATGTCTTTGACAGCGGGGATGCAAAATCTTTCACGATATTTCAAAGTACCCGCATCATCGATAGAAAAATACGGCAACTCCCCTCTCTCAGTCCTGAGGTATAAGTGCAGAAGGTCCGGATCATCCTTCTGGTGCAACCTAGTAAGAGAAATCCAAGACGGCTCTACCACTGCCAAACTGCTCTGCATGCCACAACATCCCACTGAGATATCCATGAGGAGGAACCCTTCCACTAAACGTTCGGCGGAGAGATTAAAGATCTTCCCCGTTTTTCGGCTCAGTGCGTCGGCCACCACATTGGCCTCCCCTGGATGATACTGGATCTCTACATCATAATCGGCCACACACTCTAGCCACCGCCGCTGGCATAGATTCAACTCCTTTTGCGTGAACACGTAGTTCAGGCTCTTCTGATCAGTGAAGATCTTGCACTGAACCCCATAAAGTAGATGCCTCCACAGTTTCAATGCATAAATCACCGCTGCAAACTCAAGGTCTTGCGTAGGGTAATTTCTCTCATGATTCTTTAATTTTCTTGACCCATACGCAATCACTTTTCCAACCTGCATCAACACGTAACCCAGACCAACATGCAAAGCATCCACGTACACATCATACTCCACACCCTCAGTAGGTTGGGTTAGGACGGGAGCAGTGCACAATCTATTCTTTAGCTCCAGGAAGGCTTCTTCGCACTTCTCGCTCCAAACAAAGGCCGCGTTCTTCTTAGTCAACCTGGTCAAAGGTGTAGCCAGGGAAGAGAAACCCTCCACGAACCTCTGGTAGTAGCCGGACAACCTTAGGAAGCTTTTGATCTCCTTGGGCGTGCCCGGGCAGCTCCAATCCATCACTACTGCGATCTTTTTCGGGTCGACCGAGATCCCATCCTTGTTCACCATGTGGCCCAAAAACGAGACCTGAGGCAACAAAAATTCGCACTTGCTCAACTTGGCGAATAACATGTGATTCCTCAACTCCGATAGAACCAAGCGCAAATGCTGTTCATGCTCCTCAGCGCTGCGAGAATAGACCAACACATCATAGATGAAAACCACAACGAACTTATCTAGGAAATCCTTGAACACCCGGTTCATCATATCAATGAAAGCTGATGGTGCATTGGTAGAACCAAACGACATCACCAAGAATTCAAAATGTCCATTCCTCGATCTAAACGCAGTCCGTGGAATATCTGCCTCATGGATCCTGATCTGATGATAGCCAGAACGAAGATCAATCTTGGAGAACACCGTGCTACCACGCAATTGATCAAATATGTCATCGATCCTCGGCAGAGGGTACTTGTTCTTAATAGTCACTTTGTTGAACTCCCTGTAGTCGATGCAAAGCCACATCGTCCCATCCTTCTTCTTTACAAACAAAACAGGAGCACCCCAAGGCGACGAACTCTGCCTGATAAACCCTTTTGCCAACAACTCATCCAACTGGACTTGCAACTCCTCTAACTCACGAGGGGCCATCCGGTTGGGCGCCTTAGCAATAGGACGCGTACCCGGTTCCAAATCAATCACAAATTCGGCATCCCGATCAGGAGGAAGACCAGGAAGGTCATCAGGAAAAACATCAGTGAAACCACGAAAAACGGGAATCTCCTCTAAGCGCGGTACACTAACAGCGGTCCCCACCACCGAGACTAAACAAGCAAAAGAATAAGAAAGAAACAACTTCTGAACATATATCGCAGAAAAGACAGGAGAATCTTTGCATGGATGAGCATACAGGCTTCCCGGCTGACCACTGTCCTTGATGAAGTCTAAGCACTTCCCTTTGCACTGAATGACCGCATCATACTTAGACAGCCAGTCCATGCCCAGAATAACATCGAAGTCCTCCAGATCAATCATATTCAAGTCTGCCTTCGCAAGAAAATCCCCCAACAAAATAGGGCAATCTAGAATGCCCAAATCATATAACACAGATTCACTAGAAGGTAACTTGACGCGGAAGGTATCTCGAACTCGATCTAGAGTCAACCGATGTCGATCCACAAAGGCTCTAGCCACAATTGAGTGGGTAGCGTCGGAGTCGAACAGAACACGCGCCCATCGATTCTTCACCTTAAATTTCCATATAGGAGTATATATACAACTAAGGAACTACAAAAACAAAAATGTAACCATTCTAGTAAATAAAACTTTCAGGTTGGAAGAACAACTAATCTGAGATGACCTGAGTCGAAGCTTGAGCCTCCTCGGAAGAGATCACGTTCAGTTTTCTTTTTACCTTGTCCACACACTGAGGAGGAGGTAGTGCCTGAAGTGGAACTGCATGAAGAGCTGGCTGGACCTGAGGATGCCTAGACTTGATGTGACCTTTCTGCCCGCACTGATAGCAGACTTTATCCTTGGACCAGCACTGGGCATCATCATGCCCGGGTCGCCCATCAAACAAAACATGAAACATCCCTCCTAGGAGCACCCTGAATAGCATGAACTTGCTCCTTCTTCTGAGCTGCTGCCTTCTTGAAACATCTCTCAACAGGGTGGCCTAACCGACCACATAAGCTACACACCACCTTGCTCTTCTTTCATAAAGCAGCACTGGGTACCTGGGGTTTCTTCTCCTCAACAGACTTCTTCTTGTCCTTCCTCAATTGCTTGCCTCTGCTCTTTGCGGTCTCGATCGCCTCAACCTTCAGAGCAGTCTCCACTACCCCTGCATAAGTCTCTGATCCATAAGCACTGGTCAACTGCTGCACCTCGCTCCTCAAGCCACCAAGAAATCGCTTGACTCGATCAGCATCAACACTTACCAACCCAGGAGCAAACCGGCTCAACTTGCTTAAATCTATCTCATACTCACCGACCGTGAGTTGCCTTTGCTTCAGGTGGAGGAAGTCGTTCATAAGACGGTCACGCTTGACCGAAGGCAAGAGCTTCCCAAGCAGCATTTCCTTGAATACTTCCCAAGAGCAACAAGCTACCAAGCTCTCCTTTTCTCTAAGCCACCAACTCTTAGCCAAACCCTTGAGCTGATATGCGGCTATCATCACTCTCTGATCATCTGCAATACCAGAGTACGAGAACATCTCCTCCATAGAGATCAGCCAATCGTCTATGACCATGAAATCTGCCTTCCCATCATAAGTAGGAGGGATAAGTCTCTGAAACTGTGAGATAAACGCCATCTCCGCTGGAACCACCACTGGAGGTCTCAGGGGTGCAGGAGGAGAAGGAATAGCTAACCCCCCTACAAGGCCTTGCACTCCCTGAGTCTGTCATGCCACAACTGCCACTAGACACTGGATCTGGGCCTGCATCTCCACCATCTGCATGCTCAAGGAATCGCTACTCTGTCGCAGGCTCTCGATCAACGCAACATTCTATGCTCCAGATGACTCACCCCCAGATAGGGGGGTCGATCTAGTCGAAGGGCGTCTCACCATCCTAAAATCATAACAACATTAGTCAGATCCTAGTACAACAGCTACAACTAACTACAAGTACAGTCAATACATACATAAATATGAACTTAAAGCTGCTAAACTTGCTCTGGGAGTTTATCTTTACAAGAATTGATTTTATGCCTTAACCTAGGATGGTTAACCACCACCATACTCACTCTTGTGCCAAGATCGGGAATGCATGACTTTATATTATTTTTGACTCGAAAACTTATGTGTGTACATATGTCATCTGCCAGTCTTTAGCTTGGCACGTAGTGCTTATGTAATGTAATGCTATGCATGTTTGTGCTATGCATTCTAAAAATGTCCTAATGCATGTTATGAGCAGCGTACACAAGAAAATGTTATGCATCCAATACTACATAACATCCTCATGCAACGAAAAAGAAAACGAGCTAGTCACAGTGATGCAGCGCCGCCGCTAATTGATGATGACCCGGTTGCCGAGGCGCTATGACATAAAGATCTGAGACGCTGTGATGATACTGAAGGAAGTGCACGTTACAACCTCCGCCCGCGGCGTGCTAAAACCGCCATGAAGAATTAGCCTAATTATCTTATTTCATGAACTTTATTTTATATTTTGGGAATATAAAATTATCCAATGTTTAAGTGATAATTTTATATTCATGGAATGCTTTTAATTTTTAATTTGAAAAAAATTTATTTTTTGTGTGCACTTAGCCATTCGGATGGATGAGATTACATCTCCATCATGGAGGGTTAAGGCTTGTTGTAAACTCCTATTTAAGGAGTTTATTAGAAGGAATCAAGCATTGAAAGTTTAAACCTAAAAAAACCCTCCCTATAAAGTTCGGCCAAGAGGAGTCTTCTCCTTAGCCGCCGCCCCTCCTCCCTTAGCTTGTGGTGTGAAGCCGCCGACCCCCTTGCTCCCTCCATCCATTCAGTGCGACTCCGGCACGGCTTCCTTCAGTGCGACTCCGTGGAAGAAAGTTGCAAACCCCTCGGTGTGACGCTGGCGGATCCGTGGAGAGAGTGATTCTCCCACCTTATCTTTGTGTGAACTTTAATCCCGGTTGGGTAATCTCTTTCCCCTTGTGTGATTCATGCTTTAGTTTGTGGTGGTTTTTCACGCATCGTTTTCTCCGTGGTTTTTAAATTCATCGCTTGCAAAATCTGAAATTGAAGGTGTTGTTATTGAATCTCTTGTTATCCGGAACGGGTAGATCCGTCTCGGGAGCGTAACTTGGCCTAGCCTTGATTTGCTCTTTCGATCGGTGCACTTTATGTGCCAACAAGGGAATTAATCACGACTCGAATTTCGATCGCTCTTGAAAGTTTTCCGCCGCTCCAAAATAAAATTATTGCTGTGTTTGAAATGGCTTATATTGAAATGAATAGATGCTTGTATAGGTGCGGTGAGTTATGTGCTTGTTGGAGAGGTAGGTCTTAAGGACGTTGTATCCAGTCCAGCTTACAGCGAGTTGTGTCCTTGTTGGAGAGGTAGGTCCTAAGGACGTGGTATCGAGTCCCGGATTTTTGGGAACCAACCGACCCCTTTTCAATCTCTTTTGGACAGAGTTCTCTCTTTTTATTTTTTGTTTTGTGACGGTTAGGTGTCCGTTAGTGTAGTCACGTCCGGTCCGTTCACACCCCACATCAATTTGGTATCAGAGGCGAACGTTTCAACTTCCTTGTTGCAAACATCCTCTCTGCGTTCTTTGTTGGTAATCGGATCTCTAGAAAATAATAAAAAAAGTTTCTGTGGTCTGCCAATATCGGGCTGAAATCTTTATTTTTCAGTGAAATTTCGAAAATAAAAAATTTAACGATCTACGTGTTAGTTACTTTGGGAATCTATAAAAATATCTTATTTTCAGTATAGCTACAGCCCTATGAAAATTCATCTTTCCAAGGTTTTCCTAATCCTGAATGAGCACTAGGCTAGGATCGGAATATTCGACTCCGTCTACGTCTAGGATGGCTGTGAAAGAGCATGTAGATCCCAACACTGAGGCCATTGCGGGGCTGCGTAACGAGATGACTGAACTTAGGAACATGTTAACCTAGTTCATACAAGCCCAAGCTAGGCCACCCCCACCACTCGCTAATGTTGAGTTACCCCGCCGGCACCAACAGAGCTCTGATTCGGATTCTGATGGGGACTCCCCACGAGCGCCCCCTCGAGTCCGTCACCACGAGCGAGAGTTTGACATTACTAGGGCCGTCAAGATTGAGGCCCCCACTTACGACGGCATGGGAAATCCACAAAACTTCTTTAATGTGACGGTTGATATGGAATGTTATTTCAACTAGCACCATCTCACGGACCTTCAAAAGGTCCAAGTTACCAGGATGAAGTTAACTGGTCGTGCCAAACCTTATTGGTTGAATGAAGAGCATAGGCTAGGAACTGGGAACGGAGACCCAATTATTGGATGGGCCGTAATGAAGAATTTGTTGACCGATCAGTACGTCCCCGCGTACCATCGGACACAGATGTTCGATGAGCTTGCCACCCTGCGGCAAGGCTCAAGTTCTGTAGCTGACTATATGGGTGAACTTAAGGACCGTATGGTGCGATGTGACTTGAAGGAGATCCCCGAATTCACATTATCTAGGTTTCGAAAGGGGCTTCACCCTGATATCCAAAGGAAGCTCTTGCGATATGGGCATACGGATTTGAACAAAACTTTCAATGCCGCCCTAGACATTGAAAAACACTTAGCCTCTAAGGCTCACTCCCGTTATTCTCACGCGAAGAACAAGTCAACCACTGGGACATCTTCTTCCACATATCCTGATAAGGGAAAATTTAGATCCACTGAATCTAAGTCTGTTGTGATCACTGCTCGAAACACTAAGAACCCCGCAAGTGAACGTGTTCCTATAGGAAAGGTTAGCAAGGCAAACACCACTTGTTATTCTTGCGGCATTCAAGGCCACTATGCCTACGAATGCCCCCACAAAGACGAAAATGCTAGCGTTATTAGATCAAGCTACCGACCATGACGATTATGAGTACGAGGCCGCGGAGGAGAGTGACCCCGAAGGAGTCCCTAGTGACTTGGAGGACGATCACCGCCTTATGGTGATGCGTTGTATTTTGACCAATCCTCGTCCCGTAGATGACTGGAAGAGGACGAGCATATTTTCCCTGATCTTTAAGAGTGGCGAAAAGCTATGCAAATTAGTTATTGATGGTGATAGTTGCGTGAACGCCATTTCTGAGAATGCCTTTAAGCGTATGTCCTTGACTGTTGAGCCGCACCTGACCCCCTATCAGGTTGCTTGGATTAGTAAGGTTACTATCAAGGTCACCCAACGTTGCCTAGTCCCAATGTATTTCAAATCCTACACGGATGAGGTTTGGTGCAACGTCCTGCCGATGGACATTTGTCATGTGTTATTAGGCCGCCCCTGGCTCTATGACCGTGATGTGACACACTATGGTCGCACCAACACATATGAGTTCAAATTCTACGGCATGACCATCACCTTGCGACCAATTGTGCCAAAAGAACCGATAGTGATGACTAAGGATACCACCGTCCCTATAGAGAGTAAGTCGTTGAGCTTGGTTGGTAGGAAAGAATTTGTGAAGGATCCCTTCATTTAGGGCATGATGTACGCTCTCGTTCTCATGGGTACCAAGACTGATATTGGTGTGTTGGATGATTTACCCCGCGAGCTACGGGTATTGTTGGATGATTTTAGGGACTTTTACCCAGATGAGTTGCCATCATCGTTGCCTCCGCTTAGAGATATACAACATAGTATCGACCTTATCCCCGGATCGTCCATACCAAACCAACCACACTATAGGCTTAATCCCGCTGCCCACCTAGAGCTCCAAACCTAGATAGAGGATTTACTGCATAAGGGATTTATTAGGGCGAGTATGAGCCCGTGTGCTGTCCCGGACCTCCTTGCCCCAAAGAAGGATGGCAGTTGGCGCATGTGTGTTGATAGTCGGGCTATCAACAAAATTACCATAAAATATAGGTTTCCAATCCCGCGATTAGATGATCTCTTGGATGTCCTTTTGGGTGCCACTATCTTTTCTAAGCTCGACTTACGGAGTGGTTACAACCAGATTCGGATCCGAGAGGGGGATGAGTGGAAGACTGCGTTCAAGTCTAAGGACGGGTTGTATGAGTGGCTTGTGATGCCCTTTGGGTTATCCAATGCCCCTAGCACCTTCTCCCGGATGATGACGCACATCTTTAGGTCGTATATGGGGAAGTTTGTTGTAGTATATTTTGATGAAATCCTAGTCTTTAGTACCTCCCCCGCCGAACACCTCTACAATATCAAAGAAATCCTCACCACTTTAAGGAAGGAAACCTTATTTCTGAATCTTAAGAAGTGCACCTTTTATGTGACGGAGGTAGAATTCTTTGGATACATAGTTGGTTCTTAGGGTATTCATGTTGACCCCGGAAAGGTTCAAGTGATTAGAGATTGGCTCGAGCCCACTAACCTTCGAGAGGTGCGTAGTTTTAACGGATTAGCTATCTTCTATCGTCGTTTCATACGCGATTTTTGTAGCATTATGACACCCATTACTGACTGCAAGAAGAAGGGCGAATTCATATGTATGAAATCTGCCACGTTTGCATTCCGTCTCATTAAAGAGCTTATGACCGAAGCCCCGGTGTTGCGTCTCCCCGACTTCACAAAGGTCTTCGAGCTTACATGTGATGCATCTGGCATTGGGGTTGGAGGTGTCTTGAGTCAGGAGGGACACCCCGTGAGTTATTTTAGTGAGAAGTTGGGGGGCGCCAAATTAAACTACTCAAATTATGATAGGGAGTTCTACGTCATCATTAGATGTCTGCACCATTGGAGGCACTATCTCCACCCTAAGGAGTTTGCGATCCTTTCTGATCATGAGGCGCTACGATTCATCAATGGTCAGCACAAGATCAGCCCGCGCAACGCTAAATGGGTATCCTTTTTGCAAGAATACAATTTCAATCTTAAACACCTTAAGGGAGCTGACAACCGAGTCGTGGATGCTCTTAGTCGCTTAATCTTGTTAGTCACAACTATGGAGGTTAATGCAGTAGGATTCGAACGAATCAAAGATGAGTACGCTGTAAGACCCCCATTTTTTTTCTTCTTCGACACCGGGGTCTTAGGCCCAGAACCGCCGCCTTGCGGTGATACCTTCTCACCCGGGAAGGTCGTCACTACAAGACGCCGATTCTGCCGGCCAAATCGATCTCTATTGTAGCATAAGTATAAAAGTAAGTCCACAGAAATCACATATATAGAAAAATAAGCTTCACGAAGGGAGTGTCCACAGATAGTACATATAATGAAAATCTCGGGCTTATGCCCGGTACATCAAGTCCTCACTACAAATCACTCATCGCGGAAGCAAACTAATACAACTACTGGTGTTCGGGACTCACAATCCCTGCTGTCTGGACTCCAGTGCTAGACTGTCCGATCTCCAAGCGTGCCGACCTCCGGGGCTGCCCCTCCATGCTGTGCTCCGTGGTCCCCTCACTACTAGAAAACTGACTTTTAGCCACGGCAGATTGCCGTGGCTAAAAGTCCAAAACTGTGGCTAAAGACTTTTAGCCACGGTCTGCCCAAGGAAAATGGGCGTGGGCAATACGAGCGTGGCTAAAAGTCCAAACCGTGGCTAAAAGTCCAAAATCGTGGCTAATACTGGACTTTTAGCCACGGTTCATTGTCGTGGCTAATAGTGGACTTTTAGCCACGGTTTAATTGGCGTGGTTAAAAGGCCACTCATAACATAAAAAATTCAGGCTGCTGCCGCCGCCGCCGCCCGCCGCCGCCGCCGCCGCCGCCACGCCGCCCGGCCGCCGCCGCCACCCGGCCGCCGCCGCCGCCCGCCGCCGCCACCGCCATATTTATTTCAAAGGCTAATTGAAATAAATTCCTTATAAACCCAAAAATCCCATTTTGTTTTGGCGGTGTGGGACTAAACGATGCCACGACCTTTTGCCACGGTTCAGGCAAATCGTGGCTAATACTAGACTTTTAGCCACGGTTCAGGCAAACTGTGGCTAAAAGTCCAGTATTAGCCACGGAATAAAACCGTGGCTAATACTCACTATTAGCCACGATTTATCCCCGTGGCAAAAGAAACCGTGGCTAAAAGCCATTTTTCTAGTAGTGCCTAAATGATGTGGTTCGAAAACCGTTTGTCTATAAGACTAAGTCCTATTGTCCCCCACCCCTTCCCCCATGGCTCCTAAGCACCGAGCGGGGAGAAGGAATGGAAAGGACATGAAGGTGGAGAATGTCAAATTGCAGAGGGAAGCGGAACTAAACTAACATTGTTAAGTGTGATAATAATTATACAAAATCTAAATAAGTAACCTTAACTTATGTAAAAACACAGAAGCTAAGGGATCTCTTGCAGGGCTCCTATCGTATAAAAAGTCTCATACCGATTTATACGATAGGGTGTCGGTTTTACTAGCAGGCATAACATATAAATAATACTGAAAGAAAACCTTGACTTATAAGCACGCTCGCACGAACTTATAGGACAAGGGGTCGTTTTGCAAGGCCTAATGTATAGAGCGTCCCATACCGCTTATACATTAGGTGTCAGGTTATATGCAATGGTTATGATATCAAATGCAAATATGCTATGATGTGAACATGCAAGTGCAACTCACCCACTCGACTCTGTGTACACAGAACTTTAGTCCCCCCTTTCGGAGCCGTTACCTCCCAGGATACCTCCGTAGTGGCAGACGGAAGCAGTGGGTTGGGACTCGCCCACCTCAAAACCAGTATTTACACTACCGGTCTGACCTATCGTATGCCTCAATGCTTGGTGCACTAAGCGGATGCCTGCGTACTCTTGCCGGCTGGTGCACCGGACTTCTATTGGCGAAGTGTAAAACCACACTTGCCGAGTCAACGATATTGGTGTCGGTGCAACGAACTCCCCAATATCGAAGACCCACCACCTTATACCTTTTATGCACATGTAATAGTTATGAGTCCAACAAATAACCGAGGCAAATCTTCCCGAACTATCCCGTCCGTCATAATCAACCACAGAGCCGAAACTCCCCGGACTAACCCGTCCGTCATAATCTATAACCGAGCCGAAGCTCCCCGGACTAACCCGTCCGTCATAATCTACAACCGGGCCGAAGCTCCCCGGACTATCCCGTCCGTCATAACCAACAACCGAGCCAATGCTCCCCGGACTATCCCGTCCGTCATAACCAACAGCCGAGCCAAAGCTCACCGGACTATCCCGTCCGTCATAATCTACAACCGAGCCGAAGCTCGTCGGGCTACCATGCCCATTACCTTAACCACTGGGCTTATTGCCCGAGTAACCCAAACTATCTCTCGGGACATAGGGGTGTGAGAGTGTGAAATCTTAAGTTTACTACCTACTCCTCAATTTACTTTATGCCTACAACTTAGGTTTTACCCATTTCCTTTTCATATTACAATAAACTATACCAAAGGTGATTTTTACCTTCTACTCTATGGGGAAGACGATCTTTCGTCGATCCCAAACACCACCTAACTTTTAGTCAACCCATCCCTAGCTCATCCAACCCTGAGTGATGAACTCATTCCTATAACCACTAATTTTTGACTTATGTGCCTAACTTGTACTCCAGATTATTTCTATAGATTTACTATATGCAGACCACCAAGGTTTAATGTTATGTAAAATGGGAAGTATATCAAGTAATCATCCAATACTCCTATAATAATTAATGGAGGTTCATTATGACCTTTATTGCCCAATCCAGAGTTTTACAATTTTCCTATTTATCTAGGAATTTATTAAATATTTATAGTGGTCAAAGTCTCCAAGATTGAGCTGAAGGTACCAAATTTTGACAAGATAAAATCTCCCCAGATTTATGTTATACTTAATATAATCATTTAATCTAAGATACAAAATCTCTTAGTTTTTCAGCAAGGTTCAGGCCATTGATTTTTATTTAAATGGTATATTGCAATAATTCATAAAAATAATAAACAGGGCAATATTATTTCTGAAAATTCAAGGATAACTCTAACATGATTGCAAGGGCCCATAAATGCTCTGGGTCAAATATCATCAGTGATTAAGGAGTGATAAGCTTCAAACAAATTAATATACAGTTTTCCAAAATTGCTAAATGCAGACCACCATGTCAAACTTCATGTAAAATAGGAGGTACATCAAATAATTATCCAATACTCTTATAATAATTAATGGAGGTCCATTATGACCTTTAAGCCGTAAATCTAGAGATCCAAAATTTTCCTTATTTATTTTATAATTTATTTAATTATTCTATTGACTAAAATTTCCAATAATGAACATGAAGTACCATTTTTCAGTCAAGATATCATTCTACAATTTTTATATGTTATTTAAAATAAGGATATAACTCATCTTCCAAAATATCTAAATTTTTCAGTAAGGTTTTATCCCCAAATCATTATTTTATTTTAATCCTTAAAAATTCATTTAAAGAAATATAAAATACTATATGGCTTCCAAAAATTCAGACAAAATTCAAGTATGAATTTAATTCCATTTAAATGGTTTGGGTCAAATTTCATAATTTATTTATCAGTATATGGACTAAATTAAATTATTGAATAATTCCATCATTTAACAAGCTTGTGAAGTAAGTATCTCAAATATATATCCAAAACTTTTCATAAATTTTATATAATCTTATAATGTTTCAAAACATCCTTTGCCAAATTTTCATGACCTTACAAGGGACAGAGGGACCATAATAATTAGTTTATTAAAATGAGGCATCCCTTATGTTACAAATGAACTGCCATAAATATTATCTCAAAAGTCCCAATTAAATTACTAGAGACTAATAATATCCTTATGACCATTATACTAAAATTTTACCTTATTTGGAGGAGTTTAACTAGCCTATTCCAACTCTACAAAGTTTGTGCCCTAAACTAGGGTTGGGGTTTTGTGGGTCCCAAACTTTTCAAAACACCCTAAGATTTTTACCAGAGGGTTATAGTTACCCTAAAACCATCCCTACAAAGTTTCATAGTCATACAAGGTGTTATGGCCACATGTCCTTCACAAGGTACAAAAGCCCTTCCTTAGGGTTTGACCTAGGATCTTGGGCCAAATCAACTCCAATGCCCCCAGGTTTTCATTGTAAGGGGTATAAAGTTATGCCAAGTCAGTGTCCCAAATTTGAACCTCTGTTGAGGTGAATTCGACACTCTAAGCCAAAATTACATTTTGGACCAAAATGCCCTTCTTAGGGCAAGGCTAGGGTTTGCTTGATTCCCATTAAAATCACTTCCAACTTAATTAAATTTTAACCAGTGGTCTATATTGACCTCATATACCTCTCACCAAAATTTGGATGAATTTAGAGTTCATTTGACCCATAAATTAATTTACCCTAGCATAATTAAATTATTTACAAAACTATAGGAAAATTATTCCCAAAAATTCCCATTTTTGGGCAGGGTCTAAATATTGGGTAGGGTTACTCCCTGCCAAAATTTCAGCTCATTTGGACCAAGGATGAATTGTGGGCACTTAGTTTAATTACTGCCTAGTCATTTGTATAGACCCCACCAAAATGAGTGCCCTGGTCAAACCAATCACCCAAATTGGTTCAAACCAATTTTTTCTAAAAATAGACTCAAGGGGCTACATTTTTGGTGTTGACCATTTTCTCTGAAAATGGCTCTAAGTATTTTTAATAATTAAACAAATAAATACAAAATTCTGTGACAGATAATAAAATGATTCAAATATTTAACCTATAGTTTAATATCATTATTGCACGAATCTTGGCGCAATCCTGGACGGCATCCCGTCATCGTCCCCGCACGCCACTGGCCAGGATTGCTCCTGTCTGGGCCAACTTCTAGCGGCTACTGCCGGCGCTCTGGCCACCTCCCCGGCCTGCCACCGCCGCCGACACATTCGTGGTGGTCGGGGCTATCTCCAGGCGGCGGCTAGGCCGCCAGGAAGCACTATTCCGGAGATTCTACGAAGAAGAATTTTCGGCCGAAAACCATGAAAATCCAAATCGGATTGGGCTCAATTGAGCCCCAACCTTGGCCCTAATGATGCTTACGATCTACCCAAGCAAGAATGAGTGGAGGAGGACCTGTGGTGGCGGCTGTAGCCGTGCTGATCGCCGGATTGGCATGGTGGTGGCCGATGGTGGTCGGCTTGTTCAGAAATGGAGGAAAGTGCTCGGCTTCTTCAGGAAAAGAGTGGGAAATACTCCTTGGACCTCACTGAAGCTTTTAAAGGGGGAGAGGAGGGAGTTAGGTGGCCGAATTGCCATGTGCCATTTTTGGCCTAAGTCAATCTTGGCGGCTAGGTTGGTAGGGGGGTGGAGCTTGCTCTAACCAGTCCACAATGGCTACTGCACTCACCCTTGTCATTCTGAAATGAATGGGGAGGTTGGGGAGGGGGGAGGAGCACAAAGTCCTCCTTCCTTCTTCTTCCTTCTCTTTCTCTCTCCTCCATGGGTGACTTTCTCTCTCCTAGTCACCAAGCCTTAATTTTTGGCTCCTACATGTCCCATGGCAGCCCACAAGTCCATTTGGTCACTTAAGTCATGGTTAGCCCAATTGAAATGGGCTTGATCTTGAGTTAGCCCATTTGGGCTAACTTGACCCAAAGTTGGACTAGGGCCCACCTAGGTCAATTTGGTCCTTGAGATTTCTTTAATGGGTCCTTGGTGACCCATTAGCCTCCCCTAGGGTCAAGGTGGGGTTGGATTGGCCCTTGGAGGTCACTTGGCCCTTAACTAGGGCACTTTGACCATGTTAGGTCAAGAGTTGACTTTGGTCAACCTAGTCTTTATGATTGGTCCCAATGAGTCCTTGGTGACCTATTGGCCTCTCACTAGGCCTATGAGGGTAGGGGTGGGGTCCATTTGGCTAAGGGACTGCAATTGACCCTTGTGTAGGTAAATTTGACCTATTTAGGGTTAGAGTTGACTTTGGTCAACATAGCTCCCTTGACTACCCTCCATGGGTCCTTAGTGACCCATTGACCCCTACCTAGGGTTATTGAGGTATGGGTGGGGTATATTTGGCTAATAAACTGCAATGGACCCTTGTGTAGGTCAATTTGACTTAGCTAGGGTTATAGTTGACTTTGGTCAACTTAGGTCCTTTGATTGCTCTCCATGGGTCCTTAGTGACCCATTGACCCCCTTCTAGGGTTATAAGGGTATGGGTGGGGTCTTGGAGTCTTGGTGAAGCCCCATGATCACCTTTAACCAAGGTTTAGAAATCTGCTAAGTGCAGACCATAGTGGCCCTATCCACACCACCAGGTCCACTTGACTCTTTCTTGGGCTTCCTAGGGTTTTGTCATGACAAAACCACTCTTAGGGGTCTAGTTGGAAATGGGATGTTACATACGCCCTGTGCCCCGATTTCCAGGACGCATATTTGTCAGCCCAAGATAGCTCCCCCACGAACATATCGGCTTTCGTCATTAAGGACGGCTATCTATTTAGACTTGGAAAGTTATGTATTACGCAGTCGTCGTTACGTCTCCATATCATCTGGGAATTGCATGGCGGAGGGTTGAGTGTTATTTTTGGTAGAGATAAGACCATTACGTTAGTTGAAGAAAAATTCTATTGGCCAATACTTAAGGCCATGGTGGGACGAGTGGTGAGTAGTGGCCGTACTTGTCAGGTATCCAAGGGCACCAAAACCAACGTCAGTTTATATACGCCGTTGCCTATTCCTTCCACCCCATGGGAAGATATGAGCATGGACTTTGTCTTAGGCCTACCCACTACTTTACGACGTCACAATTCCATTTTTGTAGTTGTGGATAGGTTCTCCAAAATGGCATATTTTATCCCGTGCACCCGAACTAACGATGCGTCACATATCGCCAAATTATATTTTAAAGAAGTAGTTAGTCACCGGGGAGTGCAGAAGACAATAGTCTCGGATCGAGATGTTATGTACACGAGCTATTTCTGGAAGTTACTTTGGGTCTTAATGGGTACCAAGTTATTGTTTTCCTCTGCCTATCACCCCCAGACTGATGGGCAGACGGAGGTGGTCAATCGGAGCTATGGTAGCCTTTTTAGATGCCTAGTGAGTGATCACAAAGGCACGTGGGATCTTATTCTTCCCCACGCCCAGTTTGCTTATAATAATTCCAAAAATCGGTCTACTGGTCTGCCACCAAACGAGATTGTCCATGGATACAAGGCCCCTATGCCTATTGACTTGGTACCGTTGCCCCCAACATACAAGACAAGTTAGTTTGCACAATCCTTCGCCCAACATATTCATGACTTACATGCTCGTATACGAGCTACCTTGACAGCTCAATACGAGTCTTATCAGTTGCACGCTAATTTACATTGGAGAGTGTCGCACTTTAAAGTTGGCGATTTGGTCCTAGTCCGATTAGTTCCCAAACGCTTGCCATCTGGCACCGTTAAGAAGTTGGCACCAAAGCTCGCCGGCCTTTTTTGGATTATCAAGAAACTAGGTGACAACGCTTTCGTTTTGGATTTGCCGGCTGATTGGGGTATCTCCCCTATTTTTAATGTCTCGGATTTGAAGCTGTTTGGTTTACCTCCACCTTAGTTGAATTCTCTGTCGTCTTCTCCCTCCACTAAAAATTCTGATGGATTGGGGAGTGGTAGTTCGGATGATCTCTCTCTCTTTTGGTCCCCGCAGGTATAACATCGGATGGTACGTTGCCTTCTTTTACTCCTACTACTGACATGTTTCACAGGTTCCCCAGGACATTTCTCACTCCAAATACGATAGTCGCTGCGGAACCGTTCGCTACTCCGGATGGAACTACTTACTGCTTCCTTGTCCGTTGGCGTGATCGCCCTACTTCAGACGACTCTTGGGTACTCGCGACAGAGCTTCAACGTTTGGATGCCGAGCTTCTCTGCCGCTATCTCTCCACTCATGCATCAGAGATAAGTGATTTTGAGTGGGGGAGGATTGATGTAGCATCGCCACTAATTGATGATGACCCGGTCGCTGAGGCGCTATGACATAAAGATCTGAGACGCCGTGATGACCCTGAAGGAAGTGCACGTTACAACCTCCGCCCGCGGCGTGCTAAAATTGCCATGAAGAATTAGCCTAATTATCTTATTTCATGAACTTTATTTTATATTTTGGGAATATAAAATTATCCTATGTTTTAGTGATAATTTTATATTCATGGCATCCTTTTAATTTTTTAATTTGAACAATTTTTATTTTTGGTGTGCACTTAGCCATTCGGATGGATGAGATTACATCTCCATCATGGAGGGTTAAGGCTTGTTGTAAACTCCTATTTAAGGAGATGATTAGAAGGAATCAAGTATTGAAAGTTTAAACCTAAAAAAACCCTCCCTAAAGAGTTTGGCCAAGAGGAGTCTTGTCCATAGCCGCCGCCACTCCTCCCTTGGCTTGTGGTGTGAAGTCGCCGCCCCCTTGCTCCCTCCATTCGTTCGGTGCGACTCCGGCGCGGCTTCCTTCGGTGCGACTCCTTGGAAGAAGGTTGCAAACCCCTCGGTGTGACACCGGCGGATCCGTGAAGAGAGTGATTCTCCCACCTTATCTTTGTGTGAACTTTAATCCCGGTTGGGTAATCTCTTTCCCCTTGTGTGATTCATGCTTTAGTTTGTGGAGGTTTTTCATGCATCGTTTTCTCCGTGGTTTTTAAATTCATCGCTTGCAAAATCTGAAATTGAAGGTGTTGTTATTGAATCTCTTGTTATCCGGAACGGGTAGATCCGTCTCGGGTAGATCTGTCTCGGGAGTGCAACTTGGCCGAGCCTTGATTTGCTCTTTCGATCTGTGCACTTTATGTACCAACATTAGAATTAATCACGACTCGAATTTCGATCGCTCTTGAAAGTTTTCCGCCGCTCAAAAATAAAATTATTGTTGCGTTTTAAACGGCTTATATTGAAATGAATACATGCTTGTGTAGGTGCGGTGAGTTGTTTGCTTGTTGGACAGGTAGGTCTTAAGGACGTTGTATCGAGTCTGGCTTACAGCGAGTTGTGTGCTTGTTGGAGAGGTAGGTCCTAAGGACGTGGTATCGAGTCCCGGATTTTTGGGAACCAACCGACCCCTTTTCGTTCGCTTTTGGACGGAGTTCTCTCTTTTTATTTCTTGTTCTGTGACGGTTAGGTGTCTGTTAGTGTAGTCACGTCCGGTCCGTTCAAACCCCACATCACGCAGCCATGTGGTGAGGTTATGCATCTCATACTACATAATCCTCATATGTTGCCCATATGGTGGATCCATATACAAACACATATTATGCATCCCATACAACATAATATTCCCCGTATACTTCGTGTTATGCTATGAGTGTAGTGTTCGTACTTTTGCCAAGAATGCTGATGACATATCGGTGTGTGAATTACATGATTGTGAACTACTAATGCAATCAAAAGGGAAGGTTGCCCTACTAACGTGTCAAGCAACCTCCCTCTGATACCAACTGTCACAACCCACATTTTCTCTGAGGAAAAAGGATTTTCAGAGTAGGAGAAAACACGTGTTATGATACAACGTCGAGTAGGGGATAACTGTCGACGCTCAGGCAAACCACTATCAAGTATACTTTTTGAAAATTTATAAGTTTAATGATTAGAAAATCAGTTATATTTTTAAAGGCCGTATCCCTCAGCACAGTGGATCATCTAGTCCACAATGTAAAAACTATACATATACGCTGCGGAAAATACTTTATTCAGGTTTGACATACTAACAGAGTGCATAAGTGCTTCTAAAGGACATATTATACCATACAGGACCCTACATTTAAATTATACTATATCTAGGAAAACGATCTTTTTTACATCATTCGGAATATAGTGATGAGTTTTATAAAACATGTTGATCATGAGGTATACTTATAATAGTGTTTTTAGCTTTAAAAGTAACTAGCAACCTAGCATAAATCATCCCCAGAGCAAGTAGACTATCTCCAGAAAAGGTAGCAGCAAAAAGAAAACATATCTAGTATCAAGGTAAAACTACCAGTGGGCGCCAACAAACTGACACAAACCCATTGACAAGTATGTATGTCTATAAGAAAGAAGTACAAAAATACCTCACAAGACCAAGGAACGGATCTCCACAGTACGAGAGACCACCAGGAATAGCACAACACAACTAGCCGCCTAATCGACTACTAACTAGAACATAAGGCATTCAAAGATGAAAAGAATACCTCAGCAAGCTTAACAAGTAAGCTGTACGGAAATGTTAAGTTAAAAGGTAAGCAAGAAGAGTAAGCAAATCGAAACAAGCACCACATTCCAAGGCAAGACAAAAAGAAAAGCACTAAGTGCGAGGAAACAACAACAACCTTGCCCAAAAATTAACCCTGCAGAGTTTATCAGGCTTTCATGAGCCCAAACGTTGCAAATTTACAAAGGAAGAAACGTCTAACACCCTAAGCTGTGAGAGATGGTAGTAGAAAAAACAATGCGGATCCGGGTTGGAGGCAAACTCAGTCCCCCAACCACCATTTCCAAGAAGCAAAGTTCAAGGGTCTACATGTGAAAGCACTAGGGAACTCCCACCCCCTTGCCCAGCCCGTACCTAGAGCAAGATAAAAGAAAAGGGTGGCCATGGCTAAATTACACAACACCACCCCCATTAAGAGCTTCAAACCACTACTACTAACCACGACCCACGATTCGGCCTTTTGGAAAAAAAATATAGCCGACAAGGATCCTCAAAATCAAGGAATTCACTCGGGGGAGAAAATTGAGGTAAGGGAAAAGCGTTGAGATGACTCAACACGGCATGGCGTTGAGTGGGCCCCACTCACTCAACGCCTAAACTGACAGTGGCGTTGAGTGAGCTAACCTCACTCAACGCTAAAACAGCTATGGCGTTGAGTGAGGTTCACCCACTCAACGCCTTCTGCAACACTGGCTGTGGCGTTGAGTGAGCTAACCTCACTCAACGCCAAAACAGCTACGGCACTGAGTGAGGTCCACTCCCTCAACGCCTTCAGCAAAACAGGTTGTGGAGTTGAGTGAGCTAACCTCACTCAATGCCAAAATAGCTACGGCGTTTAGTGAGGTGCACTCCCTCAACGCCTTCAGCAACACAGGCTATGGCGTTCAATGAGCTAACCTCACTAAATTCCAAAATAGCTACTGCGTTGAGTGAGGTCCACTCACTCAACGCCTTAACACTTAGCCGCAAAAACCAACTGTGACGTTGAGTGAGTCCACCTCTCTCAACGCCAAAACAGCTTTGGCGTTGAGTGAGGTCAACTCACTCAACACCAAAGTACTTAGCCGCAAAAAAAACTGACTGCGGCGTTGAGTGTGTCCACCACTCTCAACGATAAAATATCTTTTGCGTTGAGTGAGGTCGACTCACTCAACACCAAAGTAATTAGCCGCAAAAGAAACTGCGGCGTTGAGTGTGTCCACCACTCTCAACGATAAAATTGCTTTGGCGTTTAGTGAGGTTGACTCACTCAATGCCAAAGTTCTTAGCCGCAAAAGAAACTGTGGCGTTGAGTGTGTCCACCACTTTCAACGATAAAATAGCTTTGGCGTTGAGTGAGGTCGACAAACTCAACGCCAAAGTACTTAGCAGCAAAAGAAACTGCGGCGTTGAGTGTGTCTACCACTCTCAACGATAAAATAGCTTTGGCGTTTAGTGAGGTCGACTCACTCAACGCCAAAGTACTTAGCCGTATAAGAAGAGATCAAGGGCAATGGCGTTGAGTGTGTGCACCACACTCAACGCCAAGTCCAAGAAGACCTGGCGTTGAGTGTGTGCACCACACTCAACGCCAAATCCTGAAATCTCCAATGCTTGAACCAGCAATCATATTACTGTAGTAAAATTCTTCTAACAGCCAAACAAAATTCTAGGTTTATAATTAGTACTAGCACAATTTTTGAGTTAAAGTTTCTAACTCCTACCCGGCTACAGCTACGACACAGGAAAATGCTCACCTAACCCCATACTTCTTTCCCCAGCCCGAGAACAAACAAGCTACAACAAGAAAATAAATCAGGGAACATAAACTTGTCAATGGCAAGAACCCACTTGCCTCGATTTCCGAAAGGTCTCGATCGACTTCTCTACTTCCCCACAGATCCGGTAGGCAACACCTAACCGAGCAAGACTGGACATTTTTCGGAGAGGAAGAGGGGTCAAACAAAAAATATCTACAACACCATAGAAAGACATGAAATGGAGAAAGTTTACCGTCGAAAAGAAAATCTAAAGGAGAGCAGTCCAGATCAACCCTCGAAACGAAAATTCGACCGCTAGAACTCTAGGAAATGGCGGTGGAAGGCAAGGTTGTTCGCCAGTTATCTTCCGCTCACGAACAGGGCGACGATTATTCTCTCACGGAAGGAGACGATGAATAGTCTCGTTTTGACTTAAGGCTATATATACATAGACACGTCTTTTCAGCCTTTACTGCCACCTAAAAACCGCAGGATTAAATCACCCAACTTTTGACCGCCGGATTCTTTTGAACAGCTAAAATATTACTTATTTACACTTATTATAAGCACTCCCAAAACGACGCGAAAATCGAACCTCAACGGAATTCGACGAAATTCGCACCGTAGCTAAATATCCACGCTACGAACACAACGGCGAAGTCGAAATTAACTTTCGACTAACAGAACTCGAGTTATACCCACCCAAAACCAAAACACTAGCATCCCCTGAGAGGCCACATCGGGTCACCCAAAACGACTCAGCTTGATAGGGAGATCTTGTCAATAGGCTACAAAATAGGCCACTCAGTTCTAAGGAGTTAAGACCACACTCCACAGATGGCACAAGCCTAGAAAATGCATCGACATAACACCAAGCAAGAATTAAATAATAGCCAAAAAATCGGGGGCGTTACACCAGTTATCGTGCGCACTATATCCGATGATCGTGCGCAGTATTCCTGCTTCCAAATGTTCCCGAAACACGCACACGACCCCTAAACCCAGCACGGATGTGTGCAGACATTCCATACAAGCATAAAAAGGAGTACAAAAATAAAAGTACAAAAATATACACAACCACGAGCCAAAAGTGCACTTCCTATGGAAATAAGGATAAGATCAAATATATATGATAACGAGCTAAAAGTGATGTGCAAACAAAGGAAAACTAGCCCAGATGAGTCCGAAAATATGTATATAATATAGACTCATCACACCCCTAGACTTAACTGTTTGCGTGTCCCGAGCAAACAAAATTTAAGCAGATAGGGAAAATGACTAAATAACAAAGAAATTGAAAAACATAGTACAATGCGAAGTCGCATGCTCTCGTGAGTAAAAATACAATAGAGAAAACTTCTAAGTATGCAAAATAGTTTATACTTTTCACAAGGAGTATAAAAATTTTTTTATTACTTAAAAATGGAATCACGGTGAATCAACCGGTCATGAATAGGACGATCGTAGGCAGGCCACTAAGGTGATCTTTGCCAAAGATCGGGGCTCAGGATCACCTGCAAAGGAATCCACCAATGTCAGGGACCATACGCTTGCCTTTTCACACTGTCTCCACGGCACTAGTTAGACTCAAGGGCGAATCTATAGGAATTTAGGATAATCACGGGGCTTGGGTTACGGTGAGGTAAACCATGATAAAAAGAAAGGCTATGCACCTAACCCAAATGAGTTAGCCTAACAAGAATCCATCCGCTAATCACAATATAAACGAGTACACCACACCCCCAGACTTAACTTTTAACATATGGGTGTGTGCACCGCCTACTCCAAATATAATCACATAATCAAAAAGATTCTCAATTAAACTTTTTCTTTTTATTTTTTTCTTTACAAATATTTTTTTTTCTTTTTCTTCATTTTATTTTCACAATTCAGCAGATATAACTTGGGAGCACTTCCACATTTTCACAAATAATAACACCACATCAACACCCCAACATGAAAATTGGAAATACTAAAGATCGACTTGGGCGTGCGACTAGGATCTACTATTAGGCTTTGGTGAAAAAAAGGTGGAGTTGAATCAACAGAAAGGGTAGGCAAAATGGGGCTAGCGAGGATATGACGTCAGGAACGGTACAAAGCTTAACCGGGCAAAAATGATGGCCTACATCACACTCACGCTATACTAACCATGTACCCATGCTCGAGAGTAGCTTGGGGCAAGTTCTTTGCCATCGAGAAAGATGAACCTTCCTCCCGACTCGAGAAAAAAGAGTCTAGTGACGGCTACACATATTCCTACTCTACCGTTTGATTCACACCGGATTCACCAATTTAGAGTAGAATAATAAGTTTTTACACAAATAGAAAATTATAAATCTATAAGCATACAGAAAAATTAAATCTACTCGAACTTCTACACGAGACGAGAGTAGTTGACTAGAAACACAGCAAGGTCAACATTTTACTCTGTCTCACAATCCTAAGCCAGCACCATAATTTTCCCAAATTTAACAAAGACACGAGTTTAACTCACGACATGCTAACAACTAAGCACGCGCTCATGTATGTGCAGCGGTGTGCAATGCAATGAACTAAACAAAATAATACGATAAATGCTTCTAGTATGCACAAAAAATATGCACGTGCAAAAGGCAACAAGTAATAGCTCTCCCCCAGGCTTAAACTAAACAACACATCATATGATAAAGAAATTAAAATCATAAAGGGCTAAGGGAAGAGGTTACCCAATGCTCAGCTAGTGAGCATACCAGAAGAAGCGTGAAAACCTGAAGTAGGCCCGCCATACGAAGAATCACAACCCCGCCATTACGAAATTGTCATGAATACCTGCAGGGGTGAGCTCCGCAAAAACAAATGAAAATATACAAAATACAAAATACTACTAAAACTAAAATAGGCATGAAAATAAAAATACAGAAAATGAAAGATAACTACTGGGGTTATTGTCATCCCAGCACGACTTATAAAATTCTGCACAGTTCTAGCTAATGGGACTATGAAAAGAAAAATGCACAGGTAACTGGACTAATATCCATTGCAGTAACGGGTTCCAATACGGAGATAGAGCAGTTACCCCTCTGCCTAAATAATCATACCTGCTCCACATAGGCAAGGGAAATAGGAAGTAAGATGAGGAGGAGGCCTGGTCCTCACTCATCTCACCACAAAATAATTCCTTGCCTAACAAGGTATCGTCAACCACAAGTTCGTTGGGGGCGAAGGTGACGGCAGAGGCTTCCTCGGTGAAGGAGGTATGAACCTCCTCGTACAAGAGGATGCACTCATCGACAGCCTATGCACAAGGCTCAATGTCAACCCAACTTACCTGTGGAGACTCAACCTGCACAGGCTCAGATAAAGAAGGGGGGTCAAGAAATATAAGAGACGAAGAACATAAAGAAATAATCGGGGGAGTGATCCCGGTTTCTCTCCCCAAAGGCTGAGGTAGAAAAATATCGTCGGCATTGTCGACAATACTACAAGGCTCGGCATGATCCATAGAGGCCTCCACCAATACTTGGACTCTCCTTTAGTATTGAGGTAGAATCCTCGACACCAGGTGTAAGACCCCAATTTGTTTTTCTTTCTCGACACCGGGGTCTTAGGCCCAGAATTGCCACCTTGCGGTGATACCTTCGCACCCGGAAAGGTCATCACTACAAGATGCCGATTCCGCCGGCCAAAATTGATCACAACTATAGCAATAGAATGAAAACAAGTCCACTGAAAATCACATGTATAGAAAATAAGCTCCACGAAGGGAGTGTCCACATATAGTACATATAATAAAATCTCGGGCATATGCCCGGTACATCAAGTCCTCACTACAAATCACTCATCGCGGAAGCAAACTAATATAACTACTAGTGTTTGGGACTCACAGTCCCTGCTGTCTAGACTCCAGTACTAGGCTGTCCGATCTCCAAGCGTGGCGACCTCCGGGGCTCCTCCTCCATGCTGGGCTCCGTAGTCCCCTAAATGATGTGGTTTGAAAACCGTTAGTCTAAAAGACTAAGTCCTATCGTCCTCCGCCCCTTCCCCCATGGATCCTAAGCACCGAGCGGGGAGAAGGAAAGGAAAGGACATGAAAGTGGAGAATGTCAAATAGCGGATGGCAGCGGAATTAGACTAGCAGTTCTAAGTATGGTAATAATGATACAAATTTAGAATAAGTAACCTTAACTTATGTGAATACACATAAGCTAAGGGATCTCTTGCAGGGCTCCTATTGTATAAGAAGTCCCATACCGATTTATACGATAGGGTGTCGGTTTTTCTAGCAGGCTTAAATATTTAATACTGGAAGAGAACCTTGACCTATAAGCACGCTCGCACGAACTTATAGGCCAAGGGGTCGTTTTGTAAGGCCTAATGTATAGAGCGTCCCATACCGCTTATACATTAGGTGTTAGGTTATATGCAATGGTTATGCTATGAAATACAATTATGCTATGAGGTGAACATGCTAGTGCAACTCACCCACTCGACTCTGTGTACACAGACCTTTAGTTCCCCCTTTCGGAGCCGTTACCTCCCAGGATACCTCCGTATTGGCAGACGGAAGCGGTGGGTTGGGCCTCGCCCAGCTCTAAACCAGTAAAGCACTACCGGTCAGACCTATCGTATGCCTCAACGCTTGGTGCACAAAGCGGACTCTTGCGTACTCTTGCTGGCTGGCGCACCGGACTTCTGTTGGCAAAGTGCTTACCACACTTGCCGAGTCAGCGTATTGGCGTCGGTGCATCGACCCTCTAATACCGAAGACCCACCACCTTATACCTTTTATGCACATGCAATAGTTATGAGTCCTAACTACCGAGCCAAATCTCCTCGGACTATCCCGTCCGTCATAATCAACAACCGAGCTGAAGCTCTCCGGACTATCCCATCCGTCATATTCCACAACCGAGCCGAAGCTCGCCGGACTATCTCGTCCGTCATATTCTACAACCGAGCCGAAGCTCGCCGGGCCACCATGCCCATCACCATAACCACTGGGCTTATTGCCCGAGTAACCCAAACTATCTCCCGGGACATTGGGGTGTGAGAGTGTGAAATCCTAAGTTTACTATTTACTCTTGTGGCAATTTTATACCTACGACTTAGGTTTTACCTAGGACTACCCAAGGTATTCCCTGTGAAGGGTTCTCGAGGGCATTAGGAGCTATGGTGGGGTGAATCCCAAAGCTCCCTTTCGCAAGGCACTTATTCTTGTTGGTTGGTAACTAATCCCATATCCATTACCCATATATTTTTCATATTACAGTAGACTAAACCTAAGGTGATTTTGACCTTTCACTCTGCGGGGGAAGACGATCTTTCGTCGACCCCAAGCACTACTCAACACTATCGACTCATATCTCATTACTTAACCTAAACTTCTAGGATGACTCATCCACATCTATAAAATCCAGCAAGATGGCTAACTCCAACTATACCACAGTATTTCCTTTCAACAATTTACTAAATGCAGAGCACACGGTTAAATGCCATGTAAAATGGGGAGTACATCAAATAATCATCCAATACCCTTATAATAACTAATGGGGGTCCATTATGACCTTTATTGCCCAAATCCAGAATTTCATAATTTTTCTATTTATCTAGTAATTTATTAAATATTCTTAGTGGCCAAGGTCTCTGAGAATGAACAGGAGGTACCAAATTTAGACAAGATACAATTTCCCCAGATTTATGTTATACTCATTATAAACATTTAACCTAAGATCCAAGGTCTCCTAAATTTTTTAGCAAGGTTTAGGCCACTGATTTTATTTTGAAGGTAACTTGCAATAATTTATTAAAATAGATAAATCGGGCAATATTATTTCTAAAAATTCAAGGAAAACTCTAACCTGATTGCAAGGGCATATAAATGCTCTGGGTCAAATATCATAAGTGATTAAGGAGTGATAAGGCTCAAACAAAAATCATGAATAATTTTTCAAAATTACTAAATGCAGACCACCATGGTTAAACTTCATGTAAAATGGAAAGTACATCGAATGATCATCCAATACACCTATAATAATTAATGTAAGTTTCATATAAACTTTAAGCCTTAAATCCAGAGACCCAAAATTTTTCCTTATTTATTTAATAATTTATTTAATTATTATAGTGACTAAAGTTTCCAATAATGAACATGAGGTACCAATTTCAGACAAGATATCATTCCACTAATTTTATATGATATTGAAAATAAGGATTTAACTCATCTTCCAAAATAACTAAATTTTTCAGTAAGGTTTTATCCCAAAATTCCTATTTCATTTTAACCCTTGAAAATTCATTTAAAGAAATATAAAAGACTATATTGCTTCCAAAAATTCAGAGAAAATTCCAGTATGATTCTAATGGCATATAAATGATTTGGGACAAATTTCATAATTTATTTATTTGTAAATAGTCTTAATTAAATTATTGAATAATTTCCATATTTAACAAGCTTGTGAAGTAAGTACCTCAAATATGTATCCAAAAATCTTCATAAAATTTATATATGCATATAATGATTCAAAACTTCTTCTGCCAAACTTTCATGACCTCCCAAGGGTCAGAGGGACCAAAATGTTCAATTTATTAAATTGAGGCATCCCTTGTGTTACAAATGAAGTACTATATCTATTGTCCCAAAATTCCCAATTAAATTACCAGAGGCTCATAATATCCTTATGACCAATATACCAAAATTTCATCTTAGTTTCAAGGGTTTAGCTTGCCCATTCCAACCCTACAATATTTGTGCCCTAAACTAGGGTTAGGGTTTTGTGGGTCCCAAACTTTCCAAAACACCCTAATATTTTAATCAGAGGGTTATAGTTACACTAATACCCTCCCTACAAAATTTCATAGTCATATAAGATGTTTTGCCCACATGCCCTTCACAAGGTACAAAAGCCCTTCCTTTGGTTTTGACCTAGGATCTTGGGGCAAATCAATTCCAAACCTCCTCATATTTCATTGGAAGGTGCACAAGTTCATGCCAAGTCAGTGGCCCAAATTTGAACGTCTGTTGAGGTAAATTGGACATCCTAAACCAACAATACATCTTTAGACCAAAATGCCCTTCTTAGGGCAAGGCAAGGGTTTGCATGATTTCCATTCAAATAATCTCCAAACTTAATGAGATTTTAACCAGAGTTCTATATTTACCTCACATACCTCCCTCCAAAATTTGGATGAATTTGGACTTCATTTGACCCATAAATTAATTTACCCTAGATAAATTAAATTATTTACAAAACTATAGAAAAATTATCTCCAAAAATTCCCATTTTTGGGCAGGGTCTAGATATTAGTTAGGGTGACTCCTTGACAAAATTTCAACTCATTTGCGCTAAGGATAAAGTGTGGGCACTCTGTTTAATGTCTGCCTAGACATATGTATAGACCCCACCAAAATGAGTGCCCTAGTCAAACCAGTCACCCAAATTGGTCCAAACTACTTTTGTTTGACAGTAGACCCGTAGGGAAACATTTTATGTGTTGACCATTTTTTCTGAAATGAAACCTAAGTATTTTTAATAATTAAAAACATTAAATACCATTTGGTGTGACAGAATTGAATTAATATTAAACTTAAGCTATTGTTTATATCCATATCAGCACGAATCTTGACGCGATTTTGGACGGGATCTGGTCATCTCCTTCCTCCATCCGATGGCCCAGATTCGTCCCGCCTGGGCAATCTTCCAGCGGCTGCTGCCGGCGATCCGGCCACCTCCCCGTTCGGCCACCGCCGCCAACACCTTCGTGGTGGTCGGGGCTATCTTCAGGCGGCGGCCCGGCCGCCGGGGACAACTATTACGGCGATCCTGATAGTATGGATTTTCATGGAAAATCCATGATTTTGAAAATCCGATTACGCTCTAATGAGCCCTAACCTTGTCTCTAATGATTCCTAAGGACTACCCATGTAAGAAGGAGTGGAGGAGGACCTGTGGTGGCGGCTGTAGCCGTGCTGATCGCCGGATTGGCATGGTGGTGGCCGGTGGTGGTCGGCCTCTTCAAAAATACAGGAAACTTGCTGGCTCCTTCAGGAAAATGGTGGGAATCACTCCTTGGAGTCCAATGGAGCTTTTAAAAGGGAGAGGGGAGGTGTTAGGTAGCTGAATTGCCCTGTGCCATTTTTGGCCTAAGTCAAAGATGGCGGCTTTGGTTGGTAGGGGGGTGGAGCTTGCTCCAATCAGTCAAGGATTGCTGCTACACTCCCCCTTGTTCTTCTGAATTGAATGGGGAGGTTGGGGAGGGGGGGAGGAGCACAAAGTCCTCCTTCCTTCTTCTTCCTTCTCTTTCTTTCTCCTCCATGAGTGGCTTTCTCTCTCCTAGTCACCAAGCCTTAAATTTGGCTCTTCCCTATCCTATGGCAGCCCACAAGTCCATTTGGTCACTTAAGTCAAGGTTAGCCCAATTGCAATGAGCTTGAGCTTGAGTTAGCCCATTTGGGCTAACTTGACCCAAAGTTGGACTAGGGCCCACCTAGGTCAAATTGGTCCTTGAGGTTTCTTCAATGGGTCCCTGGTGACCCATTAGCCTCCCCTAGGGTCAAGGTGGGGTTGGATTGGCCCTTGGAGGTCACTTGACCCTTAACTAGGGCACTTTGACCATTTTAGCTCAAGAGTTGACTTTGGTCAACCTAGCCTTTATGATTGGTCCCAATGGGTCCTTGGTGACCTATTGGCCTCTCACTAGGGCTATGAGGGTATGGGTGGGGTCCACTTGGCTAAGGGACTGCAATTGACCCTTGTGTAGGTCAATTTGACCCAATTAGGGTTAGAGTTGACTTTGGTCAACTTAGCTCCCTTGACTACCCTCCATGGGTCCTTACAGACCCATTGACCCCTACCTAGGGTTATGGAGGTATAGGGGTGGTCCATTTGGCTAAGAGACTACAATTGACCCTTGTGTAGGTCAATTTGACCCAGTTAGGGTTAGAGTTGACTTTGGTCAACTCAGGTCCTTTGGCTGCCCTCCATGGTTCCTTAGTGACCCATTGACCCCTTACTAGGGTTGTAAAGGTATGGGTGGGGTCTTGGAGTCTTGGTGAAGCTTCATGAACACCTTAAACCAAGGCTTTGGAGTTTACTATTTGCAGACCATAGTGCCTCTATTCACACCACCAGGTCCACTTGACTCTTTCTTGGGCTTCCTAGGGTTTTGTCATGACAAAACCACTCTTAGGGGTCTAGTTGGAAATGGGACGTTACAAATCCCAATAAACAAAACAAAGATTTCGTTCCCGAAATCAAGGTTAAGCCCACGGGGACTCCTATCGGGGAGAAGGAAACTTGTAACATCCCATGAGAATCGAAATATTTAGATCACGACCATGTTCGCTATGTGAGGTTTAAAGGTGATAGTCAAATCTTAGACCAATTTGCTCAATTGGCAAAGTCTAGACCCCAATAAATAAAAGTTTAGCACATATTCTTGAAATTTCAGTCCTACTAGTTTAAAATAGGAAGGTAAATTGAACATTCTGAGAGGTTGTGAGGTATACCTGACTGAAGAGTTCCGGGTATCTTTGTCGCATCAAGTCCTGGGGCTCCCATGTGTGCTCCTCTCTTCCGTGATTTCTCCACAGGACCTTGACTAATGGAACCTTTTTGTGGCGTAAGACTCGTACTCCCTTGTCGTCAATCCGGACCGGTTCTAGGTGAACTGACCGATCAGATGCTATCGGCCCATCTGTGGTTGTAACTTGCTGCTCTGGGCATAGTAGAGCTCTCCTAAGAGAGGATATATGGAATACGACGTGCAGACTTGCCAGCTCCGATGGCAGCTCCAGCCTGTATGCCAAGGGACCGATCCGCTCCTGGATCCTATAAGGCCCCATGTATCTTGGACTGAGCTTCTTCCTCTGTCCGTGTACCCGAGTAACTCCATGCAATGGTCGGATCTTCAAGAACACCTAATCTCCCACCTGGAATTCCACCTGACGGTGTCGAGCGTCGTAATACTTAGCCTGCCGGCTCTGTGCTTCTAGCATCCTGTCCCGTATCAATCTTACCTGAGCCTCGGTGTCCTCGACAAACTCCGAATCCAATGCCTTAGGCTCGTTGTCCTGTATCCATGACAGCGGAGTCCTGCACTTTCGTCCGTACAACGCCTCATAAGGAGCCATCTTTATACTAGACTAGTAGCTGTTATTATACGAGAACTCGATCAGCGGTAACAACTACTCCCAAGGTTCACCGCGATCTAATATGCAAAGTCGTAGTAAATCCTCCAGAGTCCGGTTGGTTCGTTCCGTCTGTCCATCCGTCTGGGGGTGGAAAGCCGTACTGAATGTTAGTCGAGTGCCCAAGTAAGTCTGCACTGACCTCCAATCCCTGGATGTAAATTGTCCATCTCGGTCTGACATAATCGACTTGGGGACGCCATGATAGCGAACGAACTGCTCCACAAACTTTCGGACTAGCACACTTACCGAGTCATCCTTCCTGATTGGAATAAACCTGGCAACCTTTGTCAGCCGGTCGATGATCACCCAGATCAAATCATTCCCTGTCCTCGATCGAGGAAGTCCGTGTATAAAGTCCATGGCGATATCATCGAACTTCCACTCTGGTACTGGGAGTGGCTGCAATAATCCTGCGGGGTTTCTGCACTCCGCTTTCACCAACTGGCATGCCTCGCAATGGGTTACGAAGTAGGTGATATCCTTCTTCATGCCGGGCCAGAACATAGTCTTCTTCAGATCTGCAGTCATCTTTGTAGTCCCCGGGTGTACCGAATATCGACTGTAATGAACCTCCATCATGATGTCCTCCCGGACCTGGCCTCCCTCTGGTATGTAGACCCGTCCTCTAAAACATACTAAGTCATCCCTCGGTGTGTAATCTCCCGTAGTGCCCGCTTCTAGGGCCCGGAATATCGGCTCTAGCTGGGTATCCTGCCTCTATCCATCCTTGACCCTTTCTCGAATGTCACCAGTGGCGATTAATGACGAAAGATACTCTCGGTATAACTCAGGGTGATCCTCGGACACCAGGGATATTTGCATCTTATCTAACATCTGAACTAACTCCAAAGCCATTAACTGTGTTACTACTCTGGCATTTGCGGTCTTTCGGCTCAGTGCATCTTCTACCACATTCGCCTTTCCCGGGTGGTAGTGCATCACATACTGGTAGTCTGCCAAAAATTCCACCCATCGTCTCTGTCTGATGTTCAGCTCTTTTTGCGTGTCCACATACCTCAAATTTTTATGGTCAGAGTATATGTCGCAGTGGACACCGTACAGATAGTGACGCCAGACTTTTAGTGCAAAGATGATAACTCCCATCTCTAAGTCATGGACTGGGTAGTTTTGCTCGTGCTTCTTCAGCTGCCGAGAAGCGTAAGCTATCACATGGCCATTCTGCATAAACACTGTAACGCCCCGTTTTTTCAGCGATTATTTTTATTCTCGTTTGGCGTTACGATGACGCATTTCCGTGGCTTGTGCCATGTGTGGAGTACGGTTTAGCTCCTTAAAACTGAGTGCCCTGTTTGGTAGCCTGTTGGCAAGATCTCCCTAGCAAACCGAGTCGTTTTGGTGACCTGGTGTGGCCTCTCGGGGGGATGTTTGTGTTTGGCTTTGTTTGGGTGTAACTCGAGTTCTGTTCGTCGAAAGTTAATTTCGACTTCGCCGTTGTGTTCGTAGCGTGGGTATTTAGCTACGGTGCGAATTTCGTCGAATTCCGAGGTAGTTCGGTTTTCGCGTCGATTTGGTGCTTTATGTAATTTTGTAATTAATAATATAATTATATAATTTATATATATATATATATATATATATATATATATATATATATATATATATATATAGTATTAGAATGAAAAGCCATCATTCATCTTCTTCCCCGTAAGAAAACCGCCGTCTGTACGAGAGGAAACGGAGTAACCGCCGACCCTTGCCTTCGGACGCCGATTCCCGGAGCATTTGTGGATGGAATTCGATTCCGAGAGTGGATTCGGATTGCTCTCGTCGAGACCTTCATTCCTGCGGTAAGAAATTCGATTTTCGTGGAGTTTTGGAAGGATTGGAATTTTCGGTTTTGGAAGTTTTCCGCCATTAATGGCCGAGTCTTTGTTCTAGGTGTTGCGGCCGTTTTGATCCGTGCGAAGAGGAGGAAAGCAGTCCAAAGCTTCGCTGAGATTTGAGGCAAGTGGTATTCTTGCCCTTGCCAAGTGTTTTCTTTGATTTTATTTGCTGAAATTGAAATCCCGGTTAGCCCAGGTTAGAGGCCTTGTTGTTCTCATTTTCTTGCTAACTATAGGGCTTAGTTCTTCCTACTGAAACCCCCCCCCCCTATGTTGTGATGTTTGGAATCCAAATTGCCGGCGTGGAGCCGTTGTTTTCCTTTATTTTTTTTGATTGTTGCTCTTGTTCGGGTGTAGCCGAGAGGGAGAGTTAGGAGGGGGGGTGTGGTTGCCAATTTTCCTTCGTTAAGGTATTATTCGAATGGTTAGGCATAGTTTGAATGGTAGTAGCGTGCAACGTTGATAGTTGTCTACTGCTACTGCAGTGGCGTGAGTCGTGTGCGCGTTCCGGTATCGTTCGGAAAATTCCAAACGGTACAGGTTAGTCGCGCACGGTCATCAACCGTTAGGGCGCACGACCACTGGTCGTGTGCCTCTGCTCGTGCGCGGCTGTCTTTCAGTTTCCAAAGTTCTGTCTCGGGCAATCGCACGAGCGCTGGCAACAGTGCGCACGACCACTGATCGTGCGACACTGATCGTGCGCGGTTGCTAGGTTTTCTGTCAAGTTTTCCAGGTTCGTTTCGCACGATCTTCAGCCGATGAGTGCGCACGACCACTGATCGTGCGTCACTGATCGTGCGCTTTGGTATATTTTTCTATTGCTAGGTGAATTTGGCTGGTTTCGAGTGCGGGAGTTTAGATACTCAAGTGGCAGGCAACTACTCGAGTTCTGGATCTTCTGCCTTGGTCGTTCGACTGTCGTCGAGCTCCGTTTTCTTTAGTGGGTTTGTGGGTAGTAACTTTATTTTGGCGGCGAGTGAGGCTAGCTCGCTCAACGCCAAAGTTTAGGTAGGCACTGAGTGGGTTTCACTCAACGCCTAGTCGTGTTGGTTTATTTCAACACTCTTCTGTTACCTTGTATTTCATTTCCGAGTGGATTTCTAGTTGTATTTCTGGGTTTTCCTTGTCGGTCGTTTTCTTTATTTTCCTAAAGGCCGAATCGTGGGTCGTGGATAGTAGTGGTGGTTGTTGCTCTTTATGGGGGTGGAGTTGTGTGATATAGCCAAGGCCACCCATGGATTTCTTGCTCCAGGTACGGGCTGGGCATGTCGGGTGGAAGGTCCCTTGTGTTTTCACGTGTTGACCCTCGAGCTTTTGACTTGGACATGGTGGATTGGAGGACTGCGTTTGCCTTCGATCCGGTTCATCGTTGTTGTTTTTGCTACTATCACTTCCCACAGTTTAGGGTGTTAGAAGTTTCTTCTTTGGTAGTTTGCAACATTCTGGCTCTTGGCAGCCTAGTAGGCCCTGCAGGATATTGTTCCTGGGCTGGGTCGTTGCTGTTTCTTTGCACGTTGTGCATTTCTTGTTGTCCTGTTTTGGACAGTTGTGACTTTTTCTACTGCATGTTTTCTGTTATTTTGTCCCTTTTGGTTGACTCTTTCATGCAGTTTTACCTTGATTTTTGCTTGCTGAGGTATTCTGTTTTCTTTTGGGATGCCTCAGGTTCTGAGCTGTAGCCAGTCTGGTGGCTAGTTGGAGGTGTTGTTGTTGGTGGACTCCCGGACTTTGGAGTTTTGTTTACCTTGTTTGTGAGGTTGTTTTCAGTACTTTCTTACAGACATATATATGTGCTGGTGGGTTCGTGTCAGGTTGTTGGCGCCCACTAGTAGTTTTTACCTTGTACTAGATATATACTATTGCTGCTACCATTTTTTTTTTCTGGAGATAGTCTACTTGCTTTGAGAAGGTTTTATGCTAGGTTGCTAGTTATTTTTAAACTATAATTATTATTATAAATGAAGCTCATGATCAGCATGTTTTGTAAACTTAATCACTATTTTCCAAATCACGTACGAAAACCGTTTTCTTATATATATTATATAAACTAAGTGTAGTGTCTTGCATAGCATGAGTGGTTCTCTTGGGACCCTTATGCGCTCTTTAGGGTGTAAAACCTAATTAAAATATTTTTCCGCAGCATTTAAATGTAGTTTTCTTTGGTGGACTAGATGATCCACTGAGCCGAGGGATACGGACTCTAAACATAACTGATTTTCTATTCATTAAGCACATGATTTTCTTGCATAAAGATTGTAGTTGGATTTGCCTGAGCGTCAGCAGTTATCCCCTGCTTGACGTGGCATCATGACGCGTGTTTTCCTTACTCTGATAATTCTTAATTCGGAGAAAATGCGGGTTGTGACAGTTGGTATCAGAGGGAGGTTGCTTGACAAGTTAGTTGGGCAACCTTCCTTGGATGCTTTTAGTAGTTCAGCATCATGTCATTCACACACCGATATGTCATCAGCACGTCTTGGCAAAAGCACGAACACTACACTATAGCATAACATGAAGTATACGGGGCATATTATATAGTATGGGATGCATAATGTGTTCGTATATGGATCCACCATAGGGGCTACATGTGAGGGTTATGTAGTATGGGATACATAACCTCACCACATGACTGCGACTAGCACGTTTCTTTTTCGTTGCACTGAAATGTTATGTAGTATGGGATGCATAACATTTTCATGTGTACACCGCTCATATCATGCATTAGGGCCTTTTTAGAATGCATAACACAAACATGCATATCATAACATTGCATAAGCACAACGCGCCGAGCTAAAGATTTGCAGGATGACATATGTACACACATGAGTTTTCAAATTAACATAAGTTCATGCATCCGATCTAGGCACAAGAGTTAGTAAGGTGGTGGTTAACCATCCTAGGTTAGGGCATATCATATAATTATTGTGAAGAAGATAAACTCTCAGAGCAAGTTTAGCAGCTTTAAGTATATATCTACATATGTATTGTCTGTACTGGTAATCGGTTCTAGTCGTTGGATTTGGATCTGATTTGCGTTGTAATGATTTTTAGGATGGCTAGGCGTCCTGCGACTCGATCGACTCCCCTGTCTGAGGGTGAATCTTCTGGAGCTCAGAATGATACGGTGATCGAGGGTCTGCGTCAGAGTAGCGAAGCTATGGGTAGGCAGTTGGAGGAGGTGCTAGCCCAGATTCAGTCTTTGGTTGCAGTTGTGGCAGGGCAGGCTCAGGGTGCGCAAGTTCCTGCTGGGGGGTTAGCTGTTCCTCCTCCTCCTGCACCCTTGAGGCCACCAGTGGTGGTGCCAGCAGAGATGGCCTTCATCTCGCAGTTTCAGAGGCTGAGCCCTCCCACTTATGATGGGAAGGCAGATTTCATGGTGATAGACGACTGGCTGATCTCCATGGAGGAGATGTTCTCGTACTCAGGGGTTTCAAATGATCAGAGGGTGATGTTATCCGCCTATCAGCTTAAAGGTTTGGCTAAGAGTTGGTGGCTGAGAGAGAAGGAGAGCCTGGTAGCCGGATGCTCTTGGGAAGTGTTCAAGGAGATGCTGTTGAGGAAGTTCTTACACTCGGTCGAGCGTGACCGCCTCATGAATGATTTCCTCTATCTGAAGCAAAGGCAGCTCACGGTGGGTGAGTATGAGATAGAGTTTAGTAAGTTGAGCCGTTTTGCCTCTGGATTGGTCAGTGTTGAGGCTGATCGAGTTAAGCGATTTCTCGGTGGTTTGAGGAGTGAGGTGCAGCAGTTGGCCAGTGCTTATGGGTCAGTGACTTATGCTGGAGTTGTAGAGGCTGCTCTTAAGGTTGAGGCCATTGAGACGGCGAAGAGCAGAGGCCAGCAGTTGAGGAAGGATAAGAGGAAGTTGGTAGAGGAGAAGAAACCCCTGGTACCCGATGCTGTTCCGAGAAAGAGGAGCAGGGTGGTGTGCAGTTTTTGTGGCCGGTCAGGCCATCCTGTTGAGAGGTGTTTCAAGAAGGCGGCAGCTCAGAAGAAGGAGCAGGTTCATGTTATTCAGGGTGCTCCTGGGAGAGATGTCTCCTGGTCAGTTTGCAAGCGATCCGGGCATGATGCAGCCCAGTGTTGGTCCAGGGATAGAGTCTGCTATCAGTGTGGGCAGAAGGGTCACGTTAAGTCGAGGTGTCCTCAAGTCCAGTCAGCTCTTCCTGCAGTTCCATTGCAGGCATTACCTCCACCTCAGCGTGTGGACAAGGGAAAAGGGAAGCTGAACGTGATTTCTTCCGAGGAGGCTCAGACTTCGACCCAGGTCATCTCAGGTTAGTAGTTAGTTGTTTTTCTTTCTAGCCTGGTAGTTTAGTTGCTAGATTGTTTGCGGTACTGTTGTGCTAGTTCCTTAGCTTTGTGCGTTTTTATAGGGAAATTTAAGGTGAAGAACCGCTGGGCGCGTGTTCTGTTTGACTCCGGCGCTACCCACTCATTCGTGGCTAGAGCCTTTGTGGAGCGTCATCGGTTGTCTCTAGATCGGGTTCGGGATTCCTTCCGTGTCAAGTTTCCCTCTGGTGAATCTAAGTTGTCAGATTTGGGTATTTTGGACTGCCCGGTTTTGTTGGGGGATTTTCTTGCGAAGGCGGATCTGAAGATGATTGATCTAGAGGACTTCGATGTCATTTTGGGCATGGACTGGCTCTCTCGGTATGATGCGGTCATTCAGTGCAAAGGAAAGCGCTTGGACTTCATCAGGGACGACGGTCAGCCCGGCAGTGTGTATGCTGATCCGTGTCAGGATTCTCCTGTTCTCTCTGCGGTATGTGTTCAGAGATTGTTTCTTTCTGATTGTTGTGTTTGTTTAGTCTCGGCGGTTGGAACCGTTGTTAGCGTGCCACGCTTGGAGGAGATTCCTATTGTTCGTGGTTTCGCCGATGTTTTTCCTGATGATCTTCCTGGTATCCCTCCTGAGCGGGATGTGGAGTTTGTTATTGATTTGGAGCCGGGTACGCGTCCTATTGCTAAGGCGCCGTACTGGATGGCCCCTCGTGAGTTAGAGGAGTTGCGAATTCAGTTAGATGAGTTGTTGGCTAAAGGTTTTATCAGGCAGAGTTCGTCGCCTTGGGGTGCTCCTGTTTTGTTCGTAAAGAAGAAAGATGGGTCGATGCGGCTTTGCATCGACTATAGAGAGTAGAACAAGGTCACTATCAAGAACAGGTACCCTCTGCCGAGGATCGATGATTTATTTGACCAGTTGCGTGGTAGCACGGTGTTCTCCAAGATCGATCTTCGTTCGGGCTATCATCAGCTCAGGATCCGTGAGGCAGATATTCCACGGACTGCGTTTAGGTCGAGGCATGGGCACTTTGAGTTTTTGGTGATGTCGTTTGGTCTGACCAACGCACCATCAGCCTTCATGGATATAATGAACAGGGTGTTCAAGGATTTCCTAGACAAGTTCATGGTGGTCTTCATTGATGACGTGTTGGTTTATTCTCGTAGTGCTGAGGAGCATGAGCAGCATTTGCGTTTGGTCCTATCGGAGTTGAGGAACCACAAGTTATTCGCCAAGTTGAGCAAGTGCGAATTTTGGTTGCTCAGGTTTCTTTTCTAGGCCACGTGGTGAACAAGGATGGGATCTCGGTTGACCCAGAAAAGATTGCAGCAGTGACGGATTGGAGTAGGCCGAATACTCCTAAGGAGATCAGAAGTTTCTTAGGGTTGGCTGGCTATTACAGGAGATTCGTGGAGGGTTTCTCTTCTCTAGCCGCACCGTTGACCAAGCTGACTCAGAAGAATGTGGCATTTGTTTGGAGCGAGAAGTGCGAAGAAGCTTTTCAGGAGTTAAAGAGGAGATTGTGTACTGCTCCCGTTCTGACCCTTCCTACTGAGGGCATGGATTATGATGTGTATGTGGATGCTTCGCATATAGGTCTGGGATGCGTATTAATGCAGGATGGAAAAGTAATTGCTTATGGGTCAAGGCAGTTGAAAACTCATGAGAGGAATTATCCAACGCATGACCTTGAGATTGCAGCGGTTATCTATGCGTTGAAGTTGTGGAGGCACTTACTTTATGGGGCTCAGTGCAAGATTTTTACTGACCATAAGAGCCTGAAGTACGTGTTCACGCAGAAAGAGTTGAATCTGCGTCAGCGGCGGTGGCTTGAGTATGTGGCGGATTATGATGTAGAAATCCAGTATCATCCGGGCAAGGCCAATGTGGTGGCCGACGCCCTGAGCCGAAAGACGGGAAAGAATCTTTAACCTCTCCGCCGATCGATTAGTTGAGGAGTTCCTCCTTATGGATATTTCAGTGGGATACTGTGGTTTGCAGAGTAGTTTGTCAGTGGCAGAGCCGTCCTGGATTTCTTTGACTAGACTGCATCAGAAGGACGATCCGGATCTGTTGCACCTTTTTACCAGGACAGAGAAGGGAGAGTTGCCAGATTTTTCTATTAATGATGCGGGTACTTTGAAGTACCGCGGCAGGTTTTGCGTTCTCGCTGTTGGGGACATTAGGAGTATGATTTGCAGTGAGGCTCATGGTTCCAGCGTTGCCTACCATCCAGGATCTCTGAAGATGTACCGTGACTTAAGGCAAGTTGCCTGGTGGTATGGTATGAAAGGAGATATAGCCCGATTTGTTGCTGAGTGTCACACTTGCAAGCGTGTGAAGGCCGATCATGGGAGTCCTGGTGGTAAGTTGACTCCACTAGATATCCCGACTTGGAAGTGGGAGAGTATATCTATGGACTTCATTACGGGTTTGCCAAAATCCCCGAGAGGATATGATTTTGTTTGGGTTATAGTGGATAGATTGACGAAGTGTGCTCACTTCGTGCCTTATAAGATTGATTACCCGATGAAGAAGATAGCGGAGTTGTACTTGAATGAAGTCATCCGACTCCACGGTGTGCCGGTTAGCATCATTTCTGATCGAGACTCCCGGTTTACTTCTCATTTTTGGCAGAGTCTACAGGAGGGTTTGGGTACGGATCTGAGGTATTCTACTGCGTACCACCCTCAAACCAATGGGCAGACGGAGCGGGTCAATCAGATTGTTGAGGATATGATCAGGTGCTATATTTTAGACCACGGTGGAGCGTGGGATGAGTGTCTGCGACTCATGGAATTTGCTTACAATAACAGTTATCAGGAAAGCTTGCAGATGGCTCCGTTCGAAGCTTTGTATGGGAGGCGCTGTAGGACTCCGTTGTTTTGGGCTGAGGCTGGTGAGAAGCCTTTGTTGGGTCCTGATGCTCTGGAAGAGATGGAAGTCGCCGCGAAGCTTATTCGTGAAAAACTTCGTTTAGCCCAGGAGAGGTATGAAAAGAACGCCAATCGGCGCAGGTCCGCCTTGGAGTTTTTAGTAGGGGATCATGTATACCTCAAGGTTTCTCCAATGGTTGGTGTGAAGAGATTTGGTAAAAATCGGAAATTGGACCCAAGGTATGTGGGCCCGTTCGAGATTTTGGAGCGGATTGGTGTGTCTGCATATAGATTGGATTTGCCAGCGAACTTCCCTGGTGTTCATAATGTTTTTCATGTTAGCCAATTGCGGAAGTGTGTGCGCAGCAGTGGGCAACTCTTGGATGTTGTGCCCCAGTTAGAGCCCAACCTCTCTTTCGTTGAGGTGCCAGTTCGTATTTTGGATACTCAGGAGCGTGTGCTGCGAAAGAAGTCCATACCGATGGTGAAAATTCTATGGAAAAATCAGGATTTGGAGAGCGCGACTTGGGAGCTAGAGTCGGCCATGAGGAGGGCGTACCCTCACCTGTTTCTCTGATTTGATCGGTATGTTTCCCTTTGTAACTTCTGTTTGTTACTTTTCCTTCTTTTGTAGGAGGGTTGTGCGTAAAGTTTCGGGACGAAACTTTCTTTTAGGGGGAGTGACTGTAACGCCCCGTTTTTTCAGCGATTATTTTTATTCTCGTTTGGCGTTACGATGACGCGTTTCCGTGGCTTGTGCCATGTGTGGAGTACGGTTTAGCTCCTTAGAACTGAGTGCCCTGTTTCGTAGCCTGTTGGCAAGATCTCCCTAGCAAACCGAGTCGTTTTGGTGACCCGGTGTGGCCTCTCGGGGGGATGTTTGTGTTTGGCTTTGTTTGGGTGTAACTCGAGTTATGTTCATCGAAAGTTAATTTCGACTTCGCCATTGTGTTCGTAGCGTGGGTATTTAGCTACGATGCGAATTTCGTCGAATTCCGAGGTAGTTCGGTTTTCGCGTCGATTTGGTGCTTTATGTAATTTTGTAATTAATAATATAATTATATAATTATATATATATATATATATATAGTATTAGAATGAAAAGACATCGTTCATCTTCTTCCCCGTAAGAAAACCGCCGCCTGTACGAGAGGAAACAGAGTAACCGCCGACCCTTGCCTTCGGACGCCGATTCCCGGAGCGTTTGTGGACGGAATTCGATTCCGAGAGTGGATTCGGATTGCTCTCGTCGAGACCTTCATTCCTGCGGTAAGAAATTCGATTTTCGTGGAGTTTTGGAAGGATTGGAATTTTCGGTTTTGGATGTTTTCCGCCATTAATGGCCGAGTCTTTGTTCTAGGTGTTGCGACCTTTTTGATCCGTGCGAAGAGGAGGAAAGCAGTCCAAAGCTTCGCTGAGATTTGAGGCAAGTGGTATTCTTGCCCTTGCCAAGTGTTTTCTTTGATTTTATTTGCTGAAATTGAAATCCCGGTTAGCCCAGGTTAGAGGCCTTGTTGTTCTCATTTTCTTGCTAACTATAGGGCTTAGTTCTTCCTACTGAACCCCCCCCCCCCTATGTTGTGATGTTTGGAATCCAAATTGCTGGCGTGGAGCCGTTGTTTTCCTTTATTTTTTTTGATTGTTGCTCTGGTTCGGGTGTAGCCGAGAGGGAGAGTTAGGAGGGGGGGGGGTGTGGTTGCCAATTTTCCTTCGTTAAGGTATTATTCGAATGGTTAGGCATAGTTTGAATGGTAGTAGCGTGCGACGTTGATAGTTGTCTACTGCTACTGCAGTGGCGTGAGTCGTGTGCGCTTTCCGGTATCGTTCGGAAAATTCCAAACGGTACAGGTTAGTCGCGCACGGTCATCAACCGTTAGGGCGCACGACCACTGGTCGTGTGCCTCTGCTCGTGCGCGGCTGTCTTTCAGTTTCCAAAGTTCTGTCTCGGGCAATCGCACGAGCGCTGGCAACAGTGCGCACGACCAGTGATCGTGTGACACTGATCGTGCGCGGTTGCTATGTTTTCTGTCAAGTTTTCCAGGTTCGTTTCGCACGATCTTCAGCCGATGAGTGCGCACGACCACTGATCATGCGTCACTGATCGTGCGCTTTGGTATATTTTTCTGTTGCTAGGCGAATTTGGTTGGTTTCGAGTGCGGGAGTTTAGATACTCAAGTGGCAGGCAACTACTCGAGTTCTGGATATTCTGCCTTGGTCGTTCGACTGTCGTCGAGCTCCGTTTTCTTTAGTGGGTTTGTGGGTAGTAACTTTATTTTAGCGGCGAGTGAGGCTAGCTCGCTCAACGCCAAAGTTTAGGTAGGCACTGAGTGGCTTTCACTCAACGCCTAGTCGTGTTGGTTTATTTCAACACTCTTCCGTTACCTTGTGTTTCATTTCCGAGTGGATTTCCAGTTGTATTTCTGGGTTTTCCTTGTCAACGTTTTCTTTATTTTCCTAAAGGCCGAATCGTGGGTCGTGGATAGTAGTGGTGGTTGTAGCTCTTTATGGGGGTGGAGTTGTGTGATATAGCCAAGGCCACCCATGGATTTCTTGCTCCAGGTACGGGCTGGGCATGTCGGGTGGAAGGTCCCTTGTGTTTTCACGTGTTGACCCTCGAGCATTTGACTTGGACATGGTGGATTGGAGGACTGCGTTTGCCTTCGATCCGGTTCCTCGTTTTTGTTTTTGCTACTATCACTTCCCACAGTTTAGGGTGTTAGAAGTTTCTTCTTTGGTAGTTTGCAACATTCTGGCTCTTGGCAGCCTAGTAGGCCCTGCAGGATGTTGTTCCTGGGCTGGGTCGTTGTTGTTTCTTTGCACGTTGTGCATTTCTTGTTGTCCTGTTTTGGACAGTTGTGACTCTTTCTACTGCATGTTTTCTGTTATTTTGTCCCTTTTGGTTGACTCTTTCATGCAGTTTTACCTTGATTTTTGCTTGCTGAGGTATTCTGTTTTCTTTTGGGATGCCTCAGGTTCTGAGCTGTAGCCAGTCTGGGGCTATTTGGAGGTGTTGTTGTTGGTGGACTCCCGGACTTTGGAGTTTTGTTTACCTTGTTTGTGAGGTTGTTTTCAGTACTTTCTTACAGACATATATATGTGCTGGTGGGTTCGTGTCAGGTTGTTGGCGCCCACTAGTAGTTTTTACCTTGTACTAGATATATACTATTGCTGCTACCATTTTTTTTCTGGAGATAGTCTACTTGCTTTGAGAAGGTTTTATGCTAGGTTGCTAGTTATTTTTAAACTATAATTATTATTATAAATGAAGCTCATGATCAGCATGTTTTGTAAACTTAATCACTATTTTCCAAATCACGTACGAAAACCGTTTTCTTATATATATTATATAAACTAAGTGTAGTGTCTTGCATAGCATGAGTGGTTCTCTTGGGACCCTTATGCGCTCTTTAGGGTGTAAAACCTAATTAAAGTATTTTTCCGCAGCGTTTAAATGTAGTTTTCTTTGGTGGACTAGATGATCCACTGAGCCGAGGGATACGGACTCTAAACATAACTGATTTTCTATTCATTAAGCACATGATTTTCTTGCATAAAGATTGTAGTTGGATTTGCCTGAGCGTCAGCAGTTATCCCCTGCTTGACGTGGCATCATGACACGTGTTTTCTCTTACTCTGATAATTCTTAATTCGAAGAAAATGCGGGTTGTGACAAACACTGCACCCATGCCCTGGTAGGAGGCATCAGTGTAGACCTGGAATCCTTCATTCCCTGAAGGGAGAGCAAGTATAGGAGCCGAAGTGAGTCGCCCCTTTAGCTCTTGAAAAGCCACCTCACACTGTTGGGTCCAGATAAAGGGCACCTCCTTCCTTGTCAGAGATGTGAGTGGAAGGGCGATACGAGAGAATCCCTCTACGAACTTCCGATAGTAACCGGCGAGTCCTAGGAAACTTCGTACATCTGTGGCCGTCTTCAACTGTGGCCAGTCCCGGACTACTTGGATCTTGGCCGGGTCCACTGCAAACCCAGCACCACTGATGATATGGGCTAGGAAGGCCACCTCCTTCAACCAAAACTGGCATTTGCTGATCTTCGCATAGAGCTTGTGCTCCCGTAGTCTCTCCAGAGTCAGCGTCAGATGCCGAGTGTGCTCCTCTTCCGTCCTAAAGTAGATCAGGATGTCGTCTATGAATACTATGATGAACACATCCAAGTAGGCCTCAAAAACCCAGTTCATGAAGCTCATGAATGCCGACGGAGCATTTGTGAGGCCGAAAGGCATCACGGTAAACTCATATAGCCCATATCTGCTACTGAAAGCAGTCTTTGGAATGTCCTCCTCCTGGATCCGTAGTTGGTAGTAACCTGACATTATATTCAGCTTCGAGAAATGATGGGCTCCCTCCAGCTGGTCGAATAATTCGTCTATCCGTGGGAGCGGATAGGTATTCCGGACGGTCAGCCTGTTTAGTGCTCGATAATCGATACACAGGCGAAGTGTCCCGTCCTTCTTCTTCACAAATAAGACCGGGGCTCCCCATGGAGAGGAACTCGGTCTAACAAATCCGGCTTCCACCAGTTCCTGGAGTTGGCTTCGAAATTCTGTCAGCTCTTTTGGGGCCATCCGGTAAGGGGCTCTAGCTGCCGGCTTAGCCCCCGGCACCAGCTGTATCCGAAAATCCTGCTCCCTGTGCGGGGGTAGCCCAGGCAGTTTCTCTGGAAATACGTCGGCAAAATCTCGCACCACCGGAATAACCGAGGTGGAGACCTTGGCCTCAGTCATTTCAAATATTACCTCATACACTTCTTCCCCCAGTAAGTGAGCCTTGACGGCCTGTATAGATGATAGCATGAGAGGGGAAATAGATCTAGTACCTTCAATGATGAGGTAGGAATCTCCATGTCTCACGGTAACTCTCTTGGACGTGCAGTCAATTTGAGCATGATTCCAGTTCAACCACGTCATTCCTAGGATCAAATCAAAGATTGGCATCTTTATGATCGTCGCTGGAGCTTCAAATGTCCTTCCGCCAATCTCTGCCTCCATATTGTAGTGGGCAGAGGTGAACAACTCTGATCCGTCGGGTAATCGTATCCTCATCATCAGACCCGTGAATCGTTCCACGCCTTCCAACCCTTCTACGAAGGATTCCGATACAAACGAGTGTGAAGCACCCGTATCAAATAGCGTATAAGCTGGTTTGCCGCTGACGAAAACTATTCCTGGGGGTGGGGAAAGTTAAATGTCTTAGAATCTAGCTATGGTTTTCTTCCTAGATTATCACTTCTTTATAAACTTAAAGGTCATGAGGAAATAATTTTACGATTTTCTGACGTACCAGTGATTACTTGCTCCGGGTTCCGGGGTTGAGCCAAATCTAGTGCATAAATTTGCTCCCTCTACTGCCTGCGATCTGCACCCTGGACACCACATCCTCGACCACGTCCTCGTCCTCCAAACTGTTGGGCATGTAGGGCATCCTGGGGTGCTGGTAAAGGTGCTCCCCTCATGGGGCAGTTTCTCCGAATGTGTCCTATCTGATGGCAGTTGTAGCACTCCGGTGGGGGAAATGCCATACCCCCGGGTCTCGGTGCCTCCCTCATCTGAAGAGGCTGAGGGTCCAATATCACCTGCTCCCTCGGCTCCTGCCTCACTTCCTGTCGAGGCTGGTCCTCTGTCCTTCTCCCACCTGGTATAGCACCTTACCGCTGATCATTTCTGGCTCTCCGGCCCTGATCCTCCGCTTGCTGCTTCCGGCCTCGAGTGGTGTGCCAGTCAGCCTCAATACTCTTTGCCATCTCCAAAATCCGGGAAATAGGCCCGTCAGATACAAACAACAAAGCCTCCCTCAAGTCCTCCCGCAGGCCCTTATAGAATCTCTTGATGTTTCCTGGTTCGTCCAGCTGGTAAGAATCTGCATATCGAGCCAAATGGTCGAACTCCCGATGGTACTCTACCACTGTCCGGGTGCCCTGCTTCAGCTGTAAGAACCGCTCCTCCAACTCATCCCTGGCCCACTGTGGAACAAAATGCTCCAGCAGCGCAGTCCTGAACTCTTCCCAGGTAACTTCCGCAACCTCCCTATCAGCAAACATTGTGTCCAGTAGCGTCTTCCACCACCTCATGGCATGGGACTCCAGGCAGGAGACAACCAAGGCCACCCTCTCCTCCCAGGGACATCGTATCCCAGTCAGCATTTCGTACATAATATCTAGCCATTCTTCTGTCCGTACAGCGGATTCTGTCCCCAAGTAAGATGGAGGGGAGAGTCCTCGAAAGATGCTCAGCCAATTGGCCCCCGGGTTCGGCGGCAGAGCCGGAACCTGCTGAGCCCTGAAAGCATCTAGAATGGTCGTCAGCATTTGACCCATCTCCGAGTGTAGGAATGGAGTGGGTACTAGGGGAGGTGGTGCAACATTCGGAGTCTTCTGAACTCCGCCTTGTGGTGTTGGCTGTGATAGGGGCTGCGTAATAGAAGACAAATATAAGAAGTCTCACAGATTTAACTAAAAGTGGACAATTTTCATGTGATTTCCCATATGGGCCCACCACTGCTTCTGTTGCTTAGTTTATCCCCAAACTAAACTCGAGCGGGGGTGTCCCAGGGTTAGTGGACTGCTACTTTTCCGATCGAGGTTTCCTCTGATACCACTTGTAAGACCCCCATTTTTTTCTTTTTCGACACCGGGGTCTTAGGCCCAGAATCGCCACCTTGCGGTGATACCTTCGCACCCGGGAAGGTCGTCACTACAAGATGACGATTCTGCCGGCCAAAATCGATCACAACTGTAGCAATAGAATGAAAACAAGTCCACTGAAAATCTTATGTATAGAAAATAAGCTCCACGAAGGGAGTGTCCATAGATAGTACATATAATAAAAATCTCGGGCTTATGCCCGGTACATCAAGTCCTCACTACGAATCACTCATCGCGGAAGCAAACTAATATAACTACTAGTGTTTGGGACTCACAGTCCTTACTGTCTGGACTCTAGTACTAGACTGTCCGATCTCCAAGCGTGCTGACCTCCGGGGCAGCTCCTCCATGCTGGGCTCCGTGGTCCCCTAAATGATGTGGTTCGAAAAACGTTAGTCTAAAAGACTAAGTCCTATCGTCCTCCGCCCCTTCCCCCATGGCTCCTAAGCACCGAGCGGGGAGAAGGAAATGAAAGGACATGAAAGTGGAGAATGCCAAATAGCGGATGGCAGCGGAATTAGACTAGCAGTTCTAAGTATGGTAATAATGATACAAATTTAGAATAAGTAACCTTAACTTATGTGAATACACATAAGCTAAGGGATCTCTTGTAGGGCTCCTATCGTATAAGAAGTCCCATACCGATTTATATGATAGGGTGTCGGTTTTTCTAGCAGGCTTAAATATTTAATACTGGAAGAGAACCTTGACTTATAAGCACGCTCGCACGAACTTATAGGCCAAGGGGTCATTTTGCAAGGCCTAATGTATAGAGCATCCCATACCGCTTATACATTAGGTGTCAGGTTATATGCAATGGTTATGCTATGAAATACAATTATGCTATGATGTGAACATGCAAGTGCAACTCACCCACTCGACTCTGTGTACACAGACCTTTAGTTCCCCCTTTCGGAGTCGTTACCTCCCAGGATACCTCCGTAGTGCCAGACGGAAGCGCTGGGTTGGGCCTCGCCCACCTCTAAACCAGTAAAGCACTACCGGTCAGACCTATCGTACGCCTCAATGCTTGGTGCACAAAGCGGACTCCTGCGTACTCTTGTCGGCTGGCGCACCAGACTTCTATTGGCGAAGTGCTAACCACACTTGCCGAGTCAGCGTATTGGCGTCGGTGCATCGACCCTCCAATACCAAAGACCCACCACCTTATACCTTTTATGCACATGCAATATTTATGAGTCCTAACAACCGAGCCAAATCTCCTCGGACTATCCCGTCCGTCATAATCAACAACCGAGCTGAAGCTCTCCGGACTATCCCGTCCATCATATTCCACAACCGAGCCGAAGCTCGGGGAACTATCTCGTCCGACATATTCTACAACCGAGCCGAAGCTCGCCTGGCCACAATGCCCATCACCATAACCACTGGGCTTATTGCCCGAGTAACCCAAACTATCTCCCGGGACATTGGGGTGTGAGAGTGTGAAATCCTAAGTTTACTATTTACTCTTGTGGCTATTTTATACCTACGACTTAGGTTTTACCCAGGACTACCCAAGGTATTCCCTGTGAAGGGCTCTCGAGGGCACTAGGAGCTATGATGGGGTGAATCCCAAAGCTCCCTTTCGCAAGGCACTTATTCTTGTTGGTTGGTAACTAATCCCATATCCATTACCCATATCTTTTTCATATTACAGTAGACTAAACCTAAGGTGATTTTGACCTTTCACTCTGCGGGGGAAGACGATCTTTCGTCGACCCCAAGCACTACTCAACACTACCGACTCATATCTCAATACTGAACCTAAACTTCTAGGATGACTCATCCACATCTATAAAATCCAGCAAGATGGCTAACTCCAACTATGCCACAGTATTTCCTTTCAACAATTTACTAAATGCAGACCACACGGTTAAATGCCATGTAAAATGGGGAGTACATCAAATAATCATCCAATACCCTTATAATAATTAATGGGGGTCCACTATGACCTTTATTGCCCAAATCCAGAATTTCACAATTTTTCTATTTATCTAGTAATTTATTAAATATTCCTAGTGGCCAAGGTCTCCGAGATTGAACAGGAGGTACCAAATTTAGACAAGCTACAATTTCCCTGGATTTATGTTATACTCATTATAAACATTTAACCTAAGATCCAAGGTCTCCTAAATTTTTCAGCAAGGTTTAGGCCACTTATTTTATTTTGAAGGTAACTTGCAATAATTCATTAAAATAGATAAATAGGGCAATATTATTTCTAAAAATTCAAGGAAAACTCTAACCAGATTGCAAGGGCATATAAATGCTCTGGGTCAAATATCATAAGTGATTAAGGAGTGATAAGCCTCAAACAAAAATCATGAATAATTTTTCAAAATTACTAAATGTAGACCACCATGGTTAAACTTCATGTAAAATGGAAAGTACATCGAATGATCATCCAATACTCCTATAATAATTAATGTAAGTTCCTTATAAACTTTAAGCCTTAAATCCAGAGACCTAAAATTTTTCCTTATTTATTTAATAATTTATTTAATTATTATAGTGACTAAAGTTTCCAATAATGAACATGAGGTACCAATTTCAGACAAGATATCATTCCACTAATTTTATATGATATTGAAAATAAGGATTTAACTCATCTTCCAAAATAACTAAATTTTTCAGTAAGGTTTTATCCCAAAATTCCTATTTCATTTTAACCCTTGAAAATTCATTTAAAGAAATATAAAAGACTATATTGCTTCCAAAAATTCAGAGAAAATTTCAGTATGATTCCAATGACATATAAATGATTTGGGTCAAATTTCATAATTTATTTATCAGTAAATAGTCTTAATTAAATTATTGAATAATTTCCTCATTTAACAAGCTTGTGAAGTAAATATCTCAAATATGTATCCAAAAATCTTCATAAAATTTATATATGTACTTCTTCTACCAAACTTTCATGACCTCCCAAGGGTCAGAGGGACCAAAATGTTCAATTTATTAAATTGAGGCATCTCTTGTGTTACAAATGAAGTACTATATCTATTGTCCCAAAATTCCCAATTAAATTACCAGAGGCTCATAATATCCTTATGACCAATCTACCAAAATTTCATCTTAGTTTGAGGGGTTTAGCTAGCCCATTCCAACCCTACAATATTTGTGCCATAAACTAGGGTTAGGGTTTTGTGGGTCCCAAACTTTTCAAAACACCCTAATGTTTTAACCAGAGGGTTATAGTTACCCTAATACCCTCCCTAAAAAATTTCATAGTCATACAAGGTGTTTTGGCCACATGCCTTTCACAAGGTACAAAAGCCCTTCCTTAGGTTTTGACCTAAGTTCTTGGGGCAAATAAATTCCAAACCTCCCTATATTTCATTGGAACGTGCACAAGTTCATGCCAAGTCAGTGGCCCAAATTTGAACCTCTGTTGAGGTGAATTGGACATCCTAAACCAACAATACATCTTTAGACCAAAATGCCCTTCTTAGGGCAAGGCTAGGGTTTGAATGATTTCCATTAAAATCTTCTCCAAACTTAATGAAATTTTTACCAGAGTTCAATATTGACCTCACATACCTTCCTCCAAAATTTGGATGAATTTGGACTTCATTTGGCCCATAAATTAATTTACCCTAGATAAATTTAATTATTTAAAAAAATTAACTCTAAAAATTCCCATTTTTGGGCAGGGTCTAGATATTAGTTAGGGTGACTCCCTGCCAAAATTTCAACTCATTTGGGCTAAGGATGAAGTGTGGTCACTCTGTTTAATGTCTGCCTAGACATATGTATAGACCCCACCAAAATGAGTGCCTTGGTCAAACCAGTCACCCAAATTGGTCCAAACTAATTTTTTTTGAAAGTAGACCAATAGGGCTACATTTTATGTGTTGACTATTTTTTCTGAAATGAAGCCTAAGTATTTTTAATAATTAAAAACATTAAATACCATTCGGTGTGACAGAATTGAATTAATATTAAACTTAAGCTATAGTTTATATCCATATCAGCACGAATCTTGACGCGATTTTGGACGGGATCTAGTCATCTCCTTCCTCCAGCCGATGGCCCAGATTCGTCCCGCCTGGGCCATCTTCCAGCGGCTGCCGCCGGCGATATGGCCACCTCCCCGGCCGGCCACCGCCGCCAACACCGTCGTGGTGGTCGGGGCTATCTTCAGGCGGTGGCCCGGCCGCCGGGGAGCACTATTCCGGCGATCCCAATAGTATGGATTTTCATGGAAATTCCATGATTTTGAAAATCTGATTTGGCTCAAAGGAGCCCTAACCTTGTCTCTAATGATTCCTAAGGACTACCCATGTAAGGAGTGGAGGAGGACCTGTGGTAGCGGCTGTAGCCGTGCTGATCGCCGGATTGGCATGGTGGTGGCCGGTGGTGGTCGGCCTCTTCAAAAACACAAGAAACTTGCTGGCTCCTTCAGGAAAATGGTGGGAATCACTCCTTGGAGTCCAATGGAGCTTTTAAAAGGGAGAGGGGAGGCGTTAGGTAGCTGAATTGCCCTATGCCATTTTTGGCCTAAGTCAAAGATGGCGGCTTTGGTTGGTAGGGGGGTGGAGCTTGCTCCAATCAGTCAAGGATTGCTGCTACACTCCCCCTTGTTCTTCTGAATTGAATGGGGAGGTTGGGGAGGGGGGAGGAGCACAAAGTCCTCCTTCCTTCTTCTTCCTTCTCTTTCTCTCTCCTCCATGAGTGGAAACAATCCTTGTATCAAAAGGTATATTGCAAAGAAATTGTCTTTCTGCTTTCCTTATTCTTGAGTGAGATTCCCTGCGTCTCGTGTAGGTACTGTTCATGCTAAGCTATACTTGAGTGCCGGTTCTTTTACTCGAGTGATTTTCTTTAGTACTCAAGTAAATTATTTATTCTACTCGAGTAATCTTTCTGTTACTCGAGTATATCAATCCTGTTACTCGAGTATCTTTCTGTTACTCGAGTATATCAATCATGTTACTCGAGTAAATCTTTCTTCTACTCGAGTAATCTTTTCTGCTACTCGAGTATATCAATCCTGTTTCTCAAGTAATTCTCTCTTCTACTCGAGTAATCTTTTCTGCTACTCGAGTAAATTAATCATGTTACTCGAGTAATTCTTTTATCTACTCGAGTAGTTGTTTCTACCACTCGAGTACCCGTTAGCTTGTTCTCGTGTAGTCCGTTGCGGTCTACGTTCGGGCGCATTTTGGAGGGTCAAAACGGTACCGTATGGAAAAATGGCTAACATAAAATTTGTTTGTATCGACGAGATCTACAACTTTCATGTTGGGCACTTTTCGATTCGAAGCCATACAAGACCTCTAATTTTGTTTTCCGCGAACTGCTCGTACTTATACCATTTTTTTTAAGTATATTTAGACAAAATATTTTATAAGTACTTATATATATACTCTTATACTTAGGTTAATATAAAAGAATAAACACTTCATCTTCTCCGATTCCTTCTCCCGAACCAGAGCGGCGTGAGCGAGAGAGAGAGTATTTCGTGAACCTTCCGGTGGCCGCCGACGGAGCTCCGGTGCTCGGAATCTTCAACCGAGCGTAGATCTGGAAAGCTCTCATCAAGAGCTACGCTATTGTGGTAAATTTTTCCCCTTTCCTCGAGTTTTCTCGTTAGGGTTTTTCGTCCCTAACCCCCTTTTCGACCATTTTTTGTTTAGATTTCAACTCCTCCCGTGTTCTTTTGCCCCGATCTGCGATGCGGAGCGATTCGGAAAACTTTTCCGGTAAAACCAAGGCAAGTGGTGGTTTCCCCTCATTTCTCCTTCTCCGATGTGATGGTAACGGTTCAGTATTTATGTTCTTTAAAATTTTTTGCACTTTGTCTTCCAAGTTATTGCTACGATTAACCTTTTTAAATGATCACTCGATGTTGTATGATTTTGTCATGGTGAACTTGATCTTGTCATGATATATTTGATTATTCTTGAAGTATTTTAATGATGGCTTTAAATGTCTTACCTATCATTTTTGAACGTATTAGAGTTTGTCTCGGATTGTAATCGTTCATAGGTGTTGATTAACCATGTCTTGAAACTAGAAGTGTAAAGAAGAATCTGACAAGCCAAATCTCGAGATATATTTGTGTTGTGGTTTCTTTGGGTTTTCTAAAATTTTGCGGGTGTTAGTGGATAAAACCACCTCCGCATTGTCTGGCTCCTTTATGGTTCCTTGTGGAAGCTTACCGGGTTTCTGGGCATCTGCGATGTATGGTGGAGAGTATGAGACTCCCTCGCAGTTAAGCTGATAAATTATTCGTGAGAGGTGTGTAGAGTTGAGTGACCACCTCGCCGTGTTTTTTGTGTACGGCCGACCACAGGTGCTTAGTAAAGCTAGTTAAATTTCTTCCTTTTGTTTTTTTTACTTTTGTTGTTCCCTTTTTGCCTTGTAAAATCTGCTGTATTTGTTGGAGTACGTGACGATTCATGTAAGTAATTCTTTCCTTTCCTGTTCGATTCCTTACTTCAGCACTGTTGGTCTTGGGTTGGTACCCCGTTTGACCTTTGTTTTATTTTGTTTACTTCTCTGCCGCCATTTGTCCCTCTTACTGAGGTGCTCTGTCTTTGGAATGTCTCATGTTCTGAGCATTAGCAGGTAGCAGAGCCGGTTTTGGAGCCTTAGGAGCAGCAGTTTGCCTGTAGTTTTCCCCCTCGCCGTAGCGAGGTAGTTTGTTGTTTTAGTTTTCTTTGCCCAGTTTCAGACATATTCATACTGTGGGTTTGTGTCAGGTTGTTGATGCCCACAGGTTTGTTTACCTTTTTTGACACTTGCTAGCACTTGTGGTTTCCTTATGTTTGGTTTACATTACTTGCTCTCTGGGATGATTTATTGCTAGGATTGCATGTTAGATATTTTTAACCTATAAAACCCTACAATTAGAAAAGCAAACTTGTCATCTCTTTCAAAACTAAGCCACTACTTTCTATTTAGCGTAAAGACTTTTTCTATACTTATATAAATCTAGGGTTTGCATAGTATGAGTTGTTCCTCGGGGACATCTTCTCTCCTGTAGAATATTAGAGCCAATTTAAATAAGTATTTTCCGCAAGCATATAATTTATATTTTAAATCGTGAACTAGATAATTCACTAAGCCGAGGGATACGGCTACCATCATAACTTAAACTGGATTTTATTCATAACCATTTATGTTTTCTTTTAAAAATTGTAGAGTTTGGAGCCTTGCCTGAACGCCTGCAGTTATCCCTAGCATGGCGTGGCATCACGACGCGTATTTTCCACCTTGCTTATATATAATTAAATTGTTGGGGAGAAATGCGGGTTGTGACAGTTGGTATCAGAGGGAGGTTGCTTGATAATTGGTCGGGCAACCTTCCCTTGTTAGTGTTAGTTGCTTAGTTTCATATCACAAACACACCGATGTGTCATCAAGATGTCTTGGCTGAAGCATGAACACTACACTCATAAGCATGATTAGAAGTATACGGGGCATATTATGTAGTATGGGATGCATAATATGTGTTTGTATATGGATCCACCATAGGTGGTAACATGTGAGGGTTATGTAGTATGGGATGCATAACCTCACCACATGAATGCCCATTAGCACGTTTTCTTTTTGTTGCATGCAATATTATGTAGTATGGGATGCAAAACATTGCATGTGTACGCCGCTCATAACATGCATTAAGGCCTTTTATAGAATTCATAACACCACATGCATAGCATAACATAACATAAGCACAATATGCCATGCTAAAGATTTACTTGATGACATATGTACACACATGATTTTAAATAAGAGTGAAGAATTCATGCATTCATATCATAGGCACATGAGTCAATAGGATGATAGGATAACATCCTGAGTAGGACATATCATCATCATATAATCCCAAAGCAAGTGACAGCTTTAGTAGGTGTCTTTCAAGTATGGTCTGAACTAGTTTTGTTTGCCCTAGTCGTAATCTAGGATTTTAATTGGGTTGTTCGTTTGCCTTTTTAGAAATGCCTCCAAAGCGTATTGCGACGAGATCGACTCCCCAGTCGGAGGGTGAGTCGTCAGGTGCGCAGAGTGATGCGTTGATTGAGAGTTTGTGCCAGAGCAACGAGGCTCTGTCAAGGCAAGTAGTTGCGATGCAAACGCAAATTCAGTCATTGCTGTCTACCGCTCCAGCGCGACAACCTTCAGTGCAAGAGCTTGCCTTGGGTCAAGTTGTGCCCGATACCCCTGCTCCTCTGGTGGCCCCGATCGCAATACCACCAGAAATGAATTTCATATCGCATTTTCAGCGATTGGGACCTCCCACCTACGACGGGAGTGCCGACTTTATGATTTTGGATGATTGGATCATCTCAATTGAGGAGATGTTTTCATATTCTGGGATTCTAGAAGCCCATAAGGTTATGATTGCAGCCTATCAGTTAAAAGGCCTAGCAAAGAGTTGGTGGATTCGTGAAAAGGAGAGTCTGAAGGAAGGCTGTACCTGGGACTCTTTTAAGAAGATGTTGCTGAAGAAGTTTCTGCCCTCTGTCGAGCGGGACCGTCTCATGAATAACTTCCTGCATTTGAAGCAAAGACAGCTCACGGTGAGCGAATATGAGATTGAGTTTAGCAAGTTGAGTAGATTTGTCCCGATTTAGTAGCTTCGGAGGAGGGAAGAGTGAAACGTTTCCTGGGAGGACTAAGAAGTGATGTCCAGCAGTGGGCATGCTCTTATGGAGCTGACAGTCATGCTTTGGCAGTGGAAGCCGCACTAAAAGTTGAAGCGATTGAAAATGCCAAGAACCGCGGTGCTGCGGCGAGGAAAGAGAAAAGTAAGGGTGTTGAGGATGGTAGCTCTAGGGCATCGGGCCCTTCTTCGAAGAAGAAAGGTAAGGAAGTGTGTAGTTTTTGTGGTCGTCCTGGCCACCCTAACGAAATATGTTTCAAGAGAACAGCCACCCTGAAGCAGCAGCAAGTGCACGCCATCCAAGGTGCACCCAAGAGAGAGCTTGTGTGCTCGTTCTGTGCAAGGAAGGGTCATGATGTGAGTCAGTGCTGGATGAAAGAAAGGACCTGCTTCCAGTGCGGGCAGAAGGGACACCAGAAATCTTCGTGCCCCCAGGCTCAAACTGTAACATCCCATTTCCGGCTAGACCCCTAGGAGTCGGTTGGTTGTGACAGAACCCTAGGAAGGCCAAAAATTGAAATAAATCGACCAAGATTTCGGGTCACGGGTTGGTCACGCCCGTGACCAACCCGTCACGCCCGTGACCTAGGGCGTGACTCCTTGGACGATCGTTGATCTCAGGTAGACGATCGTCGGGCACAGAATTTTCAACCCGGCCATGTCACGCCCGTGACATAGGGCGTGACTCATTCGACGATCGTCGATCTCAGGGAGACGATCGTCGGGCGTAGAATTTTCAACCCGGCCATGTCACGCCCGTGACCCAGGTGTCATGCCCGTACTAAGGGCGTAACCCCCTTCGGCGACCGTCGATCTCAGCGCGACGATCGCCGAGCGTGGATTTTGCCTCATGACCATGTCACGCCCGTGACCCAGATGTCACGCCCGTGACCTAGGGCGTGACCACCCTTCGACGATCATCGATCTCAGTTCGACGGTCGTCGAACCCCGAATTGGTCACCCGGGCTTGTCACGCCCGTGACCCATGTGTCACGCCCGTGACCAAGGGCGTGACCACCCTTCGACGATCGTCGATCTCAGTTCGACGATCGTCGAACCCAGAATTTACCATTCGGGCCTGTCATGCCCGTGACCTATGTGTCACGCCTGTGACCAAGGCCGAAAAGTCAGCCTGTTTTTAAATTTCGGTAACCGACGTCTTAATCAATTCTGATTATGGAATGTACAGCAGGAATATTTATGGGCCGTTTCCGTCCCTAATTATTTAATAAAATGAGAGAGTGAGGTCCAATAGGAAATCGTCACCTGAATCAGCCAATTCATCTTCCACCTTTTCCTCTTCCCTGCATCATAACTGAAACGTTATTAAGAAGAAACATTCATGGCCATGAATGTTTCATCCTTTCCCCTCCCCATTGGGAAATCTATAAATGCCCCCTTGGAGCAAGAGGAGAAGGTTACACGTTTGATTAGATTCCTCCCCTTGCTGTTGAAGAATTTCCGGCGACGCCACCACCGCGCCATGACAGTCCGACGTCCATCTCGCCTTCAAACCGCGAACAAGGTCCTCCTCTACTCTTTCTTCTATGGATAGATCTTAGAAATTACTTAGGAGAGATGTCGAGATCAAAGGAGCAAGATTGAGTGAGTTTTTCCATGTTTTTCAAAAAATAAATGGTGGTCGGGTTCTCCGGAAACCGCCTCTCTGGCGGCCGTGCCGCCGCCCGACGGTAGCCCTCACCTCAACAAAGGTGGTGGTGGTGGTGGCCGACCAGGGAGATGGCTGGGTGGCCGGGAAATAGCTTTGGAAAAGCTACAGGTTTTAAGCCATTTTAGTTGCTGGTTCGGGTAAAGAAGAAGATGAACAGTGTTATTTTATTATATTATATATTGTATAATTAGGAATTAATTCCATTTACTGTGCACTAGATGAAAACTGAAAATTATAGCCCGTAGGGGCTGAAACATAAACAGTGGTCAACATACAAAATGTAGCCCTTGAAGTCTAGTTTAATTCAAAATTGATTTCACTCGATTTGGAGTTTTGGTTAGACCACAGCACCCTCTTTTGTGAGGTCTATCCATACGGATGTCTTGACCTTAGAAAAATTCCCCACTCCAATCCATTCATTAAAATGACTTGAAATTTAGGGTGTGGTCTAATATTACCTATATGTAGGTGCTATCCAAAAATGAGAATTTTTGGAGAATGTTTTTCTATAGTTTTTAGGAAAATTTAATAATCCTAGCATAATTTAATTAGATGGCTAAATGACTTCCAAACCCTCCGAAATTTTGGTGAGTGGTCCCTGGGTGTAACATAGGGTTCTGTTAAAAATTTCATCTCATTTGGAGATGTTCTGAATAGGGTTGTCTCCAACCCTAGGATGATCCTTATAGGATAATTTAGGATCAAACACCCCCTTGGTATTTGAGTGGCCATATCGCATCAACAGGGGCTGATATTTTGGTCACTGACTTTTTGGGCATGACACACCCTCCAAGGGAGCTTGGAGTGGTTTGGTGTAGGGTAGCCCTAGAACCCTAGGGTAGGTACCTTAATGGGGATTTGTAGGGTTGTGAAGGTCATGGGGTCAAATGACCTTGGACTAACTTGAAATTTGGTGGAGAGGACCATAGGGCCATTAAAGTCCTCTGGTAAAAATATTATGGTATTTGGAGACCTTTAGCCACCTCAAACCCTAACCCTTGTTCAGGTCACCAATCTTAATTTGAATTATTAAGCTATCAACTGAACTACAAATCAAGTAAAATTTGGGTAGAGTGATTTTATGGTCCAAATAGACATAATATAATTTTGTTGAGATTTTTGGGCTAATTTATACAGTATCTCATTTACAACTCTAATTGTGCCCTAGATATTTATCTTGATGATTTTGGAATTTCTATGAACTGGAATGTTATGAAATCTTGGATTAGTTCATATTATAGCATGATATTCCTTCTGTAATTTTCTTGGAAATTTTATCTGATTATTTTGGGTACTTTATTCTTTAATGTACTGATTATGATATGAAGTCAAAAATACAAATGATGCCCATTTATTATTTGGAAAATTATGAAATTTGGTCAGTGGGAGTTACAAAATATGATAGTCACCCTGTAATTTTCTCTAGAATTTTAGATGGATAAAAATAGTACCTCCTTCATTAAGTTAGGAAAATTATTATCTTGAGTTAAAATAAATTCAGAGTTCAGTTGATGGAGAAAAATTATGGTACTTGGTTTATGATGGTTTTATGTCACTACATAGCTTCTATAATTTTCTTGGAATTTTTGGATATATATTTACAGTACTTCTATCATAATATAGTAAAAGTGGCCTAAAACGGTAAATTAAGAAGTGTAGGCCTAAACACCTCTGGAATTTCTCAAAACATGGCATTACTGTTTAAATGCCTCATAAGATTTTTACTGATTTTATGATGATTTATTGTTGGCTCATTAGTGCACTTCATGTTCATACTAGGGCATTTGCAATCTTAGAATAAATAAAATAAATGCCCGATAAATAGGAAAATTATTATTTTCTGGATTTAGACTAATTAGGTCATGGTAGACCTCCAGTAAATATTCTATGGGATTCGGAAGATAGTAGGGAGTACCACCCCTTGCATACCTCGTGAAGCTTAGGATGGTCTGCGTTTAGTAAAAACTGCAGAAGCTGAACTAGAGTGGGTAATGAACTTGGGAGATGGAATTTTGATAGTTTGCTGGTTTGGATAGGGTGAGTTAAATCAAGTTCATTATTGGAAGTCAGGATGGGTAGGGTGTGAGATTGACTAACGATAAGTAGTGTTCAGGTTCGACGGAAGATCGTGTTGGTACCCTAGTTTGATTTGAGTTTAGTCTCTCCTTTGTGTCCCTTGACCCAAGAAATATCTATGGTCAATGGTTAGAAGTCTAGCTGTAGAGTCCTCACTTTTCCAGATTGAGAATTTGGTTAAGTAGTTTTTCGTTCGACGATAGTCGAACGCCGCTCGACTATCGTCTATCGGCTGATCGACGATCGTCTTTCAGTTGGTCGACGCTTTGTCTGCGTTGATAGTTCGACTATCTGTTCTGATAGATCGACTATCTGATAGTTCGACTATCTGTTGATAGGTCGACTATCTGTTTTGCCTTGATAGTTCGACTATCTGTTGATAGTTCGACTATCTGCTTGGCGAGGTAGTTCGACTATCTGTTCTGATAGATCGACTATCTGATAGTTCGACTATCTGTTCCGCTTTGATAGTTCGACTATCTGTTTCGTCTTGATAGTTCGACTATCTGTTGATAGTTCGACTATCTGTTGTCTTGATAGTTCGACTATCTGTCCTGATAGTTCGACTATCTGTTGTCTTTGATAGTTCGACTATCTGTCCTGATAGTTCGACTATCTGATAGTTCGACTATCTGCTGATAGATCGACTATCTGGTTTGGTTTGATAGTTCGACTATCTGTTGATATATTGACTATCTGTTTTCTGAGGTAGGTCGACTATCTGCTTGATAGGTCGACTATCTCTGTGCGCTTGATAGTTCGACTATCTGTCCAAGATAGATCGACTATTTGATAGTTCGACTATCTGCTCTGATAGTTCGACTATCTGCCGGGGTAGTTCGACTATCTTCTTCGATAGGTCGACTATCTGGATCGTTCGACTATCTGCCTGATAGTTCGACGATCTCCGTGCGTCGTTCGACGATCTTCGAGGGTCGTTCGGCGCTTTCTGTCTGCCTTTATATTTTGTATTTATTTATTATATTTAATTAATTAATACATTTTCTGGCACAGTATTTTAAGCTGTATGATAAAATTACCAGGCAATATTTGCTCCATCTCTTTTGCCTGAGTCAAATCTTTTTAAGATAAAGTTGTTTGTCCTATTAGCTATCATTATAAATTACTTTATCTATTGTCAGCTCTTTATAGCCGTTAGACTGAAAAGTCTTCTTTTTGCTATAAAGAGATTATTTCTGATGTGACTTTATTTAGTCCTTCTGTTATTTGATTTGAGCCTGCAGCTTCTTAGAAAGAGGTTTATTCCTTTTATAGAATGTTTTGCTGCAGAGATGTTTTTGTCTTCTTGATATTTACAGCCATGTCTCAAGGCTCAGAAGAAGACAAATAATTCAAATGGAAGAGAGCCGTTGCTTGCTGATGTTATATAAAGGACCCTTTGAAGAAGGATTCATGCTAGCTAATAGCTAACCAGTTGTTCATTCAAGCTTTCAAGCCTTCATCAAGAAAAAGCTTTCTGCTCTCAGCAATTTCCATCTAACTGAGAAGTGTTAAGATCTTCATCTCTTCTTCACCTGAGTTCTCCTGCTTTCAGGAAGTTCAAACTCAGAGTTCCTTTGAAGAAGAAGAAGAAGAAGATAGCTGCTTGAAGATCTTTGATTTTATTATTTACTTTCTTCCTGTAGCTTTTCCTTCAGAACTTTCTGAAGAGTTTTTCTGCACTGAAGCAAGACTTCACCTGGACTTCTTTGAGCCAGGGGGAGCCTTGATTCTTTAGAGCATTCTAGCTCAGTGCAAGTTTTTGTGCTTCTCTAATCTTTGTAAAATAGAGAAGACATCTTAACTTTCTTCCCCCTCCTGTACAGGGTTATTACTCCCTTCAAAAGTATCCCTTGGTGGCAGGGCACCTGATCAAAAACCTGTGCTTGGTTTTTTAGACACCTGATCAAAAGTCTAAAGGGTTTCTGGATCTACCTGAAGCAGATCCTGTTGGTGGCAGGGCACCTGATCAAAAACCTGAGTGGATTCCTACCGTGTGGGTAGAAGAGTGGACGTACCCAAGTTGTTTGGGGAACCACTATAAATTTCCTTGTGTCGTCTGGATTCCATTGTTTAATTCCTGTATTGTGGCTGTGATTAGATATAACTAGGTTGCTAGTTGCTGATTATGTTTTCCAAGCCTTAACTGTAATTACAGTTAGCTTGAGTTTGTGCACATCACTTGTGTTAGGCTTTAAGGTTAAATCAATATCTATAATCTTTTCATTCCGCACTTCACTCCAAGGGAGTTGGGTAGACTATTAAGTTTTGTCTGTGTAAAATTTGATAACTCTATTCACCCCCCCTCTAGAGTAGTATCTATCCCTTTGCTTTCAATTGGTATCAGAGGGAGGTTGACTGACTGTATAGGCTAACACCTAAGTCACAAGATCCTGATAGATACCAAGAGCTTATAGATATTCACTATCATGGCCCAGTCCAAGGATTATTCTAGCACCAGACCTCCAGCATGCAACTTAGCTAAGTTTGGCATCTGGAAGGCAAGGATTAAATTATATATGAACTCTATTGATGAAAGCATCTTTGCTTCTATTTTGTCAGGTCCCCCAAGAGCACCTGCTGCTGCCACTGCCTCATCATCTGATATGAGTACAGTGCCTCCTCCAGATTACAATGATGAATACAAGAAGGCCAAAATTGCAGATGCCAAGGCAATGAACATACTAGCTCAGACAATGTCTGATGAGGTGTTCCAGAAGGTGGCTGACTGCTCCTCAGCGAAGGCCATGTGGGACACACTGAACCAGATTGTAGCTGGTTCAGCTGATGAAAGGAAGGACAGAAGGTCCAACCTGATCTCACAGTATGAGAACTTCAAGAAAACTGATTCTGAATCAGTTGAAGCTATGTACACCAGGCTCAGCTCAATCATCAATGAGCTGAGGACCCTGGACAAGGACATATCATTGACAGAGGTCAATGATAAGATTCTTATGTGCTTCCCTAGCACATGGGATCTAAGAATCTGGCCCATCAAGGAAGCCAGAAGTACTAATGAGATCTCAACTGAAGCTCTCCTCGGCAAGCTCAAGTCTTTTGAGCAAGTGCTGAAGACCAGAGAAGCAGAAGCTGAAGCCAAGACCCCCACTCCAACAAGAAAAGAGCAATCTCTAGCTCTTAAGGCTGCAGATGTTTCTGAAGGCAGCCAATCTAATGAGGAACTTATGGCATTGTTTGCCAAAAGGTTTCTCAAGATGGGGAGAAAGGAGTTCCGAAAGAAGTCTTCACGCTATGAAGACAAACCAAGGTATGATCGCTCTCCCGCTAAAGAAATTATTTGTTATGGTTGCAGGAAGCCTGGACATATCTTGCCAGAATGTCCAGAGGAGAAGAACAAAGAAAAGAGAAAAGAAAAAGAACAACACAGGAAGCACTCCAAGCCATCCCCCTACAAAAACAAGAAGAAGGAGAGAGGTTTCATTGCTGAAACCTGGAGTGATTCTGATGAAGAATCCTCCTCATCAAGCTCCAGTGAGGATGAGGAAGAGAAGAAGGCAAAAGAAGTTTGCCTAATGGCAATAGATGCCTGCAGCAACCACTCTGCTGCAGAGAGTTCTGATTCTGATGAAGAGATGCCTACAGAAGATGAGGTACTTTCTTCTTATGATTTTACTTCATAAGAATTTAAATTAGAATTTAAATCTTTATGTTTAGATTTAATTAGCTCAGAAAAGGAAATAAAAGAACTTAGAAATAGGTTAGCTGACTCAGAATCAATAGCCTCTGAAAATGTTAGGTTAAAGGAAGATATCACTACTTGTAGTGAAGAAATTAAATTTCTTAAAATAGAGTTAGCTAAGTCTAAGAGATTAGAAGAATCCCTTAATGGTAGAAGCCTTAAGTTGTTAGAAATTACCAGCATGACTAACACTAGGTCAGGTAATGATAAACTAGGCTTAGGAGCTTCTCCCAGTGAACCCCCAGTCCTTCTTAAAAATAATCTTTCAACTCCAGTGAACTTCATTTCAGCTAGTGGAAAGAAGAACACTGAGCAAGTAAATCTGGTTAATAAAACCTTAAATAAAGCTAAGAGAGAAAAGAGAAAGAAATTCTTTAAAGAAATGCAAAGAGCGTCGAACGCCGCTCGACGATCGGAAGCTCCATTGTCGAACGAAGCTCGACGATCTGAGCGCCCATCGTCGAACGTCGATCGACGATTTCAATATGATTTTCAAAATCATAATCAATTCCATAGAAACCAAAATGAGAATAGAAACCCTAGGTTTGTTGACCCATCATCTGCATGGAGAATCCCACCTAGGAGATCTCACCCACTAGGTTATCACCCTCAGCCTGCATTCTCATATATTTCCAGTTTTTCTTATGTGAAAAACAAGGGACCCAAGGTTACCTGGGTCCACTCTGTCTAAATAATTGTCTTGCAGGTGAAGGCCTATCCAATCACTCAAAACAAGTGGTATTTGGATAGTGGATGCTCTAAGCATATGACAGGAAATAAAGATCTACTGTCAAAGTTCAAAGCTAAGCTCGGCCCAAAGGTTATCTTTGGAGAATCCAGCTGTGGTCAGACAGAAGGCTATGGCAAGATCACAATTGGAGCAGTTACTTTCAAGAGAGTTGCTTATGTCAATGGACTGAAGCATAATCTGATTTCAGTCAGCCAGCTATGTGATGCTGGCTACCAGGTTTCATTTTCTAATTTCTCTTGCAATATTACTTTAAATAATAATGTTGTTTTAGTAGGTATTAGAATAGGTAACATTTATTTAGTAGATTTCAATTCATCTCATTCTGAAATCTGCCTGTTTAATGAAGTAACCCTTAATAATAATTCCCTATGGCATAAAAGGCTTAGTCATGTAAACCTTAAAAATATATCTAGGTTATCTAAACACAACCTTGTTAGAGGTTTACCTTCTTGCCCCTACAAGAAGGAGAGCCTATGCAAGGCTTGTCAGCTAGGCAAGCAAACCAAGAATTCTTTTAAATCTGTAAATAAAAGTGATTCTCCTAGAATCCTGTATTTATTACATTTAGACCTTTTTGGCCCAATAAATGTACAGAGTTTAGGAGGGAAGTATTACACATTAGTAATTGTAGATGACTTCTCTAGGTTCAGTTGGGTTTTCTTTTTGAGAACTAAGTCTGATAACTTCAAAGCCCTTACAGACTTTCTATTATGTGTGCAGACTGAGTACTCTACTCATGTTGCCTTGATCAGAAGTGATCATGGTACTGAGTTTGACTCTCTTCTCATGCAAGAATTCTGTGAGAGAGAAGGTATCAAACATAGCTTCTCAGCTCCTAGAACTCCCCAACAAAATGGGGTAGTTGAAAGGAAGAATAGAACACTAATTGAAGCTGCTAGTACATTGTTGGCAGATGCTAACATGCCTCTATCCTATTGGGCAGAAGCTGTTAGTACAGCCAACTATGTCTTGAATAGAAGTTTGATACACAAACTTAAGTGTAAAACTTCTTATGAGTTGCTTAAAGGAAAGAAACCAAAAATTAATTACTTTAGAGTTTTTGGCTGTATTGTTTATATTCATAACAATAATAAAGAATATATTAGAAAGTTTGAAGCAAAAGCTTCAATGGGAATCATGCTTGGATATTCCCAGGTAAGCAAAGCTTATAGGGTTTATAACAAGTCTACCTGTAAGATAGAAGAATCTGTGCATGTGACTTTTGATGAGTCTCAGATGTTTTACAAGGAGAAAGAAAATTCTCCTTCCTCCAGTTCTTTGCAGGTACCTGATGCCCCTCAAGAAATTCTTCAACTGTCAACTCTTCAGATCACTGAATCAGACAGTGATGAAGACATTGCTGAAGCAATTGTTGTTCCACCAACAGTAGATCAAATTCCTCCTGAGGAATTAATCCCAACTGTTGCTGAAGATCACATCCCACCTGCTGATATTGTCACACTTAGAGATCACCCCACATCTCAAGTGATTGGAGACATATCAGCTGGTGTACAAACAAGACACCAATTAAGACAGGATGTGATGCATGCTTGTTTCCTCTCATAGGTTGAGCCCCTCACCTTTAAAGATGCAGAGCTAGATCCCCACTGGATCATTGCAATGCAAGAGGAGCTCAATCATTTTGAGAGATGTAAATTTTGGACTTTGGTTCCAAGACCTAAAGGCCAACTGATCATAGGCACCAAGTGGGTGTATAGAAACAAGCTGGATGCAAATGGAATTATAATAAGGAATAAAGCAAGGCTTGTAGCTCAGGGCTACAAACAGGAGGAAGGTATAGACTATGACCAAACCTTTGCTCCTGTTGCAAGGCTAGAAGCAATAAGGATCTTCTTGGCCTATGCAGCCTTCATGAAGTTTAAGGTGTTCCAAATGGATGTCAAAAGTGCATTCCTAAATGGTGAGCTTAAGGAAGAGGTGTTTGTTGAACAACCACCAGGGTTTGTTTCTTCAACTCAGCCCTCACATGTGTTTAAGTTGCAGAAAGCTCTTTATGGACTAAAGCAAGCTCCTAGGGCCTGGTATGAGACCTTAGCTAGTTTTCTGTTAGAGCACAACTTTACTAGGGGAGTAGTTGATAGAACCCTTTTCGTCAAGCATCACAAGGACACAATCCTGTTAGTTCAGGTGTATGTAGATGATATTATTTTTGGCTCCACTGATCCCAAACTATGCAAAAAGTTTTCCAACTTGATGCATTCCAAGTTTGAGATGAGTAGTATGGGTGTGCTGTCTTACTTTCTTGGTCTCCAAGTTAAGCAAGATGCTGATGGTATCTTCATCTCCCAATCCAAATATGCCAAGGAATTGGTAAAGAAATTTGGGATGGCTGATGCTTCAGCAATGCCTACACCCATGGCTACTAATGTAGTTATTGATTCTGATGATCACGGCAAGCCAGTTGATCAAAAGAATTATAGGGCCATTGTTGGTTCCCTATTATATCTAACTGCAAGTAGGCCAGATATAATGTTTGCTACATGCCTTTGTGCTAGATTCCAGGTCAACCCCAAGGAATCTCATCTGATTCTTCTAAAGAGAATCCTGAGATACCTGAAGGGATGTCCAGATCTAGGACTTTGGTACCCAGCTGAGTCAGAGTTTGAATTAATTGGATATTCTGATTCTGATTATGGTGGTTGCAGAGTTGACAGGAAGAGCACCTCAGGAACTTGCTAGTTCCTGGGAGAGAGATTGGTCTCTTGGTTCTGTAAGAAGCAGGCTTCTGTCTCAACTTCAACTGCAGAGGCTGAATATATAGCAGCTGCCAGTTGTTGTTCACAGATCCTGTGGATTCAAAACCAGCTTGTGGATTATGGTTACTCACACAAGAACACCAAAATCATGTGTGATAGTACCAGTGCCATTTCAATTGCACAAAATCCAGTGCACCACTCTAGAACGAAGCACATTGAGATTAGGCACCATTTCCTGAGAGATTGTGTGGAAAAGAACAAGATCTGTCTTGAGTTCATATCCACTGAGTTTCAGAGAGGTGATATATTCAACAAGCCTTTAGATGAACAGAAGCATCTGTTCTTTTTAGTTCAATTATGCATGATTAATGGACGAGACTAAGTGTGACTATATCTGCCTATGTTGAAATCTGTTTGAAGATAGTCGAACGACGTTCGAAGATAGTCGATCGGGTCAAGCTCATCGTCGACCTATGGTTGATGAAAGTTTGTCTGATTGAAGATCGACGATCGACGTTCGACCATCGTCGAACAGGTTGAGCTCATCGCCGATCTCTGAACGACGGCAGCTTTGTTGCTTGTGAAGCCAGAAATAGCCGAACAATGGTTCGACTACTCTGCTTCTGAGCCGATCGTCGAACGGCCGTTTGATGAGTCCTTTTTATATACCTATTTTCGGACTCATCTAGGCTTATTTTCTTGTCTTTGCACACCGTTTAGCGTCATTTGCACTCCTTTTGGTTCGCTACGGTTATTCCACGTCTTGTGCACTTTATTAGCCTATTTCTGTGCGTGTGTGTATTTCCCTTTTTGCTTTGCTTAATATTTATGTCTGTGACTGCCATGTCGACATCCCGTCCAGTTTTCCTGCAGGTTCTGGGATCGTGTGGGCGTCCGGGATAGGACATTCACCATTTTTGGCAAAGGAGTCAATGGTCGTGCGTTTTTACCCACGCACGATCATCGACCTCTTTGGCGCACGATCACTGGTCGTGCGCAGTCATGACCTCTTCTGTGAAAGTTCTGTCCCGGCATATCGCACGATCATCAGCCATACCGCGCACGATCACTGCTCGTGCGTTGCCGGTCGTGCGCAGTCATGACATCTTTTTCCACTTTTCTGCCTCCATATCGCACGATCACTGACCATATCGCGCACGACCATTGGTCGTGCGCCAGTGATCGTGCGCGCTGTTTAATTCTGTTTTCTATAAATAGCGCAGGTCCGCCCTAATTTCGAAAACGATCCAAATCCGCGATTTTTCCGCCGTTCTTCGTCTCGGACGAGGGTTTCCTCCGTCCCCCTTCATCCTCCACCTTAGGGAGGGTCTCCGGGCAAGCTTTCAACGCCAAATCAACGCCGGAGCATCCTCTCGGCCTCCTCCTTCATCCTCAAGCTTCAAGCGGAGTTTTGACCGAGCTTTCTCCATCAAGCAAGGAAGAGCCGGAGCCGCAATCTATGGATCATTTCAACGAAGAAGACGGGTCCATTGGGAGTGAGTGACACCTCCTCTACCCCGGACGCAGTTGAGGACCGAGCTTGGACTCGGATTGACAACCCGGGATTCCAACCGTGAACCCCCAACAAGGCTTCGGATTCGGTCGATTCGCACACCTCTTCCTCTTGTTGTTGTTAGCTTAGTTATTCTCTTTGTATTGATGAAGTACATTTTATTGTAGTTAATGATCTTGCACTTTATCATGTCTATGTGATTTGTGTATTTTCATTATTATTGCTTGAGGTGCGCCTTAATATTCCATCCACCATCCACCCTTGCCGCACTAGCAATTGCTAGTGGCGTGCGTTGCGAAGAGGTGCTCACGACCCTCATTCCGCCATTCTCACCACCTCATCCGCTAGCCTACTCGCCCATCCGCCAAGCGATTCGGTGCATAGCGGCCCGACTAGCCTTCCATCCCGCCTGGCGAAGCATCGCATAGCGGCGTTGCATAGGAGTAGTTGTTAGATTTTTACTTTATTTTCCGCAACCATCACAAAACCCCCATCGTTACCTCCGACCCGAGGACTTCAATCTCAAGTCCTCCTTGACATTAACTCATCCCTTACTGTGTTCCTCAAGAGACCGACACTCGGGGATTTATTCCCAAACTTTATTACTTGTGCGACCGGTGCGCTTGCCGTTTTCCACGCATCAAGTTTTTGGCGCCGTTGCCGGGGAACACAGTCGTTTGAGTTTTTGGAGAGGAAGATTTGAGATAGTTGCCCTTTCCATTTGTATATTTCATGTTTCATTTTTGTTGTGGTTTTTAGTTGTTGTTTTTATTTTATTTTATTCCCTTTCTAGTTTTTATTTTGCTATAGCAGGCTGTTCCACTCTTTATTTGCTTGCGAGTACTTAATTTTTGCTTAGAAAATTCTTGTGGTGAATTCTTTCTTGCTGCACCATGTATTCTTATGCAAATATCCATTGCCGTTGGTGCGGGGATTATAGGCATAGCAGTGATGAGTGCCCCACTGAAGAATGGGAGCATAATTCTCGTGGTTCAGTGTATGGAGCACCGTTGTCTTATGGTACTTCATACCCCGTACCCCAGTCTTATGGTCACTACTCTTCTTCGCCTACATCTTTTTCATATTCCTCTCCGGTCCCACCTGGACCGAGGAGTAATGGAAAACGGTGTTTGTGTTGTCAGAGCACCGACCATGTGTTGAAAGATTGTGCAGAATTTCAGCGCCAGTTGGAGGCGGATGATGAACCGGATATCCGGATTGTCTCATCCACCTCTCAAATGGCCGCTCCTTCTGATTCTGATGATGTATCCGCAGTACCACCTTGTCTATGGGGGACTGCTGTGGATACACCCATCAGACTTTCTACTGGCCAGTGCGACGACATTGCGGCACCTTCTCTCCTTGTGCCTTCTTCCCCTATTTTTGATTCACCCCCGGAGGAACCTGCGCATATTATCTCTGATGATGTTGCTCCTCCGCTTTCTTTGCATGAATTACCTACTCCCCTTTCTAGTGAGTTGGTTGATGATGTTGTGCCCTGCGGGAATTGGGAATATGAGGATGCGCCGTGGTGTGACGAGGACATTATTCTCATCAATGGTGAGTACTATGTCTTGGAACACCGTGACGTACCGAGGTGTGATGAGGAAATCCTTGCCGGCGAGGAGGTTTCTACTTCCTTGTTGGATGAGGGGGTCCAAACCACCACCGAGGACCTCGTGGTCTCAATTTCCCCTCGCCATGACTCACATGACACCGACAGTGATCTATGTTTGGATCCTGCTGGGAGTGAGACCGGGACCACTCCCCCGATTAGTTCCTTATGTTCTTCGTCTCCTTTATTCCTTGACCCCCCTTCTCCTTCTGCGCCTGTGCGGGTTGACTCCCTGCAGGTGAGTTGGGTTGACATTGAGCCTTGTGCTCAGGTTGTCGGCGAGTGCCTCAGCTTGCGTGAGGAGTTTCCTACTCCTTTTGCAGTTGAAGCCTCTGCCTACACCTTCGCCCCCAACGAGCTTGTGGTGGACGATACCTTGCTAGGCAAGGATTTGTTTTGTGGTGAGATGAGTGAGGACCAGGCCTCCTCATCTTACTTCCTATTTCCTCTACCTGTGCGTCACAGGTATTATTATCTAGGTAGAGGGGTAACTGTGATATCGCCGTATCGGTACCCGTTACCGACACGGATATTAGAACAGTTGCCTGTGCACTTTTCTTTTCATAGGCCCATTAGCTAGAACTTTTCTTTTGCTGAATAAGTCGTACTGGGATGACAATAACCCCAGTGCTTATCTTTCATTTTCTGCATTTTTTCTTTTTTTATGTCTAGCTTAGTTTAGTATTTCTTTTTGTATATTTTTCTTTTGTTTTTGCGGAGCTCACCCCTGCAGGTATTCATGGATACTACGCATTGGCGGGGTTGTGATTCTTCGTATGGCGGGCCTGCTCCTAGTTTTCACGCGTCTTCTGGTATGCTCACTAGCTGAGCATTGGGTAACCTCTTCCCTTAGCTCTTTTTGATTTAAATTTCTCTATCATTTGATGTGTTGTTTAGTTTAAGTCTGGGGGAGAGTCAGTTTACCTTTTGCACGTACACATTTCTTTTGCATACTAGAAGCTTTTACATTATTATTTTGTTTAAGTTCATTGCATCGCACACCACTGCACCCACATGAGCGCGAGCTTAGCGGTTTGCGTGTCACGAGTTGAACTTGTGTCTTTGTTAGACTTGGAAAATTTCTGTGCTAGTTCAGGATTGCGCGACGGAGTAAAATGTTGGCCTTGCTGTGTTTCTAGTCAACTGCTCTCGTTTTGTATAGAAATTTGAGTAGATTTAATTTTTCTGTATGCTTATAGCTTTTTATTTTTCTATCTGCGTAAATTCTTTTTTATTCTACTCAAAAGTTGGTGAATCCGGTGTGAATCAAACGGTAGCGTAGGAATGTGTGTAGCCGCCACTAGACTCGTATTGCTTGAGTCGGGAGGAAGGATTATCTTTCTCGGTTGCTAAGAACTTGCCCCAAGCTATTCTTGAAGCATTGGTACACGGTTAGTCTAGCGTGAGAGTGATGTAGGCCATCTTTTGGCCCGGTTGAGCTTTGTACCGTTCCTAACGTCATATCCTCGCTACGCCCCTTTGTGCCTACCCTTTCTTTTGATTCAGCTCCACCTATATTTCACCAAAGCCTTATAGCCTATCCTAGTCGCGCACCCAAGTCGAGCTTAATGTTTTATATTTTCATGTTGGGTTGTGATGTGGTGTTATTATTTGTGAAAATGTGGAAGTGCTTCCAAGTTATATCTGCTGAAATTGTGAAAATAAAAAGATGAAAAAAGAAAAGAAAAATATTTGAAAAAAAAAGAAAAAGAGAAAAGAAAAAGAAAAAGAAAAAGTTTGATTGAAAATCTTTATTGGAGATGATTTGGATTTGGAGTAGGCGGTGCACACACCCATGTTGCAAAAGTTAAGTCTGGGGGTGTGGTGCACCCGTGTTTATTTTGTGGGCAGCGGGTACTAGTTTTGTACGTTAGCTCTTTTGGGTTAGGTGGATAGCCGTCATGTTTATCTTTGCTTTCCTCACCTAATCCCAAGCCCCGTTATTATCCTAAAGTCCTACGGACTTACGCTTGAGTTGACTAGTGCCGTGGAGAGAGTGCGATCGGGCAAGCTTATGGTTTCCGACATTGGTGGATTCCTTTGCGGGTAATCTTGAGCCCCGGTCTTCGGCAATGCTCACCTTAGTGGCCTGTCTACTTTCTTCCTGCGTAGGACCGGATGATTCACCGTGACTCTACTTTTGAGTAGTAATAACTTTTTGATACGCACTGTGAAAAATATAAAATATTTTGTATACTTAAAAATTTCCTCTACTTTATTTTTTATGCACGCGAGCATGCGACTTCGCATGGTACTCCGTTTTGCAATTTCTTTGTTAGCTAGTTCATTTTCCCTGTCTGCTTAGGTTTTGTTTGCTCGGGACGCGCAAATGGTTAAGTCTGGGGGTGTGATGAGTCCTTTTTATATACCTATTTTCGGACTCATCTAGGCTTATTTTCTTGTCTTTGCACACCGTTTAGCGTCATTTGCACTCCTTTTGGTTCGCTACGGTTATTCCACGTCTTGTGCACTTTATTAGCCTATTTCTGTGCGTGTGTGTATTTCCCTTTTTGCTTTGCTTAATATTTATGTCTGTGACTGCCATGTCGACATCCCGTCCAGTTTTCCTGCAGGTTCTGGGATCGTGTGGGCGTCCGGGATAGGACATTCACCATTTTTGGCAAAGGAGTCAATGGTCGTGCGTTTTTACCCACGCACGATCATCGACCTCTTTGGCGCACGATCACTGGTCGTGCGCAGTCATGACCTCTTCTGTGAAAGTTCTGTCCCGGCATATCGCACGATCATCAGCCATACCGCGCACGATCACTGCTCGTGCGTTGCCGGTCGTGCGCAGTCATGACATCTTTTTCCACTTTTCTGCCTCCATATCGCACGATCACTGACCATATCGCGCACGACCATTGGTCGTGCGCCAGTGATCGTGCGCGCTGTTTAATTCTGTTTTCTATAAATAGCGCAGGTCCGCCCTAATTTCGAAAACGATCCAAATCCGCGATTTTTCCGCCGTTCTTCGTCTCGGACGAGGGTTTCCTCCGTCCCCCTTCATCCTCCACCTTAGGGAGGGTCTCCGGGCAAGCTTTCAACGCCAAATCAACGCCGGAGCATCCTCTCGGCCTCCTCCTTCATCCTCAAGCTTCAAGCGGAGTTTTGACCGAGCTTTCTCCATCAAGCAAGGAAGAGCCGGAGCCGCAATCTACGGATCATTTCAACGAAGAAGACGGGTCCATTGGGAGTGAGTGACACCTCCTCTACCCCGGACGCAGTTGAGGACCGAGCTTGGACTCGGATTGACAACCCGGGATTCCAACCGTGAACCCCCAACATGGCTTCGGATTCGGTCGATTCGCACACCTCTTCCTCTTGTTGTTGTTAGCTTAGTTATTCTCTTTGTATTGATGAAGTACATTTTATTGTAGTTAATGATCTTGCACTTTATCATGTCTATGTGATTTGTGTATTTTCATTATTATTGCTTGAGGTGCGCCTTAATATTCCATCCACCATCCACCCTTGCCGCACTAGCAATTGCTAGTGGCGTGCGTTGCGAAGAGGTGCTCACGACCCTCATTCCGCCATTCTCACCACCTCATCCGCTAGCCTACTCGCCCATCCGCCAAGCGATTCGGTGCATAGCGGCCCGACTAGCCTTCCATCCCGCCTGGCGAAGCATCGCATAGCGGCGTTGCATAGGAGTAGTTGTTAGATTTTTACTTTATTTTCCGCAACCATCACAAAACCCCCATCGTTACCTCCGACCCGAGGACTTCAATCTCAAGTCCTCCTTGACATTAACTCATCCCTTACTGTGTTCCTCAAGAGACCGACACTCGGGGATTTATTCCCAAACTTTATTACTTGTGCGACCGGTGCGCTTGCCGTTTTCCACGCATCACCGTTCGACTATCGGGTCAAGTATCTTTTTAATAGATCGACTATTCCCGGTCTAATATAAAGCCGATAGTCGACCTAGGTTAAAAGATCTTGTGTTTTATCGTCGACGGAGCGTGCCCTTTCGCACTCTGCTTTCCCGCTTGCGATTTCCGGGCGTTTCATCTTCTTCGTTCTCTGCAGCTTTCTCGAGCTTTCTCCAGCGAATCCATGGCGGTTTCCCCAGCAGTTCTAGCAGTCGTGAAGTTTGACGCAGGATTTAGCGTGGATTTCGACGCGTTCAGTAGCTGCGATGCAGGAATCGTAGAAGTTCTACAGCTGTGCCGGGATCAGGGATTAGAGAAGTTAATGTCTGCAAGGATTAAGATAAACATCCCAGAAATCAAGGAATGGGCTTTCACGTCGTCTTCCACAGACGATTCGATGACTGGTACCATCGGCGGAGAAGAGGTAACCCTGACTCCGGCCATTTTGTCTGAAATTTTTGGTTTAGTTAATGGTGAAGAGGATTATGAGCAAGATGCTCAGGAATTCGGAAGAATGCTAGTTGAGCTGGGACATGCTGAGGGCATTCCCACGAAGCTGCTCAAAGTGAATTTCCCCTTCAAAATCAAGTTTCTTGCTGAGTTGGTAGGAAAAGTGCTCCTGGGTAAGCACTCTGCTCACGATAATATAACAAGGCAGCAATTCGCACTCATGTGTGTGATTGTTAATCGGAAAAAGATCGATTGGGCAGCAGTTGTGTTTGATTTAATAAGGAAAAAGACTGGTAAGAAGGAAGTCACCCTAGGAAGGGTTGTTGGAATCTTCCTTAAGGAAAAATACCCCCAGCTGCTGAGTTCAACTGCAACAACAATCAACGCAAGCAAGAAGATGGATCCCAACCTGTTCTCTAAGTGGAAGAGAACTTTTGTGAAACCTGCTCCAGCAACATCTGAGGACACCAGGACTGAATCAGTCACTCCTCACCATGTTGAAGCTGGCTCAGCTCTTCCTTCCTCCTCCTCTGCTTTGCTGTCTGCCTCAGTTGAAGTACCATCAACTTCAGCTGAAGTACGACCTTCTTCCTCTTCTGCTCCAGAAACAACTACGGTTGTTCCTGTTGGATCTTGTAGCCAACCTTAGAGGGGGGGGGGTGAATAAGGTTCGATGCGTTTCTTGAAAATTAAGCGTTAATTTGTCCACAGAACCTGAGCTTAGGAAACTACTGCAGAGCGTTGGGTAACCAATGTTCTGCGGTACGTTATTCACTCTTTTCCTGTACAAATTAGCTTGTGCGCACACACGTGAAACTAGACTTATCATTCACAAGTAAACCTCAGAGGCAATGATGTGAAGAAAATATCTCATATGAATCATTAAGTCACACACAATGTTACACTTGTAATTAGGATTGATTTAAAACATGTTTACACACAATACATACAACTTGGATCTCCATGACGCCGGAGATCAGAGGCGGTGAATAAAACTCTTGGGTTTTCTATACCGACCCAAAACCCGGACCGGTTGGCTCTTCACTTTCTCCCCGAAAGGTCTTAGAGCCGCTCTTCACCTCCACACCCGGAAGGGTCTTAGAGCCGCTCTTCACTTTCTCCCCGAAAGGTCTTAGAGCCGCTCTTCACCTCCACAACCGGAAGGGTCTTAGAGCACCGCTAGATCCCCGATCTAGACGCCCCAAATCCCGGGACGATTTTCCACGGAATCCAAACCGGATTCCGACGACCTTCCCCGGTCGATTTCCCTTACCACTTACAACAAAAAGAAGAAGAAAAAGATACAAAAAGAGATTACAAAATATATTCGTTAAAGTTTAGGTTCTCCCTCTTGAGAAGTTCTCCGGATAGATCTACGGCCGGTGCTTGTGATCTTCGATGGAAAGCACCCGGTCGCTAGACGTAGACGATGCGAAGCCTTGATCGCCGGAGTTCTTCGATCTCGAACGGGAGGAAGAAGCCTTGCTTTTCTTTGACGAAGACGAGTAGAACGGACGTAGGAAGACGACCGAACTTGGTATTCCTGGAGCACTTCGTCAATAATCTCTGGAGGCTTAGGTCTTGAAGAAACGGCGCTGCTTTTTATACGTCTTGGAGAGAATAGACTACCGCCTGCGATAACTCTATCGCCGGGCGGTAGGTTCGCGCGTAACGCCTGCCAGCTGTCTCCACGCGTCTCCCGAAACGGCAACTGTGACTGCTCATTAAGGAAACTGCCGTTTCAAGAAAGCTATCGCCGGGCGGTAATGGTTACCGCGCCCAGTCAGAGTGATAGCGCCATTTCGCCAAATAATTCTACCGCCTGCGACACGACTATCGCCTGACGGTTTCAAGAGAGCTATCGCCGGGCGGTAATTGTTACCGCGCCCAGTCAGAGCGATAGCGCCATTTCGCCAAATAATTCTACCGCCTGCGATAAGACTATCGCCTGAGCGGTAGGTACCATCGTCGACGATCAACCCCTTGACGCACGTCGACCGGATACCGCCGGCGGTAGCGTCCTGTCGCCGGGCGGTAGCATTTGATTGTCGACGATCCTTCCTTAGCTGATGATTGGGCCGTCGACCATCGAACTGATATGCGTCGATCGAGATGTGTACCGCCGGCGATAGCTCCTTACCGCCGGGCGGTAGCGTCCTTTTGAAGCTCTTCTCCTTTCCTTTCACCTGTCAGCCTGCACACTCTATCACACAACCAATCTCATCAAATACAAGAAGGGAGTTGATATTCTCAAACCTAAGGAGTGTGAAACCATGTTCCAACAAACTCCCCCTTTTGATAATATCAATCCCGTTCATGATAAACCAAAATCAAGTAGATAGAGTGCCAGAATAGATGTATGTAGCAACGTAGAACAGTGTAAAGTAGAGTATCAGAGTAAAATGAACATAGAACAGTAGAATGATATTGAACAAATAAGCAATACACACCTATATCGATCCCGTTCAATCCTGTTCTATCCTACTACATACTCCCCTATCGGTGGGACGCTCCCCCTATCTATGAGCACACACACACCTCACTACGCTCCCCCTATCATGAACACTACCTCCAATACCTTCTCCCCCTTTGATAATATCAAAAGAAAGGGCGAGGCCAACCGACCAAGGAGGATGAAAATTGTAGGAGAGAGATAACGTAATATAGACCCACAACGCACTTGAAACCAGAGAATTGTAAAGCAGGGTCAAAAACAGGAGCAAACGCTAATCAGAGAGAAGAAATTGGACTATATGCACGAGACATAGCACACATCAAGTATGACATGAATGTTTGCAAGGTTTAGATAAATAGAGAGAAAAATAGGCAAACACAAATATCGTCATGAGAGAAAAAATATGCCAGTACGTATTGTGCGAAAAAGCATCGAATGTAGTTGAGGTCCAATTCTTATGCGCGGAAGATTTAAATAAGATAATGACATGTGCACGTGTAGCACCAAGAGACACAACAATCAAAAGGGATATCATGCAGACATGTTTTATATCAAGCAAACTAACGATGCTAACACCAAAGAGATATAGTGAAAAATCACGTCACATGACATAGTGCGGCATAAAGAAATTAAATCAAGGGCACAAATCATAAAGTGTAGTCCATGCACAAGATCGAAACGACTTTGTAATCCAAGGTGCTCACCCTCACAACGCTTATGAAGACTTATCAGGAGGGATGAGTAGTGCTTGGGGGTCTGTAAGCGGGATTTGATGGCCATCATTTTATTTTGAGTTAGGCCATCAATTTTATACATAATCAAAGCAAGACAAGACCCCAAGTCAATCGAAATCTACCCACATAGGTAGATCCACTTTAACTTGTTTACATTGGACATATGCGATTCTAGTTTTGGCCCAAGAATTTAATTAGCATAGACACGCGCAATTTGATTTCATGACATTGATTGTTCAAGATATATCAGATATGTTAAATTTAGTGCCACGATTTATAGCATGTCAGCTTATTATCTCAGGTTGAGTGCATGATCAAGTGGTGTGTGAGTGGTGTAATCATTATCGTAAATAAATCCTCACACATACTTAGAGGCGTAGACAACGTACACCCACATTAATTTTCGCACTCAATAGCTAGACAAAAATTTAACTTCGCTCATCATGACCGGATACCAATGTGCCGTACAAGTTGACAAAAAGAATAGCAAACATTGTATATACTTGAAAATATACCACGACTCGGTCATATGAGCCCCAATGAGGAAAAAAACGCACTTTGGCCCTAAAACGACCACCATTTGTCTACTATATGGACACCTTAAGATATTCCCTAGCGTTGTCAAAACAGGTTGGATAAGCATGATTTTCGTGTGTACTTATATGCGAGTCAGAGTACTATCGCCTGCGGTAGTACTACCGCTCCGCGGTAACTCCGGAATAAATATGCTGTAGGTTATTTCAGATCCGCCCACACTCATTCTCACCTTGCATCCCTTTTGGAAAGAAGCTTCTCCAGCCCTACAGATCTCCTTTGATTCCAGGTAATGCTCTATCCTTTCTCATTTTTGCTTGATTTCTTGTTTAGGATCCATATGAGATGTCTTTGTGAAGTAGATGTGTTCTCTCATGGCATTTTTATATCCACTTCTTCACGGATCTCCTCTCACATATCCCCCTTTTTGAGAAATATTGCCATTGTTTTAGTCTATTTCAGATCTACGCTCTAAGAGGGGAAAAATATTGCCATTGTTTGTAAAGGATCCGAAATGCGGAGGAGTAAAAAGAGATACTTTCACATGTTTCATTTTTAGATTTTTATTGTCAGATCTCATCTCCTCTTTCAAGATCTACGAAGTTCATATATAGATCTATGAAAAATATGGAGATTGGAGTGGTTTTTTACAAAGAAAAATCGATTTTTTAGCTCAAAACGGCGGAAAGAGGTGAAGTGCAGTCCGTCGAGCTACCGCCGGCGATAGCTAATTATCGCCTGCGATAGCTCCCAGATTTCACTAATTAATTTTTTTTGTGAATTTTCAGTTTTGGATCCCAGTTCCTGATTTGAGTTTTTGAATGTTGTTTCATGCAGGAAATGGCCTCCTCGAGCGCACACTCTGGACGTCGAAGTGTTTCAAAACGAAACCGTGGAGAGACTACGCACCCCGCTATAGACAACGCCACTGTGAGCATTCCTATGCTCATAGAGATTAATGATCGGTATACTCATATCTATGAGTATCTCGAAGAATCGGGCGTGTTGGCGGTGATATCAGATGGGTGTTCCTTTTCCTCCGCTCTCGTTCGAGAGTTCTACAACAACTTGAGGGATCCATCTCTGATGCGTCTGGGAGGAGGAGTTCAGTCTTGCATCGGGGATGAGATAGTTACTATCACCCATGCCGACCTGGAGACGAAGTACGTGTGGCTATCCAACCTTCCATACTTGGATGTTGTAGAATCCTTTAGGACAGCACGGGATTGGAGAGTGATGAACGAGGTTCTCCATGGAGTGGAGGGGCGTCCTGACTTTCTCACTTCGGTGGACACACTCACACCAGTTGCTCGGATAATTCAGGATATCCTCCGCCATTCGCTGATGTTCAAGGCAGGAGATACTCGAAAGGTCACGGCTCAGCTATCCATGGTGACCTATCACATTATAGCGCAGAAGCCATTCAGCGTTTCAGATCTCATCCTGTCTATCATGAGGTATACTTTTCGCCTCAAGTCTCCCGATCGTCAGCGGGTAAATACACTCCCTTTGGGAGGAGTCATCCAGACCATCCTGAAGATCAAGTACCCGACCATCGACTGGACCTCCTATCCCATTGACCTCGTTCCGCAGGTTTATCATGTAGGAGAGATACCGGCTGCTTCACGGGTGCGACCACAGGTGCCACCTCCGGAGCCATCGGTACCCCGGTCGGGATCTCTTCGCGAGACAAGTCGTGGAATTCATAGCCTCATGGAGGAGCAGGGAAAGGAGATCAAAGGCATGAAGAAGATGCTTAAGAAGATCATGAGGAAGCTCAGCATTTCTTCAACATCCTCTGATGAATAGGCGTGATCCCATTTTTCTTTGTACCCTTTCGAGTTTTAGATTTATGGACAATTAAAAATTGATGTAATAATACAGGTACCGGCCCGAACATTTTTCTCGAATGTTTTTGGTTTCATTTTATGTGGGCAATTTAATCTCTATTTTGTTATCACTTGATTATGCGTGAAAAGTGGATTTTGATCAGTATTAATTTGCTCCTAAGCTCTTTGAGTCCCACACAACTAAAACAGACGTACGATGTGAAGTAGGAGATACTCATGACGTGATCAAGTGTGTCATTCTACTTCACTAACGGGACATACTTAGGAGTTGAGAGGTTTGGGTATCCAGAAGGAGCCGAAAATGACTTTCCTTTTGGGAACCCAACGATGTTGTGATACAGTTGAACCCGGTGAAGGAGGGTTCGCCCAGTCTATCGGACTGGGCGTGCTACGTCGCGTGACTGGTCTCCATTCATACCTTGGTTTGATGTTTTCTTATGTTGCAGATTCTCTTTTGGATGTCTAGGAGTCCTTACGTGAGAGATTGTGGTTGGGCACAATTGTCTTTGTGAATTAATCATGTTGAGATTACTTTCTGACATGAAATACTTCTTGTTACCATACTGACTCATAGCATAAAGGTTTTTTGAAGGATATCTGCATTCAATTGGTTTTGTAAATGGAGTAGTTGGTTTTCGCCAGTGGATATGATTTTCATATTTGAGGTTTTTACTCGCGTTGGCTTGAAGTTTACTACTCCCTTTGATTTTCCTAACTGACGTGAGTGAGCTTGTGTTCAACGTGCGTTTGGAATTTTCTTGATATTGCACGTTTATGTGTTGAGAATTTTTCTTTAAAATTTCCTTAAGCCCGTTGATTTTCGTTTCCAAATCTTCATTTCTCTGTTTGAGATTTGTTCTCGCTTTGGTGTAGGCAGTTGTGCTATTCTTGAGTATTGCGACTATTGAGTTAATGTGGGCTTCATACTTATTTCTGTATTCTTCGAAGACCTCACTCATCTCAGTGATTTCAACTCTATAGTCCACGCACTTAGCACACTCCCCCTTTGACGCTAAGTTTTCTAGAAACAGTTTCTCATTTTGTTCTCTTAGAGAAATGCACTCTTTCTCTTCCTCCTCACGTTTCTCTTTTAACTTCTCACAGTTTATGCAAAGTGTAGAGTTGTCCTCTAAAGAGCATACAGGAGAACTAGACACGACAGTGGAAGATTCTACACTAACATTTGCTTTTAAAAGGTTATTTTCCAAGCGTAGTTTTGAATTAACATTTTTCAGTTTCTTAAGTCTACGCCTATTCATATTCAGCATATTCAGTGTATAAGCAGACTTGTATACACGGAGAGAGTTTGAGTTTCTTACAGCGCTCTTGGACGAGGCAAGATTTGAACACAAAGTTCCTTTATCATCTTCCCCTTGGCTCTTCTCGTCCAGTGACAGGTGTTCATCTCCCCTCTTGCTTGACGTGTCTGTCTTGACTTCCTCCAAGAGTGCATCTCCATTTGACTCGTCACTTGGATCTATAAGAAACTGCTCGAAGTCATTATCTGCAGGATGAGAACTATAAGTAGACTCAAGATATTCCCATATCTCATATGCAGTGGAACACATGTGAATGCGTTTAAAAATTTCTTGACTAAGCCCACAAAACAAACTGTTCATAGCCTTGGCATTTAAATAACACTCGTGCTTATTTAGGCTATAAGGGGGCTTGGTACAAGTAATGTTCCAAACTTCTACATCCGTTAGCATAAGGAATTTTCTCATTAGAGTTCTCCATTCGTCATAGTTCACTCCTATAAAGAGAGGTGGTGCAAACACATTTTCGGTGTACAATTTTTCATCCCCACTCATCGGTCCATGATGGAGGTTGGCCATTATTCCCGGTGGTGAAACCGTTTTGGAATAACCTGCCTCTGATACCACTTGTTGGATCTTGTAGCCAACCTTAGAGTGGGGGGTGAATAAGGTTCGACGCGTTTCTTGAAAATTAAGCGTTAATTTGTCCACAGAACCTGAGCTTAGGAAACTACTGCAGAGCGTTAGGTAACCAATGTTCTGCGGTACGTTATTCACTCTTTTCCTGTACAAATTAGCTTGTGCGCACACACGTGAAACTAGACTTATCATTCACAAGTAAACCTCAGAGGCAATGATGTGAAGAAAATATCTCATATGAATCATTAAGTCACACACAATGTTACACTTGTAATTAGGATTGATTTAAAACATGTTTACACACAATACATACAACTTGGATCTCCATGACGCCGGAGATCAGAGGCGGTGAATAAAACTCTTGGGTTTTCTATACCGACCCAAAACCCGGACCGGTTGGCTCTTCACTTTCTCCCCGAAAGGTCTTAGAGCCGCTCTTCACCTCCACACCCGGAAGGGTCTTAGAGCCGCTCTTCACTTTCTCCCCGAAAGGTCTTAGAGCCGCTCTTCACCTCCACAACCGGAAGGGTCTTAGAGCACCGCTAGATCCCCGATCTAGACGCCCCAAATCCCGGGACGATTTTCCACGGAATCCAAACCGGATTCCGACGACCTTCCCCGGTCGATTTCCCTTACCACTTACAACAAAAAGAAGAAGAAAAAGATACAAAAAGAGATTACAAAATATATTCGTTAAAGTTTAGGTTCTCCCTCTTGAGAAGTTCTCCGGATAGATCTACGGCCGGTGCTTGTGATCTTCGATGGAAAGCACCCGGTCGCTAGACGTAGACGATGCGAAGCCTTGATCGCCGGAGTTCTTCGATCTCGAACGGGAGGAAGAAGCCTTGCTTTTTCTTTGACGAAGACGAGTAGAACGGACGTAGGAAGATGGCCGAACTTGGTATTCCTGGAGCACTTCGTCAATAATCTCTGGAGGCTTAGGTCTTGAAGAAACGGCGCTGCTTTTTATACGTCTTGGAGAGAATAGACTACCGCCTGCGATAACTCTATCGCCGGGCGGTAGGTTCGCGCGTAACGCCTGCCAGCTGTCTCCACGCGTCTCCCGAAACGGCAACTGTGACTGCTCATTAAGGAAACTGCCGTTTCAAGAAAGCTATCGCCGGGCGGTAATGGTTACCGCGCCCAGTCAGAGCGATAGCGCCATTTCGCCAAATAATTCTACCGCCTGCGACACGACTATCGCCTGACGGTTTCAAGAGAGCTATCGCCGGGCGGTAATGGTTACCGCGCCCAGTCAGAGCGATAGCGCCATTTCGCCAAATAATTCTACCGCCTGCGATAAGACTATCGCCTGAGCGGTAGGTACCATCGTCGACGATCAACCCCTTGACGCACGTCGACCGGATACCGCCGGCGTAGCGTCCTGTCGCCGGGCGGTAGTATTTGATTGTCGACGATCCTTCCTTAGCTGATGATTGGGCCGTCGACCATCGAACCGATATGCGTCGATCGAGATGTGTACCGCCGGCGATAGCTCCTTACCGCCGGGCAGTAGCGTCCTTTTGAAGCTCTTCTCCTTTCCTTTCACCTGTCAGCCTGCACACTCTATCACACAACCAATCTCATCAAATACAAGCAGGGAGTTGATATTCTCAAACCTAAGGAGTGTGAAACCATGTTCCAACAGTTCCTCTTTCCCCTCCAGCTTCTCCTCTACCTGCTCATCTGGCTAGGATATCTGCTCCTAGCTTTGATTTGTTAGGATCTGAGAGAATTCCTACTCCTCCTTTGTCTCCCATTCATTCCCCAGTCAATTCTCCAGTTAACTCTCCTGCTCGATCCCCTGTCCACACCATTTCTCATCCCAGCACTACTACCATATCTGCTGCAGCTCCATCCACTTCACATCCTTCATCTCTTGAGATCTCTCCTGAGCTTATCTCCCGCATTGTGGAGCTGATTACCCCGTCAATCAAGACCATGATTGAAGAGGCAATCGCTCCCCTTGCAGCCTCCATTGATATCTTATCTGCCTCCATCAAATCCCTTTCAAAATCTGCTGAGCCATCTTCCTCAAGGGGCCTGTTTCAGTCTCCACTGAAATCAGGCAGGGGAGATGTTCCATGAAGATGCCTCAGAACATCCTGCCTCCCTTCCAGCTATAAAAGATATAGTCATGACAGCCCTGGAAGAGTCTGCTCCAGCTGAGAAAGAAATAGCTCCAGTTTTATCAGATAAGGAAATAGCAGATGGAATCATGTTATCTGAGATTGCAGTAAAAGTCTGCCTAGAAGACCTCTCCACTCCTGTGGTTGCTAGATTCCTAGAAGGAATTATAACTTCATATCTAGATGAATCATGGGAGATGGTCAAGTATGAAGGTAACTCTTTCATCCGTTTTGTTGATGAGTCGATTAATTTGTTAGTTTGTGAATTCCTGGAAGGAATGATCTCTGTTTATTTAGCAGATCTATATTCATAATTCTACAGATGTTATTAGAGAAGATTTAGCTGCTCAGATCATAGTAGTTGTTTCTGAAGCTGATCCAAGTGTTTCTGATATTCAAGTAGATCCTGAATTGGAATCTTTTTTAGATGATAGAGAGGATGAATCTGAGAATCAAGATGAAGTCAAGGATGACTCTCCTGTTCTGAATTTGGAAGAAGTTCAAGCAAGAGCTGCCTGGGATTTAAGAGTACAATCTTTAAAAGAGAAAGAAAAAGATCTGCAAGTTGAAAAGTCAACCATCTGGGATGACTCACCAGGGTCGGACTTAGATTCCCTTCTGGCTCTGGATGCCATTGAAGAGGAAAGAGAGAAATCTGATATTAAGCTTAAAGAAAAGGCTGTTTCAGAAGCCTATGATCCTTATGAAAATCCTCCCTCATCTCATTCTGATGATGAAGATGATTCTGATGTTTCTGAGAAGTCAAAGAGAAAGAATGCTGCCCAAAAGAAGAGAAAAGCTGCTCCTCCTCCTCCTCCTCCCAGTAAGGATAATGATACTCCTTATTATATTCTGAAGGGCATTGACCCTAAATCCAAGGAATTTCAGCACTGGATGTGGTTTTCAAAGAATCAGCAGAAAGAGAGGAAAAGAACTAAGAGGTATGATAGTCCTGTCTTAAGATGGACTCCCAGAGGTCCTCCTCCTCCTCCAGGTGCAGGAGCCTCTGGGAACCTATCAGCTAATCCTGCTGCCTCTTCTGGAAGATCTGTTTCTTTTCAGCCCCAGCCAAGACAAAGTTATCAAAGCTCGCAAGGCAAATCGTTTTCTGGCTCTCAAAGACAAATAAAGGAGGCTGTGGTTCAAAGACCAACCTTTTCCCCACCTCCGTCTCCAAAGAAAAGAATTCCATCTCCAACACCAGTACAGTCTGAGGAAATTGTTTCAAAAGGTAAATAGTTTACTTTGTTTTAAAATATCTAGCAAGAACCTTTTGCTAAGTTTGCCTCTAATTTCTTATCTAGTTATTCAAGATAAAATAGCTGAGGCTGCTCCTCCTGAGCCTTTTTATGAAAATCCTGAGCTTGATCCGAACTTTAGGATGGCTCGCTTTCAAGAACTAGTTGGAGCAGCTCAAATAAGAAAAGCTAGAGCAGAAGGAAAAGATACGACTGGTCTAACTACCATGTCTGCTTACAGAAAGAAAGAGTTTGAAAAGTTCCAGGTTAATCCTGAGATTTTTGATCCATCAAAATATATGGAAAAGCATCCTGAAGCAGTAGTCCCAAGAGCTGCAGAACTGAAGATCATTGGTGCGCAGGACCTGAAACTGTCAAAGAAAGAATCTGATGATCCTCTAAGGAAAATCTTTTTTGTTTCTAGCTCTTCTGTTTCTAAGCCTGACTCTGTTGATCCATAGTTTGATTAACTGCTGTGCTATATTTGTTTATCTATTTGATAATCTGCTAGTTAATTGTTAACTATTTACTGTATTATTTTATTGCTCTTTAGCTAGCTTTATGTTTAGATATTGAGAGACTTAACTCAAATAGGGGGAGATTGTTGGTACCCTAGTTTGATTTGAGTTTAGTCTCTCCTTTGTGTCCCTTGACCCAAGAAATATCTATGGTCAATGGTTAGAAGTCTAGCTGTAGAGTCCTCACTTTTCCAGATTGAGAATTTGGTTAAGTAGTTTTTCGTTCGACGATAGTCGAACGCCGCTCGACTATCGTCTATCGGCTGATCGACGATCGTCTTTCAGTTGGTCGACGCTTTGTCTGCGTTGATAGTTCGACTATCTGTTCTGATAGATCGACTATCTGATAGTTCGACTATCTATTGATAGGTCGACTATCTGTTTTGCCTTGATAGTTCGACTATCTGTTGATAGTTCGACTATCTGCTTGGCGAGGTAGTTCGACTATCTGTTCTGATAGATCGACTATCTGATAGTTCGACTATCTGTTGATAGATCGACTATCTGTTCCGCTTTGATAGTTCGACTATCTGTTGATAGATCGACTATCTGTTTCGTCTTGATAGTTCGACTATCTGTTGATAGTTCGACTATCTGTTGTCTTTGATAGTTCGACTATCTGTCCTGATAGTTCGACTATCTGATAGTTCGACTATCTGCTGATAGATCGACTATCTGGTTTGGTTTGATAGTTCGACTATCTGTAGATAGATCGACTATCTGTTTTCTGAGGTAGGTCGACTATCTGCTTGATAGGTCGACTATCTCTGTGTGCTTGATAGTTCGACTATCTGTCCAAGATAGATCGACTATCTGATAGTTCGACTATCTGCTCTGATAGTTCGACTATCTGCCGGGGTAGTTCGACTATCTTCTTTGATAGGTCGACTATCTGGATCGTTCGACTATCTGCCTGATAGTTCGACGATCTCCGTGCGTCGTTCGACGATCTTCGAGGGTCGTTCGACGCTTTCTGTCTGCCTTTATATTTTGTATATATTTATTATATTTAATTAATTAATACATTTTCTGGCACAGTATTTTAAGCTGTATGATAAAATTACCAGGCAATATTTGCTCCATCTCTTTTTCCTGAGTCAAATCTTTTTAAGATAAAATTATCTGTCCTATTAGCTGTCATTATAAATTACTTTATCTGTTGTCAGCTCTTTATAGCCGTTAGACTGAAAAGTCTTCTTTTTGCTATAAAGAGATTATTTCTGATGTGACTTTATTTAGTCCTTCTGTTATTTGATTTGAGCCTGCAGCTTCTTAGAAAGAGGTTTATTCCTTTTATAGAATGTTTTGCTGCAGAGATGTTTTTGTCTTCTTGATATTTACAGCCATGTCTCAAGGCTCAGAAGAAGACAAATAATTCAAATGGAAGAGAGCCGTTGCTTGCTGATGTTATATAAAGGACCCTTTGAAGAAGGATTCATGCTAGCTAATAGCTAACCAGTTGTTCATTCAAGCTTTCAAGCCTTCATCAAGAAAAAGCTTTCTGCTCTCAGCAATTTCCATCTAACTGAGAAGTGTTAAGATCTTCATCTCTTCTTCACCTGAGTTCTCCTGCTTTCAGGAAGTTCAAACTCAGAGTTCCTTTGAAGAAGAAGAAGAAGAAGATAGCTGCTTGAAGATCTTTGATTTTATTATTTACTTTCTTCCTGTAGCTTTTCCTTCAGAACTTTCTGAAGAGTTTTTCTGCATTGAAGCAAGACTTCACCTGGACATCTTTGAGCCAGGGGGAGCCTTGATTCTTTAGAGCATTCTAGCTCAGTGCAAGTTTTTGTGCTTCTCTAATCTTTGTAAAATAGAGAAGACATCTTAACTTTCTTCCCCCTCCTGTACAGGGTTATTACTCCCTTCAAAAGTATCCCTTGGTGGCAGGGCACCTGATCAAAAACCTGTGCTTGGTTTTTTAGACACCTAATCAAAAGTCTAAAGGGTTTCTGGATCTACCTGAAGCAGATCCTGTTGGTGGCAGGGCACCTGATCAAAAACCTGAGTGAATTCCTACCGTGTCGGTAGAAGAGTGGACGTACCCAAGTTGTTTGGGGAACCACTATAAATTTCCTTGTGTCGTCTGGATTCCATTGTTTAATTCCTGTATTGTGGCTGTGATTAGATATAACTAGGTTGCTAGTTGCTGATTAGGTTTTCCAAGCCTTAACTGTAATTACAGTTAGCTTGAGTTTGTGCACATCACTTGTGTTAGGCTTTAAGGTTAAATCAATATCTATAATCTTTTCATTCCGCACTTCACTCCAAGGGAGTTGGGTAGACTATTAAGTTTTGTCTGTGCAAAATTTGATAACTCTATTCACCCCCCCCCACTAGAGTAGTATCTATCCCTTCACTTTCAGATCGTCCTCCCCGAGAAGAGGAAGAGTCAAAGTCACCCTAGGATTAGCCCACTGTAATGTGAGAAGGGAATGGGTTAAGGGAACCAATCAATTATAATAAGTGCTTTGGAAAGGGAGCTTTGGGATTCACCCAATCATAGCTCCTAGTACCGCTGCGAGCCCTTCACCGGGTAAACCTCGGGAAGTCCAAGGTTAACCTTAACTCTTAGGAATAAAATGATCAAGAGTAACCCTATTAATAGTTCTACCTCACACCTACACTTATACACTTAGGAAGAAGAAATGGCATGGAATGGGTAGAGTAGGTCCGTGGTCTAAGGGCCTACTAGTATTGATGGTGGTTGGTTTGTAATTGGGAAGTCCAGGGAGCGGGATGCTCGGGGACTTGGTATATGCTTGGTAGCCTAGAGAGCTGGAGGCTCGGTAACAGGAGAACTTGTACAAATATAATTGTCATGATTGCATGTGCATAAAAGTGGTGGGTCATCGGTACTAGGCGATCGATCACACCGACATCGGTACATTGACTCGGCGGTGTGGGACACTTAGCTAAGGAAAGCCTGGTAGGTACAGCCAGCATAAGTACGCGGATACTCTAGGTTATGTTCTTCTAGGGGCGTACGGAAGGGCTAGGCCTGGTAGTGTGGTTACCCGCCTAGGAGTGGGGGGCCCGACTCACTATCTCCGTTTGCCACAACGGAGGTTCCTGGGGGTGAAGCTAGCCGCCCGAACAGGGGGAACTAAAGGTCTGTGCGCATAGAGTCGGTGGGTGTGTTGCACTTGCTTGTGCATCTCATATCATATTTGCATGTCATAGCATAAACATTGCCACCTATCGTATAAGATGGTATGGGACGTTTTATACGATAGACCCTGCAAAACGACCCCTTGGTCTATAGGGGTAATCCCTATAAATCAATGGTTATATTTCTTGTGCTTTTACTTACTTGCTACTCTTTGCTGTTTGATAACCGACACCCCAACGTATAAGTGGTATGGGACACTTTATACGATGGGAGCCCTGCAAAAGATCCCTTGGCTTATGCGCTTCCGCGCATAAGTTAAGGTTACATTTCCTACTTTCTGCTTCTATCATGTTTACTATGGAATTGCTAGCATAGGTCCGCTGTCACCTGCTTTTGACTTACTCTCCACCTTCATATCCTTCCCTTTCTTCCTCTCCGCTCGGTACCTAGGAGCCTTGGGGGAAGGGGTAGGGGATGATAGGGCTTAGTCTTTATGACTAACGGTTTTCGAACCACGACATTTTAGGTGTACCATATGGAAGGGTCACGGGTGTTGCAGTTTCTGACAGAGTTGACCCCGCAACCGTATTACCATTGTCACCAGCCGGGACATACACGGGTTAAATGCCCCTTGATGGGTGGGATCCCACCAGCTCAGTAGCTAGGAGGCTGAAGACGTAGACGCAGATGTGGATTGCGAGGCGGCGACGGCAGGCCAAAAAGGAAGAAGCACCCAGGGATGCAGCACTAGCAGAGTACGGAATTGGTGGAAACGGGCCAGTCTAGCTTGGGTGCTCTTGGTTCAGTGACAGTTACGGTGTCGCTTAGTTTCAGTTTTGCTTCCGCGAGTGACTTGTAGAGAGGATATGATGTATTGGGCACAAGCCCTCCTTTGTACTCTGATATATTATTATTGTGGACACTCCCTTCGTGGAGTTTTATTTATATACATGTGATTATTGTGGACTTGCTTTTACTTCTTTATGCTACTGTTCTGCGATCGAAAAGGGCCGGCAGAATTGGAGTTTTGTAGTGGCGTCCTTCCCGTGAGTCGGTGCCATCGCAAAGCGGCAGTTCTGGGCTAAGACCCCGGGGGTTTAAAAGAAAAAAAAAGGGGGGGGCTTACACAAACCCCACTACAGCCTGCCCCCACTTCGAGCTCTGCCGCCACCACTAACCCTAGATTAAGGAAAAGGAAAGCTGAACGTGATGACTAGCGAGGAAGCTCAAAACTCTACGCAAGTTATTTCAGGTTAGCCCCAGTCTATTTTATCCCTATTATTTATAGTTGTTGCCATGGTTATCGTTCGTTTAGTTATGTATGTTACGGTTTTAGGGGAGTTTAAGGTCCGGAATAGGTGGGCGCCCGTTCTGTTCGATTCGGGTGCCAACCATTCCTTTGTGGCCAGGAGGTTTGTTGATAAACATCGCCTGGATGTTGATCAATTGAGAGACTCCTTCAACGTTAAGCTTCCCTCCGTTGATTCGGTGATATCCATTCAAGGAGTTCTGAGATGCCCTATTCATCTTAGCAATTTTCTGGCCCTTGCGGATCTGTTAATTTTAGACCTGACTAATTTTGATGTGATTTTGGGCATGGACTGGCTGTCCAAGTATGATGCAGTCATCCATTGCAAGGCAAAAAGACTGGACTTCAGGATGGACAATGGCCAACCTATGAGCGTCTATGGATTTCAGGACAGAGTTTCCCCTGTCATTTCTGCAGGACATGCTATAAAGTCTGGTTGCGAGGCGTTTTTAGTTTCTATTTCTGCTCTGGAAACAGCTTCTATTACACCATGTCTCGAGGATGTCTCGGTGGTGCGAGAGTTTCCAGATGTCATTCCTGATAGTCTTCCAAGACTTACTCCTGAGAGGGAGATTGAGTTCGTGATTGACCTCGAGCCAGAAACTCATCCCATCGCCAAAGCACCGTACCGTATGGCTCTGCGTGAGTTGGATGAGTTGCGTACTCAGCTCGATGAGTTGCTGAGGTGTGATTTTATTAGACCAAGTTCTTCTCCATGGGGTGCTCCGGTTTTGTTCGTAAGGAAGAAGGACGGATCGATGAGGCTCTGCATCGATTATAGGGAATTAAATAAGGTGACCGTTAAGAATAGATATCCCCTGCCAAGGATCGATGATTTGTTCGATCAGTTGCGTGGTAGCTCGGTATTTTCAAAAATCGATCTTCGCTCAGGCTACCACCAGTTGAGGATTCGCAAGGAAGATATTCTCCGAAACGTATTCTGTTCGTGGCATGGACATTATGAGTTTTTGGTGATGTCTTTCGGTTTAACCAATGCACCCTCTGCTTTCATGGATTTGATGAATAGGGTGTTTAAGGATTTCTTGGACCGATTTGTTATTGTGTTCATAGATGATGTCCTAGTGTATTCCCTCAATGTTGAGGAGCATACTCAGCATTTGCGTTTGGTTTTGTCAACCCTGAGGGAGCATAAGCTACAAGCGAAGTTGAGCAAATGTGAGTTCTGGCTACCTCAGGTTTCCTTTCTGGGTCATGTTGTAGGCAAGGACGGTATTTCTGTAGACCCGACCAAGATTTCTGCCGTGATGGAATGAGAAAGACCTTCTACACCAAAGGAGATTAGGAGCTTCTTAGGCCTCGTTGGCTACTATAGAAGATTTGTGGAAGGATTTTCGGTGTTGTTTGCTCCTTTAACTAGACTTACTCAGAAGAATACTGCATTCATTTGGAGTGATAAGTGTGAAGAGACTTTCCAAGAGTTGAAGAAGAGACTGTGTACTTCCCAAATTTTAACCTTACCTACTGAAGGAGTCGAGTATCCTGTGTACGTCGATGCTTCACACATCGGACTTGGTTGTGTTTTAATGCAAGATGGTAAGGTGATCGTGTATGGATCGAGGCAACTAAATATTCACGAGAGAAACTATCCTACGCACGATTTGGAGTTTGCTGCCATAATTTATGCACGGAAGCTGTGGCGACACTTATTGTATGGCGCGCGGTGCAATATCTATACGGACCATAAGAGTTTGAAGTACGTCTTCACTCAGAAGGAACTAAATCTACGCCAGCGTTGGTGTTTAGAATATGTGGCGGATTATGAAGTGGAAATTATTTATCATCCGGGAAAGGCTAATGTAGTAGTGATGCTTTGAGTAGGAAGACAACTGAAATTTTTAATCTATCGGTACAATCCTTAGTAGAAGAATTCTTATTGATGAACATCGAGATTGGGAGTAGTTCTACGCCTGCTAGTTTGGAAGCAGAAGTGCCCTCTTGGATTTCCCTTACTAGGGTGCACCAAAAGGATGATCCGGAATTGTTGCACCTCTGGAATAGGACTGAGAAAGGGGAGTTACCTGATTTTTCTTTGGACGAGCTAGGTACTCTGAAATATCGGCGTAGATTCTGTATTCCTGACATGGGTGACATCCGAGCTAAAATTTGTGAAGAAGCTCATGGTTCCAGTGTTTCCTATCATCCTGGTTCCACCAAAATGTATAAAGATCTAAAGAAAATTGTTTGGTGGGCAGGGATGAAGAGCGATATCGCAAAGTTTGTATCAGAATGTTATACGTGCCAGCGTGTCAAGGCTGATCATAGAAGGCCTAGTGGTAAATTGACACCTCTTGATATTCCAAGTTGGAAATGGGAAAGTATTTCAATGGATTTTATCACCGGTCTACCAAAATCTCCCCGTGGGCATGACTCAGTTTGGGTGATAGTCGACAGACTGACAAAGTGCACCCACTTTGTTCCGTTTATGATTGGGTATTCGATGAATAAGATAGCTGAGCTATATCTTAAAGAGGTCATCAGATTACATGGAGTGCCTGTTAGCATTGTATCAGATCGGGACTCCATATTTACCTCTCGCTTTTGGAAGAGCCTGCAAGAGGGGTTGGGTACCGACTTGAGGTATTCCACCGCCTATCATCCACAGACGAATGGGCAAACAGAAAGAGTAAATCAGATCGTGGAGGACATGATTAGATGTTAAATTTCGGATCATGGTGGTGCTTGGGATGAGCATCTCAGACTCATGGAGTTTTCTTACAATAATTGTTATCAAGAGAGCTTGCAGATGGCCCCGTTTGAGGCCTTGTATGGGAGGCATTGTAGGACTCCCTTATTTTGGGTTGAGGTTCGTGAGAGACCATTGCTAGGTCCGGAAGCCCTTGAGGAGATGAATTGTGCGGTGACTCATATTCGAGAGAAGCTACGTGTAGCACAAGAGCGTTATGAGAAATATGCTAATCGACGAAGGGTCGATTTGGAGTTTGTCGTTGGGGACTTGGTTTTCCTGAAGGTTTCTCCGATGCCAGGAGTAAAAAGATTTGGAAGGAACCACAAGTTAGACCCCCGGTATGTGGGACCTTTTTAGATACAGGAGCGCATCGGAGTGTCAGTTTATCGACTGGAATTACCTGCTAGCTTCCCTTGTGTCCATGATGTGTTCCATATGAGCCAGTTGCGGAAGTGTGTTCGTAGTGATCGTCAAATTCTTGACACAGTGCCCCAAATTCAGCCCAATCTGTCGTATGTGGAAGAGCCTGTCCGCGTTTTGGAATCTCAAGAGCGTGTCTTGCGAAGGAAGACCATCCCCATGGTTAAGAATCTTTGGAGAAATCAAGACATCGAGAGCGCGACGTGGGAATTGGAGTCAGCAATGAGAGAATCTCATCCGCACCTCTTCTCCTAGTTTCGGGTACGTCATTATGTTTTCAGTGACGTTTGATTTTATCATTTTGATTTGGTTTTGGAGTTGTGTTAAGTTTCGGGACGAAACTTCTTTTTAGGGGGAGTGACTGTAACGCCCCCGATTTTTTTCGACGATTTTATTTAAATGGGAAGCATCATATTTATTACGTCATGGGGTTACCTTTAACGTCAAGATGACGACGTAATGCCATAAAGGCATTTTCGCATCCTTGCGGTCAAGTCAGCCGAATTCTTGTTGTAATGGGAAAATTTTGCATTTGGAATTTAAGTTGAGTAATTTTTGACTTACTCGTCAAGTTTCGTCGCGATCTGAGCAATATTTGGGTCTCGGCGTTTTTTCGAAGTTTTGTGGAATTTATGTTTGTCGTAAACTTTGAAAATTTATATCTCGAGAATGGCTCGTCTGATTTTGGTTTTGACTTCGTCGTTGTGTTCGTAGCGTCTGTGCTCGCCTACGGCGTGAGTTTCGTTCGATTCTGCGCGCATTTGGGCCTCCGTTTCGAACTCGCGTTTTCTTATTCAAATATGTATAAATACGATTATTTTAATATGAAAAGTACTATTCATTCATATAGTTTGATCAAAAGGTATATTGCAAAGAAATTGTCTTTCTGCTTTCCTTATTCTTGAGTGAGATTCCCTGCGTCTCGTGTAGGTACTGTTCATGCTAAGCTATACTTGAGTGTCGGTTCTTTTACTCGAGTGATTTTCTTTAGTACTCAAGTAAATTATTTATTCTACTCGAGTAATCTTTCTGTTACTCGAGTATATCAATCCTGTTACTCGAGTATCTTTCTGTTACTCGAGTATATCAATCATGTTACTCGAGTAAATCTTTCTTCTACTCGAGTAATCTTTTCTGCTACTCGAGTATATCAATCATGTTTCTCGAGTAATTCTCTCTTATACTCGAGTAATCTTTTCTGCTACTCGAGTAAATTAATCATGTTACTCGAGTAATTCTTTTATCTACTCGAGTAGTCGTTTCTACCTCTCGAGTACCCGTAAGCTTCTTCTCGTGTTGTCCGTTGCGATATGCGTTCGAGCGCATTTTGGAGGGTCAAAACGGTGCCGTATGGAAAAATGTCTAACATAAAATTTGTTCATATCAACGAGATCTAAAACTTTTATGTTGGGCACTTTTCGATTCGAAGCCATACTAGACCTCTAATTTTGTTTTCCACGAACTGCTCGTCCTTATACCGTTTTTTTATATATATTTAGACAAAATATTTTATAAGTACTTATATATATATACTCTTATACTTAGGTTATTAGAAAAGAAGAAACACTTCATCTTCTACGATTCCTTCTCCCGAACAAGAGCGGCGTGAGCAAGAGAGAGAATATTTCGTGAACCTTCCGGTGGCCGCCGACGGAGCTCCGGTGCTCGGAATCTTCAACCGAGCGTAGATCTGGAATGCTCTCATCGAGAGCTACGCTATCGTGGTAAATTTTTCCCCTTTTCTCGACGTTTCTCGTTAGGGTTTTTCGTCCCTAACCCCCTTTTCGATAATTTTTTGTTTAGATTTCAACTCCTCCTGTGTTCTTTTCCCCCGATCTGCGACGCGGAGCGATTCAGAGAACTTTTCCGATATAACCAAGGCAAGTGGTGGTTTCCCCTCATTTCTCCTTCTCCGATATGATGGTAACGGTTCAGTTTTTATGTTCTTTAAAATTTTCTGCACTTTGTCTTCCAAGTTATTGCTACGATTAACCTTTTTAAATGATCACTCGATGTTGTATGATTTTGTCATGGTGAACTTGATCTTGTCATGATATATTTTATTGTTCTTGAAGTGTTTTAATGATGGCTTTAAATGTCTTACCTATCATTTTTGAACGTATTAGAGTTTGTCTCGGATTGTAATCGTTCATAGGGGTTGATCAACCATGTCTTGAAACTAGAAGTGTAAAGAAGAATCTGACGAGCCAAATCTCGAGATATATTTGTGTTGTGGTTTCTTTGGGTTTTCTAAAATTTGCGGGAGTTAGTGGATAAAACCACCTCCGCATTGTATGGCTCCTTTATGGTACCTTGTGGAAGCCTACCGGGTTTTTGGGCATCTGCGGTGTATGGTGGAGAGTATGAGACTCCCTCGCAGTTAAGCGGATAAATTATTCGTGAGAGGTGTGTCAAGTTGAGTGACCACCTCGCCCGTGTTTTTTGGGTACGGCCGACCACAGGTGCTTAGTAAAGCTAGTTAAATTTCTTCCTTATGTTTTTTTTACTTTTGTTGTTCCCTTTTTGCCTTGGGAAATCTGCTGTATTTGTTGGAGTACGTGACGATTCATGTAAGTAGTTCTTTCCTTTCCTGTTCGATTCCTTACTTCAGCACTGTTGGTCTTGGGTTGGTACCCCGTTTGACCTTTGTTTTATTTTGTTTACTTCTCTGCCGCCATTTGTCCCTCTTGCTGAGGTGTTCTGTCTTTAGAATGCCTCAGGTTCGGAGCATTAGCAGGTAGCTGAGCCAGTTTTGGAGCCTTAGCAGCAGCAGTTTGGCTGTAGTTTTCCCCCTCGCCGTAGCGAGGTAGTTTGTGGTTTTAGTTTTCTTTGCCTAGTTTCAGACATATTCATACTGTGGGTTCGTGTCAGGTTGTTGACGCCCACAGGTTTGTTGACCTTTTTGGACACTTGCTAGCTGTTGTGGTTTCCTTATGTTTGGTTTACATTACTTGCTCTCTGGGATGATTTATTGCTAGGATTGCATGTTAGATATTTTTAACCTATAAAACCCTACAATTAGTAAAGCATACTTGTCATCTCTTTCAAAACTAAGCCACTACTTTCTATTTAGCATAAAGACTTTTTCTATACTTATTATAAATCTAGGGTTTGCATAGTATGAGTTTTTCCTCGGGGACATCTTTTCTCCTGTAGAATATTAGAGTCAATTTAAATAAGTATTTTCCGCCAGCGTATAATTTATATTTTAAATCGTGAACTAGATAATTCACTAAGCCGAGGGATACGGCTACCATCATAACTTAAACTGGATTTTATTCATAACCATTTATGTTTCTTTTAAAAATTGTAGAGTTTAGAGTTATGTCTGAATGCCTGCAGTTATCCCCTGCATGGCATGGCATCATGACGCGTATTTTCCCCTTGCTCTGATATAATTAAATTGTTGGGGAGAAATGCGGGTTGTGACAGCCATGTCAAAGACAAGATCAGCCACATATCTGGTGGTTGTGTCTGCATCATTCCCTATAAAAAATGAAGGTGACGGGGACAAATAAATAGATGATGAAGGTATGACACCGATGGTAGGAGTCAGGATGATCTGGATTTCCGACTCATCTTCCTCTTCCATAGCACGGAGGTACTCGACACAATCCTTCAGGACATGATCTGTTCTACTACAATACAAACACTTTCTCCCAGTACTCTACAGTCCTTGTGGGGCTGGAGAGGAATAAGAGAACGATGTATGTGGCGAGTGAGAATGGCCATAAGCTTGGGGCACAGTGTTTGAAGGGTTGTACGAATACAACATCTCATGCATTGTGCGCGGAGGCTTATGCTCAATATCTCTCGTAGGGCATTCATGACTAGCATGGGAGGACTTTCCACACCAACGACATTGGGCATACGAATATCCCCACATGGTGTCGAAATAGCAGATTCAAAATAAATTGTGCAAATTACAAAATTCAACAACATATCACTACAGTTGCTTAAACAAACAAGAAAATGGCAATCTAAACAGAAATAGAACAAAACAAAAGTGATTTACAAAGAAAAAGGAAAGCAATCTCACGTCTCCCTCTCCAAAAACTCACACCACTGTGTTCCCCGGCAACGGAACAAAAAACTTGATGCTAAAGATTACGGCAGTGAACCGATTGCACAAGTAATACAAAATGTGTGAGTTTTCACAAGTATCGATCTCTCAAGGAACACAGTAAGGTGGAGTTAATTTTGAGGAGGACTTGAGATTGAAGTCCTTAGGTGGGGGTTAACGAAAGCGGGGTTTTGATGGTGGCGATAAAATAAAATAAAATGCTAACAACTACTCCTATGCAACGCCGCTATGCGATGCTTCACCAGGCGGGATGGAAGACTAGTCAGGCCGCTATGCACCGAATCACTAGGCAGATGGGCGAGTAGGCTTGTGGAAGAACTGAGAGAACAGTGAGGGTCGCAATCACCTCTTCGCAACGCACGCCACTAGCAATTGCTAGTGCGGCAAGGGTGGATGGTGGTGAATGGAATATGGAGTACCTCAAGCAAATATAACGACAATACAAAATCACATAGACATGATTTAATATAAGCGTTTTTATAACTAAGGGAACATCATCAATAAATACAGTTTACAACAACACATAAACAACAATAAAGAAAGAACGAGGCAAGAGATCGACCGAATCCGAAGTCTTGTTGAGGGTTCACGGTTGGAATCACCGGGTTGTCAATCCGCGTCCAAGATCGGTCCTCAACTGCGTCCGGGGTAGAGAAGGGTTATCATCACCTTCTAATGGCCCATCTTCTTCGTGTCACGATAGCGGACGAAAGTTGCAAGCTTCCCTTTGCTTGATGGATATGGCGTTGAAGCTTGAAATAAGCCCAAGAGATTATAGAGGAGGCCGAGAGGAAGCTCTGGCTTGGATTTGGCGGTTAAAGCTTGCCCGGAGCACCTCCCTAGGGTGGAGATTGAAGGAGATCGGCGGATCCCTTCATCGGAGGTGGAAAAAACCAGAAATGACGGAGAAAAGTCCTGGATGAAACTAGGGCGAGACCTGCGCTATTTATAGAAAGGAGAAATTAAATAATGCGCACGATCACAAGCGCACGACCAGTAGTCGTGCGCACTATGACAAGTGATCGTGTGTATTGGAATGACAGGATAAAGAGAAGAACTGGGGTATGCACACGAGCAATGGCGCACGACGAGTGGTCGTGCGCACTATGTCCAATGGTCGTGCGATTACCCCAAACAAAACTCTAAGAAAAGAGGAATCAATGCACACGATCAATGGGGCATGACCGGTGGTCATGCGCAATATGTTCGGTGGTCGTGCACACTATATCTGATGATCGTGCACAGTATTCCTGCTTCCAAACGTTCCCAGAACACGCACACGACCCCTAAACCCAGCACGGATGTTTGCAGACATTCCAGACAAGCATAAAAAGGAGTACAGAAATAAAAGCACAAAAATATACACAACCACGATCCAAAAGTGCACTTCCTATAGAAATAAGGATAAGATCAAATATATATGATAACGAGCTAAAAGTGAATTGCAAACAAAGGATAAGATCAAATTAATTTTTCTTTCGAAAATTTATTTAAAATAAAATCATCGGACGCATCAGGTTCATAAATTTTCACTCCTAAATATTTATAAGTTGTGCTTGGAAATTCATAAATAGGAGAAAAATTGGGAGTAGGAGGAGGAGAAACATGTTCTTCTTCTACTCCCCCCAGTGCGTCCATATATTTAACAAATTCTTCTTCTTCAAAATATGCAACTACGGGGGTACATGAAGAGTCATGTTCCTCATTAACGTCATTATCCGAAGAAGGAGAAAAATCACTAAAAGTAAGAAAATTTTCATCCGAATTTTGGGAAGAAGAATCAAATAAAAAATGAGAAGATTCCCCAAAAGTAGGAGAGAAAGCTTGCGGTGTGGAAGAAGAAGAAAAAAAAATCAGATCAAAAGAAATATTCTCATTACTCGGGAATCTCTCCGAGTTATCATGTCGGAAAGCAACATCCGAGGAAGAAGAAAAAATACTAAAATCAGAAAAATTGTTCTCATTGAAGCTTGAAAAATTATTTTCACAAAAATTATTTCCATCAAAATTTGAAAAATTAATTTCATTAAAATTGGAAAAATTATTGGAAAGGTTATTTTCATGAAAATTAGATAAAGGGTTCTAATTAAAGTAGGAATAATTATTTTTATAATTATTATCAAAATTATATGAATTATTTTGATGATAAGAATAATAACGTTTCTCACTCCGATGAGGGGCAGCACAAAAATTACATAAAATTTGGCACCGTCTTGCGGCTTGCAAAAGATTAACTTTGTGTGTAAGCTCGGCAATCTTTGCGGCCAATTGAGATAACATTTTTTTGTAAAAAGAAAACAAAATAATTGGTACTTGATGGAATGGAATTCGAAAAAGAAAATGAAAAAGTTAGTAAGGATAGAGAAAGAGAATGATAAAATTAATACAATTCACGCTTTGAAAATATCAACAAAAATAGTTCCCCGGCAACGGCGCCAAAAACTTGATGATTTAAATTTAGGTTTAAATATATCTGTAAATTCTTCAAGCTATAGGCAAAAGCACTTATCGTTCATAGTATAGGACATTTAAGATTATCAAGTGTCGTATTCTTCCAGGTCTGTTGAGTACTTCTACTCACACAAATTTATATTATTTTATCGAATATTAAAAATAGTGAATAAATAAACTAAAAAGTGAAATTTCTAATCGGAAAATGCTAGTACTTGATCTAGAATCCCTTTGGATTTACAAAAAATTTCATTGTATGATAAAAGATACATGCTCCTAATTACTTACTTCGACCGTAGAGGTTCCCAAAATACAAAAGTGTCTCTCTAGATCTCATTCTTTTGACTAACCTTTGGTTGATCGATTAAGACCCTCGGCTAGTGGAAACCCCTAAGCTTGCTTTAAACGGTGAACCCTACTATTGGAATTGACTAACCTTAGATCTCATGCAACTCCGTTTATCTTTGAGCGATCTATACGTATCCGCGACCTCTCGGTCATTTAAGATATTGATCTAGGATCGAAGAACCTATCCGCGAAATATGAATTCGACACAAAATAATTCAAAGATAAATTGATAGCGTGCAAAATTAGAGAGCTCGACAATTTTGAGAAAAATAAAGGAAGTTTATTTCTTTCTAAAGTTAATTATGATCAAGTGCTTATGGAAATTTAGCTACTCATAATTGAAAAATACTTTTTATCACTATGAAATAAAATAGTACAATTGCATGAAAAGAAAAATCTAAACTATATTGCAAATAAAATAAAATGGCATAAAATAAAACTAACTCCAAAGATATCCTGAAAATAAGCCACCCAACCTTATTTTCAACCCCAATGGTGGACTCCCCTCATCATTCCCCCTTGGCCATTATTTATAGAAAAAAAATGAAAAGCACCTGAAAGGTTGGAAGGCCAAAGTAAGAGGAGAAAAATAAAGTGGAAATATTGATAAAATTTTAATGAAATATATAAAATGGCCACTAAATAAATGGGGGAGTTTCATAGGTTGTAAAGAGGAGATGAATGGTGACCATAATTATTAAAAAAAGGTGGAGTTGAAACATCAAATATTTATCAAATATTTGAGAGTAGATAAATGGAAGGAGGAGATAAATAAAGAAGAATATGAAGGTGACAGTTTCATGGAATGAAGAGGAGCAGGCGGTTTTAGGGAAAAATTAAGAGGGGAAGTAAAGGGTTATAATAATAATAATAATAAAGTGCATGTATTCAGAGGTGACGTTTTTTAGAGAGAGAAAGGGGTGGTGATGTAGGCTGCATGATGATGTGCCGAATTTGACATGTAAAGGTAACGGCGATGGCGCTGTGCATGAGAATGATGTGAATGAAAATAGCTGAATGTAGTAGACTTACATGTTGCTGACCATATTGAGTGTGCGGGTAGTATCAATGCATAATAATATCTTTGTCATGAGCTTGCATGTAGAAGAGCTGAATGTGTGGTTGCGACGTGCAATGCTTGATCGGCTTAAACGAGTGCAGCCAGACTTTGACTTGGTTTCATGTAGACTCCATGAATTGCTCGCCAACATGACGAATTTGGTAAATATTTCATTTGCAAACATCGGGAGCACGACCACGGCAATAAACCTACAAAAATAAATATATATTAAATTAGTAAACAAAAATATAAAATAAATGATTTTAATTAAAAATACATAATTTATTATTAATTTTATATTAATTATTAAACTAAAATAAATACTAAAAATAGGTATAAATACTCCAAAAAATTAGACTTAAATTATTTAACAGTTATCAACAAGATATTTTTTATTAACCGGAATTAATAAAATATGATTAATTAAAACTAAATATTAAACTAAATATTATAGTAAAAATACGCATAAATATTACTTATCAACTTCTTTTCTTTTGATATTTTGCTCTCCTTTCTTTTTATTGGACAGTCAGCAGTGACATGCCCAGTCCTATTACAGCAAAAGTAAATAATGTCAGTCTAAATTGGTTTATTCTGATGAGAATCATACCTGACCAAAGATTTGTCTGTGATTGTCTATGCTTTTATTGGAGCTTGATCCAGAAGGATTCCTTTTATTCCACTGCTTCCTACTTCTCAGAAACTTCTTTAATTATCTGGTAAACAATGCCAGTTCATCATCTGATATTTCTTCTGATAATGAACAGGCTCCAGTGATATCTGTATCTTCATCCTTTCCAGGTGATGATGGAATTTCTCTTCTAGCCTTCTTAGATATATCTGCTTTAAAGGCCGAGGATTTGGACTTAGTTGAACTCCTGATAGTTCTGCTACAGCTTTTCTAGAATATAGCTGAAGTTCATGTAACATTAACTTCCCATATAAGTCTTGGGGTAGCATATTTCTTAGATTCCCCATTTCTCTTATAACACATATATTGATGTCCCATTCCTTATTTAGGGATCTCAGAAATTTTTCATTCAGCTCATAATTTGAGAATTTTCTGTCATTATTTCTTAAGTCATTTACTATTCTAAAGAACTTTTCATAGCATTGTTTATAAAATCAGTCTTTCCTTGTCTAAAGGCCTCATACTACTAGTTAAGAAGAGATTTTCTGTCATCTCTTACTTCTTCTATGCATTCCATGTATACTATGAGAGTATCCCACATCTCTTTGGATGTTTGACAGTCCACAAGATTCTAAAAGGTTGAATTGTCTATTACACTAATAATTATATTCTAAGATCTCTTGTCCATGGTAGCAAGTACCACCTCATCCTTTGTCATTTCTAACAGTTTCTTGGGGGTTTGATCATTTGCATCTAAGACTGATATTTTCATTGGAATATATTTTCCTTCTTGTATAGTGACAAAGATTCTTGGATCTAAGGCTTCCATGAAAAATCTTACTCTTTGTTTCCATATAGAAAAGTTGTCCATAGTACAAATTGGTAGTTTCCTATAACAGAGTTCTCTATGAGTTTCAGAAGCCATTGATATAATATTTTTCTAATACCCCTTAGATCTTTTTAAGACTGTTAGATCTTTCTTGAAGAACCTCCCTCTGATACCACTTGAAAGATAATCCTATGAGTAGATAATCACTTAGAGGCGGGTGAATAGGTGACTTTTTAAATTACTTTATCAGATCTTTATCAATTAACTGATTTTGTAATTATAAAAATTTAGATAATAGCACAAGCAAGAGTAAACCATAGTACACACAGAATTTATAGTGTTTCCCCTATCTAGGTTACATCCACTTCCCCCTTCTTCCTCACTTAGCAATGTGCTAGATTAGGTTATAGGTCCTCCTCTTTAACTCAGATCCAAAGATCCTACAGGCTCAATTTCTATGAAAAAATCTACACTCAGACCTACACGTCCTACCTCAGAGATTCTCCCAATCTTCTAACTTAGGTCCCTCAAGAACCCTACCCCAGCCTATATAAAATAGGCTTACAACTCAAGGATTCTCTCAAATCACATACCTCAGGTCCCTCAAGAACCCTACCTCAGCCTTTATAAAATAGGACTACAACTCAGTGAGTATCTTAAATCACCCACCCACTCAAATCTCAAGGAGATCTTACAAAATATAGAGATAAAATGAAATTATAATTCTCAGAAAATAGAACTTCTGTAATCTGACTTATCTGCTAGCACAGATTCTTCAATTCAGTAGCAATAAATGTCTTCTTGTTAAATTGGTTGGCTTAAAAAGTTGCTTCATTGGATCTACAATCTTCTTGATGTTGATCGGCTTGATTACCTTGAAGAAATTGTCAATCAAATCCACCTTAATCTTCAGATCGACTTTAAAAAGGATCTGGAGATTTTCTTGAAGGCCTTCATCTTCTTCCTCTTACTAGAGTTCAAAATGGAATGAGAATTTCTATTTTCTTTTTCAATTCTATCTTGTGTGTTATATGTATAGACAACCCTTCTATTTATATCCTTCGTGGATGGCTACCTACTGGATGATGACATCAGCAACTGACATCAAACTTCAAATTCTTCCACAGACTGATTTCATTAAAACATCTTATTTCTATAGTTGACGTGACAGTTCTGACTTGTCTTGACCCTTTTATGTTGAATCTGCACATCTTCTGAAGCATAAGTGTCGAGATGATAAAAGTGTCTCAGCACTTGTGTTGAGACATCTTAGTAGTCTCGATTGATTTCTACGTGGAAGAATTTTTATTATCTGAAGATGAAAGTGTCGAGATAGTTGACTTGTCTCGACACATCCGTTGTCTATGTCGACATCTCTAAATTCTGCCTTATGTTAAGACATCTGGATTGTCTCGACACAATTGTCTGCTATATCGACATCTTTAAATTCGGTCTTGTATCGAGAAATCATGATTGTCCGAACACAATTGTCTACTGTGTCGACATCTTTAAATTCTGCCTTATGTCGAGACATCTGGATTGTCTCGACACAATTGTCTGCTTTATCGACATCTTTTGTACTTCATTCCTTTATTATGTCGAGATAATTTCCATGTCTCGACACAGTTTTACTTAATATAATTTCCTGTCTTCTTTGTGTCAAGACAGCTGTATATTCTTGACACAACTGTCTTAAGCTTTATTATGTCAAGTGTGCTGACTTATCTCGATAGTGCTGACTCAGTCATCTGGGTGTAGAGACAACTGACTTGTCTCTACACAAATGTCTTGAAACTTCATTGTGTCGAGTTGCCTGTTTTGTTTTGACACTGCTAACTTAATCTTCTAGGTGTCGAGTTAGCTGACTTATCTCGACACTACTTACTTAGTATTCAAGGTGTCAAGTTTGCTGACTTATCTCAACACAGTTGCTGCAAAGGTGTATTCACATTTGTACATTGGTATTTTTCTGTACTGTAGGTTGCTGAGTGACGACTGTGCTGACTTCATTCGGCACTTTCCCGACTCTACTTGATGCTTTTGTACTTAGAAATTTTTCTTCAAAATCTGGTCTACTTCTTGTGTCCACCTGTCCAATCAACATGAAGTAGACAACCTGCATTCATAAACTGAAACATATATCAAATACAAACATGTTTATATCATTGAGTTGAAAGGGCTTCTTCAAATCAAGTACATTGTGTCTAATGTACCCAATAATGAGCTTGCTCCACTCAACGCCCGCAAACTTAGTGTATTTTTGCTATGTCCAGTGGCCAATTATTGTGTCCACTTGTCCGATCAATGTGATATCGACTAACCTACACTCATGACCTCAGATACACATCAAATACAGTTGATGTGTGTGATATTGACCTGTTTGACTTCTTACAAATCATGGAAATTTGGAACAATGGACCCAACTGAGACTCTTTACGTTAGGCCTGATATCTAGCACAAACACATGTAGTATACATGATGTATGGCCTATTTGTAGTAAGTTATAAGAGCTAACCAGTTATCCCCCTATAGAAAGTTTCATCAACAGGTTTCCCTGCTTCATCTTTATCTATGGATATACTTGACCCCATGGGAGTTTTCATTATGAAGGCACTCTTCATTACCAATTTCTTAATCAACTCCCTGGTGAACTTAGACTGGGATATGGATAATCCATCATCAGTCTGCCTTACATAGAGGCCCAAGAAGTACTTAAGCTCACTCATACTGCTCATCTAAAACTTCCCTTGCATAAGTTTGGCAAACTTCCTACAAAGGTTGTCATCAGTAGACCCAAAAATTATGTCATCTACATGAATTTGGACTAGGATGATCTTTCCCTTAGATTGCCTTTAGAATATAATCTTGTTTATCTTCTCCCTTAAGAATTTGTTCTCAATGAGGAATCTAGACAGGGTCTCATACCATGCCCTATGGCCTTGCTTCAACCCATATAATACTTTCCTAAATCTATAAACATAATCAGGAGTGTTAGGAACAACAAAACCTTATGGCTGCTCAATTTAGACTTCTTCCTTTAAGTCACCATTCAGGAAGGCTGACTTCACATCCATCTGGTAGACTTTGAATCCTTTGTGTTCAATATCTTCAAGGAACAGTCTAATGTCTTCCAATCTAACTACTAGGGCAAAGGTTTGATCAAAGTCAATACCTTCTTCTTGTCTGTTTCCCTTAGCCACCATCCTAGCCTTGTTCTTTATTATAATGCCATTTTCATCAAGTTTATTCCTATAGATCAACTTCGTTCCAAAGACATTATGTCCTTGTGGTCTGGGAACCAGCTTCCAAACCTTACACCTCTTGAACTGATTCAGTTCTTCTTATATAGCCACAATACCGAACTAGTCTATGTTGGCCTCTTCAAATTTCTTGGGTTCAAATTGTTAGAGGAAACTTGAATACAATGCAATGTTGAGGCTTCTGCTTCTGGTCATGACTCCTTGGTCAGCATCACAAATTATTTGGTGTCTTGGATGATCCTTTAGATGCATGACAATTGGAGGCATTCTTGCTTCAGCTTCCCGAGCTTTAATATCTGCATCTTATAGATATTCATACATATCTTGTGTGTCTTGTGCTTTTTTAGAATGCACACTCCTTCATCTTCATCATGGACTATTCGAGCAGCATCCTTGATGGTCAGCTTGTCCAACATCAGCTCTATACCTGCAGGTCTAGAAGAGAAGCTTGACTACTTACTGTTAATCATAGTAGATTCATTAAAAACTATATTAACCTACTCTTCTAGAACATGATTTGTCAAGTTGTAGATCATATAGTCCTTGCTATGATAATTATATGCAGTAAAAAACCCTTCATAGGACTTGGAAGCAAACTTAGTCATACAGGACTTACCATTATTTAGCACATAGCACTTGCTACCAAAGATCCTGAGATAGGCCGGGTTTGGTTTTCTGCCCTTCACTCATAGGGAATCTTCTTGTGTCTCTTGGTGATAGAAGCCCTATTTAGTACATGACATGCAATATTTACTGCGTCAGCCCAAAAATATTCTGGGAGAGATTTGTCACTAAGCATGGTCCTACCAACTTCTATGATAGTATTATTTTTCCTCTCCCCAATCCCATTTTGCTGGGGTGTTCTTGGAGAAGAAAATTCTTGATAAATCCCTTACTCTTCACAGAACCTTCTCATGCTTTCAGACAGAAATTCAGTCTGATGGTCACTTATAATTTTGACCACAGTACTATCCAATTCATTCTGAATTTGCTTGACCAATCTTTTGAAGACATTAAGGGTTTTTCTTAAGAAAGAATACCCAAGCAAATCTAGAAAAATCATCAACAACCATAATGGTGTAGACTTTCCTACCTAGACTATGAACATGCATAGGACCAAAAAAGTCCATATGTAGGAGGTATAAACACCTCTCAGAGTCTTTGGTATGAATGCTCTTGAAGGAGGCCTTGGTCTGTTTGCCCTTTTGCCATGCAGAGCAGATACCCTCCTTAGTTCATTTCATCTTCGGACCAATCCTAAATAACTCTTCACTAAAGAGTTTACTAATGGTATTATAGTTCAAAGGAGCTAGCCCCTTGTGCCATTGGACACGGTATGAGACTTTCTCATTTGCAATTAGACATATAGGAGATGTAACGCCCCGTTTTTTCAGCGATTATTTTTATTCTCGTTTGGCGTTACGATGACGCGTTTCCGTGGCTTGTGCCATGTGTGGAGTACGGTTTTGCACCTTAGAACTGAGTGCCCTGTTTGGTAGCCTGTTGGCAAGATCTCCCTAGCAAACTGAGTCGTTTTGGTGACCCGGTGTGGCCTCTCGGGGGGATGTTTGTGTTTGGCTTTGTTTGGGTGTAACTCGAGTTCCGTTCGTCGAAAGTTAATTTCGACTTCGCCGTTGTGTTCGTAGCATGGGTATTTAGCTACGGTGCGAATTTCGTCGAATTCCGAGATAGTTCGGTTTTCGCGTCGATTTGGTGCTTTATGTAATTTTGTAATTAATAATATAATTATATAATTATATATATATATATATAGAATGAGAGAGCCGATCATCTTCTTCCCCGTAAGAAACCGCCGGCCCCTTGTTCGAGAGAAACGGAGTAACCGCCTACCTTCCCTTCGGACGCCGATTCCCGGAGCGTTTGTGGACGGAATTCGATTCCGAGAGTGGATTCGGATTGCTCTCGTCGAGACCTTCATTCCTGCGGTAAGAAATTCGATTTTCGTGGAGTTTTGGGAGGATTGGAATTTTCGGTTTTGGAAGTTTTCCGCCATTAATGGCCGAGTCTTTGTTCTAGGTGTTGCGGCCGTTTTGATCCGTGCGAAGAGGAGGAAAGCAGTCCAAAGCTTCGCTGTGAATTGAGGCAAGTGGTATTCTTGCCCTTGCCAAGTGTTTTCTTTGATTTTATTTGCTGAAATTGAAATCCCGGTTAGCCCAGATTAGAGGCCTTGTTGTTCTCATTTTCTTGCTAACTATAGGGCTTAGTTCTTCCTACTGAAACCCCCCCTATGTTGTGGTGTTTGGAATCCAAATTGTCGGCGTGAAGCCGTTGTTTCCCTTGCTCTGATTGTTGCTCTGGTTCGGGAGTAGCCGAGAGGGAGAGTTAGGAGGGGGGGTGTGGTTGCCAATTTCCTTCGTTAAGATATTATTCGAATGGTTAGGCATAGTTTGAATGGTAATAGCATGCGAAGTTGAGAGTTGTCTACTGCTACTGCAGTGGCGTGAGTCGTGTGCGCGTTCCGGTGTCGTTCGGGAAATTCCAAACGGTGCAGGTTGACCGCGCACGGTCATCAACCTTTAGGGCGCACGACCACTAGTCGTGTTCCTCTGTTCGTGCGCGTATAAATTTCAGTTTCCAAAGTTCTGTCTCGGGCAATCGCACGAGCGCTGGCAACAGTGCGCACGACCACTGATCGTGCGACGCTGATCGTGCGCAGTTGCTAGGTTTTCTGTCAGGTTTTCCAGGTTCGTTTCGCACGATCATCAGCCGATGAGTGCGCACGACCACTGATCGTGCGTCACTGATCGTGCGCTTTGTATATTTTCTTTGATAGGCGAATTTAGATGGTTTCGAGTGCGGGAGTTTAGATACTCAAGTGGCAGGCAACTACTCGAGTTCTGGATCTTCTGCCTTGGTCGTTCGACTGTCGTCGAGCTCTGTATTCTTTAGTGGGCTTGTGGGTAGTGGTATTATTTTGGCGGCGAGTGAGGCTAGCTCGCTCAACGCCAAAGTTTAGGTAGGCATTGAGTGGGTTTCACTCAGCGCCTAGTCATGTTGATTTATTTCAACACTCTTCCTTTACCTTGTATTTCGTTTCCGAGTGGATTTCCAGTTGTATTTCTGGGTTTTCCTTGTCGGTCATTTTCTTTATTTTCCTAAAGGCCGAATCGTGGGTCGTGGTTAGTTGTGGTGGTTGTAGCTCTTTATGGGGGTGGAGTTGTGTGATATAGCCAAGGCCACCCATGGATTTCTTACTCCAGGTACGGGCTGGGCATGTCGGGTGGAAGGTCCCTTGTATTTTCACGTGTTGACCCTCGTGCTTTTGACTTGGACATGGTGGATTGGGGGTCTGCGTTTGCCTTCGATCCGGTTCCTCATTGTTGTTTTTGCTACTATCACTTCCCGCAGTTTAGGGTGTTAGAAGTTTCTTCTTTGGTAGTTTGCAGCATTCTGGCTCTTGGTAATCTAGTAGGCCCTGCAGGATGTTGTTCTTGGGCTGGGTCGTTGCTGTTTCTTTGCACGTTGTGCATTTCTTGCTGTCCTGTTTTGGACAGTTGTGACTCTTTCTACTGCATGTTTCCTGTTATTTTGTCCTTTTGGTTGACTCTTTCATGCAGTTTTACCTTGATTTTTGCTTGCTGAGGTATTCTGTTTTCTTTTGGAATGCCTCAGGTTCTGAGCTGTAGCCAGTCTGGTGGCTAGTTGGAGGTGTTGTTGTTGGTGGACTCCCGGACTTTGGAGTTTTGTTTACCTTGTTTGTGAGGTTGTTTTCAGTACTTTCTTACAGACATATATGTGTGCTGGTGGGTTCGTGTCAGGTTGTTGGCGCCCACTAGTAGTTTTTACCTTGTACTAGATATATACTATTGCTGCTACCATTTATTTTTCTGGAGATAGTCTACTTGCTTTGAGAAGGTTTTATGCTAGGTTGCTAGTTATTTTTAAACTATAATTATTATTATAAATGAAGCTCATGATCAGCATGTTTTGTAAACTTAATCACTATTTTCCAAATCACGTACGAAAAACCGTTTTCTTATATATACTATATAAACTAAGTGTAGTGTCTTGCATAGCATGAGTGGTTCTCTTGGGACCCTTATGCGCTCTTTAGGGTGTAAAACCTAATTAAAGTATTTTTCCGCAGCGTTTAAATATAGTTTTCTTTTGTGGACTAGATGATCCACTGAGCCGAGGGATACGGACTCTAAACATAACTGATTTTCTATCCATTAAGCACATGATTTTCTTGCATAAAGATTGTAGTTGGATTTGCCTGAGCGTCAGCAGTTATCCCCTGCTTGACGTGGCATCATGACGCGTGTTTTCTCTTACTCTGATAATTCTTAATTCGGAGAAAATGCGGGTTGTGACAGTTGGTATCAGAGGGAGGTTGCTTGACAAGTTAGTTGGGCAACCTTCCTTGGATGCTTTTAGTAGTTCATCATCATGTCATTCACACACCGATATGTCATCAGCACGTCTTGGCAAAAGCACGAACACTACACTCATAGCATAACATGAAGTATACGGGGCATATTATGTAGTATGGGATGCATAATATGTGTTCGTATATGGATCCACCATAGGGGCTACATGTGAGGGTTATGTAGTATGGGATGCATAAACTCACCACATGACTACGACTAGCACGTTTCTTTTTCGTTGCATGGAAATGTTATGTAGTATGGGATGCATAACATTTTCATGTGTACGCCGCTCATATCATGCATTAGGGCCTTTTTTTAGAATGCATAGCACAATCATGCATATCATAACATTGCATAAGCACAACGCGCCGAGCTAAAGATTTGCAGGATGACATATGTACACACATAAGTTTTCAAACTAACATAAGTTCATGCATCCGATCTAGGCACAAGAGTTAGTGAGGTGGTGGTTAACCATCCTAGGATAGGGCATATCATCTAATTATTGTGAAGAAGATAAACTCTCAGAGCAAGTTTATCAGCTTTAAGTCTATATCTACATATGTATTGTCTGTACTGGTAGTCGGTTCTAGTCATGGGATTTGGATCTGATTTGCGTTGTAATGATTTTTAGGATGGCTAGGCGTCCTGCGACTCGATCGACTCCCCTGTCTGAGGGTGAATCTTCTGGAGCTCAGAACGATGCGGTGATCGAGGGTCTGCGTCAGAGTAGCGAAGCTATGGGTAGGCAGTTGGAGGAGGTACAAGCCCAGATTCTGTCTTTGGTGGCAGTTGTGGCAGGGCAGGCTCAGGGTGCGCAAGTTCCTGCAGGGGGGTTAGCTGTTCCTCCTCCTCCTGCACCCTTGAGACCTCCAGTGGTGGTGCCAGCAGAGATGGCCTTCATCTCGCAGTTTCAGAGGCTGAGCCCTCCCACTTATGATGGGAAGGCAGATTTCATGGTGATAGACGACTGGCTGATCTCCATGGAGGAGATGTTCTCGTACTCAGGGATTTCAGATGATCAGAGGGTGATGATAGCCGCCTATCAGCTTAAAGGTTTGGCTAAGAGTTGGTGGCTGAGAGAGAAGGAGAGCCTGGTAGCCGGATGCTCTTGGGAAGTGCTCAAGGAGGTGCTGTTGAGGAAGTTCTTACCCTCGGTCGAGCGTGACCGCCTCATGAATTATTTCCTCTATCTGAAGCAAAGGCAGCTCACGGTGGGTGAGTATGAGATACAGTTTAGTAAGTTGAGCCGTTTTGCCCCTGGATTGGTCAGCGTTGAGGCTGATCGAGTTAAGCGATTCCTCGGTGGTTTGAGGAGTGAGGTGCAGCAGTTGGCCAGTGCTTATGGGTCAGTGACTTATGCTGGAGTTGTAGAGGCTGCTCTTAAGGTTGAGGCCATTGAGACAGCGAAGAGCAGAGGCCAGCAGTTGAGGAAGGATAAGAGGAAGTTGGTAGAGGAGAAGAAACCCCTGGTACCCGATGCTGTTCCGGGAAAGAGGAGCAGGGTGGTGTGCAGTTTTTGTGGCCGGTCAGGCCATCCTGTCGAGAGGTGTTTCAAGAAGGCGGCAGCTCAGAAGAAGGAGCAGGTTCATGCTATTCATGGTGCTCCTGGGAGAGATGTCTCATGTTCAATTTGCAAGCAATCCGGGCATGATGCAGCCCAGTGTTGGTCCAGGGATAGAGTCTGCTATCAGTGTGGGTAGAAGGGTCACGTTAAGTCGAGGTGTCCTCAGGTCCAGTCAGCTCTTCCTGCAGTTCCATTGCAGGCATTACCTCCACCTCAGCGTGTGGACAAGGGAAAAGGGAAGCTGAATGTGATTTCTTCCGAGGAGGCTCAGACTTCGACCCAGGTGATCTCAGGTTAGTAGTTTGTTGTTTTCTTTCTAGCCTGGTAGTTTTGTTGCTAGATTATTTGCGGTACTGTTGTGCTAGTTCCTTAGCTTTGTGCGTTCCTATAGGGAAATTTAAGGTGAAGAACCGCTGGGCGCATGTTCTGTTTGACTCCGGCGCTACCCACTCATTCGTGGCTAGAGCCTTTGTGGAGCGTCATCGGTTGTCTCTAGATCGTGTTCGGGATTCCTTCAGTGTCAAGTTTCCCTCTGGTGAATCTGTGTTGTCAGATTTGGGTATTTTTGATTGCCCAGTTTTGTTGGGGGATTTTCTTGCGAAGGCGGATCTGAAGATGATTGATCTAGAGGACTTCGATGTCATTTTGGGCATGGACTGGCTCTCTCGGTATGATGCGGTCATTCAGTGCAAGGGAAAGCGCTTGGACTTCATCAGGGACGACGGTCAGCCCGGCAGCGTGTATGCTGATCCGTGTCAGGATTCTCCTGTTCTCTCTGCGGTATGTGTTCAGAGATTGTTTCTTTCTGATTGTTGTGTTTGTTTAGTCTCGGCGGTTGGAACCGTTGATAGCGTGCCACGCTTGGAGGAGATTCCTATTGTTCGTGGTTTCGCCGATGTTTTTCCTGATGATCTTCCTGGTATCCCTCCTGAGCGGGATGTGGAGTTTGTTATTGATTTGGAGCCGGGTACGCGTCCTATTGCTAAGGCGCCGTACCGGATGGCCCCTCGTGAGTTAGAGGAGTTGCGAATTCAGTTAGATGAGTTGTTGGCTAAAGGTTTTATCAGGCAGAGTTCGTCGCCTTGGGGTGCTCCTGTTTTGTTCGTAAAGAAGAAAGATGGGTCGATGCGGCTTTGCATCGACTATAGAGAGTTGAACAAGGTCACTATCAAGAACAGGTACCCTCTGCCGAGGATCGATGATTTATTTGACCAGTTGCGTGGTAGCACGGTGTTCTCCAAGATCGATCTTCATTCGGGCTATCATCAGCTCAGGATCCGTGAGGCAGATATTCCACGGACTGCGTTTAGGTCGAGGCATGGGCACTTTGAGTTTTTGGTGATGTCGTTTGGTCTGACCAACGCACCATCAGCCTTCATGGATATAATGAGCAGGGTGTTCAAGGATTTCCTAGACAAGTTCGTTGTGGTCTTCATTGACGACGTGTTCGTTTATTCTCGCAGTGCTGAGGAGCACGAGCAGCATTTGCGTTTGGTCCTATCAGAGTTGAGGAACCACAAGTTATTCGCCAAGTTGAGCAAGTGCGAATTTTGGTTGCCTCAGGTTTCTTTTCTAGGCCACGTGGTGAACAAGGATGGGATCTCGGTTGACACAGAAAAGATTGCAGCAGTGACGGATTGGAGTAGGCCGAATACTCCTAAGGAGATCAGAAGTTTCTTAGGGTTGGCTGGCTATTACAGGAGATTCGTGGAGGGTTTCTCTTCTCTAGCCGCACCGTTGACCAAGCTGACTCAGAAGAATGTGGCATTTGTTTGGAGCGAGAAGTGCGAAGAAGCTTTTCAGGAATTAAAGAGGAGATTGTGTACTGCTCCCGTTCTGACCCTTCCTACTGAGGGCATGGATTATGATGTGTATGTGGATGCTTCGCATATAGGACTGGGATGCGTATTAATGCAGGATGGAAAAGTAATCGCTTATGGGTCAAGGCAGCTGAAGACTCATGAGAAGAATTATCCAATGCATGACCTTGAGTTTGCAGCGGTTATCTATGCGTTGAAGTTGTGGAGGCACTTACTTTATGGGGCTCAGTGCAAGATTTTTACTGACTATAAGAGCCTGAAGTACGTGTTCACGCAGAAGGAGTTGAATCTGCGTCAGCGGCGGTGCCTTGAGTATGTGGCGGATTATGACGTAGAAATCCAGTATCATCCGGGCAAGGCCAATGTGGTGGCCGACGCCCTGAGCCAAAAGACGGGAAAGATCTTTAACCTCTCCGCCGATCGATTAGTTGAGGAGTTCCTCCTTATGGATATTTCAGTGGGATGCTGTAGTTTGCAGAGTAGCTTATCAGTGGAAGAGCCGTCCTGGATTTCTTTGACTAGACTGCATCAGAAGGACGATCCGGATCTGTTGCACCTTTTTACCAGGACAGAGAAGGGAGAGTTGCCAGATTTTTCTATTGATGATGCGGGTACTTTGAAGTACCGCGGCAGGTTTTGCGTTCCCGCTGTTGGGGACATTAAGAGTATGATTTGCAGTGAGGCTCATGGTTCCAGCGTTGCCTACCATACAGGATCTACGAAGATGTACCGTGACTTAAGGCAAGTTGCCTGGTGGTATGGTATGAAAGGAGATATAGCCCGATATGTTGCTGAGTGTCACACTTGCAAGCATTTGAAGGCCGATCATGGGAGGCCTGGTGGTAAGTTGACTCCGCTAGAGATCCCGACTTGGAAGTGGGAGAGTATATCTATGGACTTCATTACGGGTTTGCCAAAATCCCCGAGAGGATTTGATTCTGTTTGGGTTATAGTGGATAGATTGACGAAGTGTGCTCACTTCGTGCCTTATAAGATTGATTACCCGATGAAGAAGATAGCGGAGTTGTACTTGAATGAAGTCATCCGACTCCACGGTGTGCCGGTTAGCATCATTTCTGATCGAGACTCCCGGTTTACTTCTCATTTTTGGCAGAGTCTGCAGGAGGGTTTGGGTACGGATCTGAGGTATTCTACTGCGTACCACCCTCAGACCAATGGGCAGACGGAGCGGGTCAATCAGATTGTTGAGGATATGATCCGGTGCTACATTTTAGACCACGGTGGAGCGTGGGATGAGCGTCTGCGACTCATGGAATTTGCTTATAATAACAGTTATAAGGAAAGCTTGCAGATGGCTCCGTTCGAAGCTTTGTATGGGAGGCGCTGTAGGACTCCGTTGTTTTGGGCTGAGGCTGGTGAGAAGCCTTTGTTGGGTCCTGATGCTCTGGAAGAGATGGAAGTCGCCGTGAAGCTTATTCGGGAGAAGCTTCGGTTAGCTCAGGAGAGGTATGAAAAGAACGCCAATCGGCGTAGGTCTGCTTTGGAGTTTTTAGTAGGGGGTCATGCATACCTCAAGGTTTCTCCAATGGTTGGTGTAAAGAGATTTGGTAAAAATCGAAAATTGGACCCAAGGTATGTGGGCCCGTTTGAGGTCTTGGAGCGGATTGGTGTGTCTGCATATAGATTGGATTTGCCAGCGAACTTCCCTGGTGTTCATAATGTTTTTCATGTTAGCAAATTGCGGAAGTGTGTGCGCAGCAGTGGGCAACTCTTGGATGTTGTGCCCCAGTTAGAGCCCAACCTCTCTTTCGTTGAGGTGCCAGTTCGTATTTTGGATACTCAGGAGCGTGTGCTGCGAAAGTAGTCCATACCGATGGTGAAAATTCTATGGAAAAATCAGGATTTGGAGAGCGCGACTTGGGAGCTAGAGTCGGCCATGAGGAGGGCGTACCCTCACCTGTTTCTCTGATTTGATCGGTATGTTTCCCTTTGTAACTTCTGTTTGTTACTTTTCCTTCTTTTGTAGGAGGGTTGTGCGTAAAGTTTCGGGACAAAACTTTCTTTTAGGGGGAGTGACTGTAACGCCCCGTTTTTTCAGCGATTATTTTTATTCTCGTTTGGCGTTATGATGACGCGTTTCCGTGGCTTGTGCCATGTGTGGAGTACGGTTTAGCTCCTTAGAACTGAGTGCCCTATTTGGTAGCCTGTTGGCAAGATCTCCCTAGCAAACCGAGTCGTTTTGGTGACCCGGTGTGGCCTCTCGGGGGGATGTTTGTGTTTGGCTTTGTTTGGGTGTAACTCGAGTTCCGTTCGTCGAAAGTTAATTTCGACTTCGCCGTTGTGTTCGTAGCGTGGGTATTTAGCTACGGTGCGAATTTCGTCGAATTCCGAGATAGTTCGGTTTTCGCGTCGATTTGGTGCTTTATGTAATTTTGTAATTAATAATATAATTATATAATTATATATATATATATATAGAATGAGAGAGCCGATCATCTTCTTCCCCGTAAGAAACCGCTGGCCCCTTGTACGAGAGAAACGGAGTAACCGCCTACCTTCCCTTCGGACGCCGATTCCCGGAGCGTTTGTGGACGGAATTCGATTCCGAGAGTGGATTCGGATTGCTCTCGTCGAGACCTTCATTCCTGCGGTAAGAAATTCGATTTTCGTGGAGTTTTGGGAGGATTGGAATTTTCGGTTTTGGAAGTTTTCCGCCATTAATGGCCAAGTCTTTGTTCTAGGTGTTGCGACCGTTTTGATCCGTGCGAAGAGGAGGAAAGCAGTCCAAAGCTTCGCTGTGAATTGAGGCAAGTGGTATTCTTGCCCTTGCCAAGTGTTTTCTGTGATTTTATTTGCTGAAATTGAAATCCCGGTTAGCCTAGGTTAGAGGCCTTGTTGTTCTCATTTTCTTGCTAACTATAGGGCTTAGTTCTTCCTACTGAAACCCCCCCTATGTTGTGGTGTTTGGAATCCAAATTGTCGGCGTGAAGCTGTTGTTTCCCTTGCTCTGATTGTTGCTCTGGTTCAGGAGTAGCCGAGAGGGAAAGTTAGGAGGGGGGGGGGGTGTGGTTGCCAATTTCCTTCATTAAGATATTATTCGAATGGTTAGGCATAGTTTGAATGGTAGTAGCGTGCGACGTTGAGAGTTGTCGACTGCTACTGCAGTGGCGTGAGTCGTGTGCGCGTTCCGGTGTCGTTCGGGAAATTCCAAACGGTGCAGGTTGACCGCGCACGGTCATCAACCTTTAGGGCGCACGACCACTGCTCGTGTGCCTCTGTTCGTGCGCGTATAAATTTCAGTTTCCAAAGTTCTGTCTCGGGCAATCGCACGAGCGCTGGCAACAGGGCGCACGACCACTGATCGTGCGACGCTGATCGTGCGCAGTTGCTAGGTTTTCTGTCAGGTTTTCCAGGTTCGTTTCGCACGATCATCAGCCGATGAGTGCGCACGACCACTGATCGTGCGTCACTGATCGTGCGCTTTGTATATTTTCTTTTGATAGGCGAATTTAGATGGTTTCGAGTGCGGGAGTTTAGATACTCAAGTGGCAGGCAACTACTCGAGTTCTGGATCTTCTGCCTTGGTCGTTCGACTGTCGTCGAGCTCCGCATTCTTTAGTGGGCTTGTGGGTAGTGGTATTTTTTTGGCGGCGAGTGAGGCTCCCTCGCTCAACGCCAAAGTTTAGGTAGGCACTGAGTGGGTTTCACTCAACGCCTAGTCATGTTGATTTATTTCAACACTCTTCCTTTACCTTATATTTCGTTTCCGAGTGGATTTCCAGTTGTATTTCTGGGTTTTCCTTGTCGGCCGTTTTCTTTATTTTCCTAAAGGCCGAATCGTGGGTCGTGGTTAGTAGTGGTGGTTGTAGCTCTTTATGGGGGTGGAGTTGTGTGATATAGCTAAGGCCACCCATGGATTTCTTGCTCCAGGTACGGGCTGGGCATGTCGGGTGGAAGGTCCCTTGTGTTTTCACGTGTTGACCCTCGAGCTTTTGACTTGGACATGGTGGATTGGGGGTCTGCGTTTGCCTTCAATCCGGTTCCTCATTGTTGTTTTTGCTACTATCACTTCCCGCAGTTTAGGGTGTTAGAAGTTTCTTCTTTGGTAGTTTGCAGCATTCTGGCTCTTGGTAGTCTAGTAGGCCCTGCAGGATGTTGTTCCTGGGCTGGGTCGTTGCTATTTCTTTGCACGTTGTGCATTTCTTGTTGTCCTGTTTTGGACAGTTGTGACTCTTTCTACTGCATGTTTCCTGTTATTTTGTCCTTTTGGTTGACTCTTTCATGCAGTTTTACCTTGATTTTTTGCTTGCTGAGGTATTCTGTTTTCTTTTGGAATGCCTCAGGTTCTGAGCTGTAGCTAGTCTGGTGGCTAGTTGGAGGTGTTGTTGTTGGTGGACTCCCGGACTTTGGAGTTTTGTTTACCTTGTTTGTGAGGTTGTTTTCAGTACTTTCTTACAGACATATATGTGTGCTGGTGGGTTCGTGTCAGGTTGTTGGTGCCCACTAGTAGTTTTTACCTTGTACTAGATATATACTATTGTTGCTACCATTTATTTTTCTGGAGATAGTCTACTTGCTTTGAGAAGGTTTTATGCTAGGTTGCTAGTTATTTTTAAACTATAATTATTATTATAAAGAAGCTCATGATCAGCATGTTTTGTAAACTTAATCACTATTTTCCAAATCACGTACGAAAAACCGTTTTCTTATATATACTATATAAACTAAGTGTAGTGTCTTGCATAGCATGAGTGGTTCTCTTGGGACCCTTATGCGCTCTTTAGGGTGTAAAACCTAATTAAAGTATTTTTCCGCAGCGTTTAAATATAGTTTTCTTTTGTGGACTAGATGATCCACTGAGCCGAGGGATACGGACTCTAAACATAACTGATTTTCTATCCATTAAGCACATGATTTTCTTGCATAAAGATTGTAGTTGGATTTGCCTGAGCGTCAGCAGTTATCCCCTGCTTGACGTGGCATCATGACGCGTGTTTTCTCTTACTTTGATAATTCTTAATTCGGAGAAAATGCGGGTTGTGACAGGAGAGTCTCAATCTAAACATAGAAAGTTTAAGCAATAGACATTCCCACACCTAGTTCCTGTCAAGATGATCTCTTGGTCACTTGATCTCTTAATATGGCACTTATCATTGTGGAATAAAGTGGCATAGCCTAGATAATATTGCCACTTTTTTGATAGTGACTATGCCATTGGTGATCTTACCATACCCTTTGGTGACTCCCCTATCAGAACCACCAAAGATCACTTTGTGCCCATCCTTTACTGGAGTATATTCCTTCAAGTTGCTCTTTATTCCAATCATGTGTCTAGAACATCCACTATCCAAGTACCATATAGGGTTATGGGCACTTGGACTATCTTACAAATATAATTTAATTTACCTTAGGACCCTAATATTTAATGGGTCCTTGGTACTAGTTTGTCTGAAAAGGAACTTGTCTTCCTGCAGATTTTCTCACAGGAAGATTGATTGATGCTCTAGCCATTCTAGGATTATACTAGCAATTTATAGCATAATGACACACTTTGCCATAGCTCCATCACTCATGAATGTTATACCTTCTTTTCTGTACAGGTCTGGTAGACAGTGTGAAAACAATAGGCTATTCAAAAAGAGAAGCAGCTGCCTTTTTCTTATTTCTGTCAACCACGGTCTAAATTGAGGTGTGTCTAGCAGTAGAAGATGTGAACATGTGAAGTTGTGGCGGCACTATGTGTACGGTGCGAAGGTGGAGATCTTCACGGACTTAAAAAACCTGAAGTACCTTCTGGATCAAAAAGATTTGAACATGTGATAGCGCAGGTGGGTCGAGTTCCTTGGGGACTACAATGTGGCAATTCAGTGTGTGCCAGATAAGGCCAATGTGGTGGCCAATGTCTTGAGCAAAAAAATTATGGACAAGGGAATTGGATTGAAGCTCATGATGAGCGAATGGTGTCAGACTTTGGGTCCCTTTGCATTGATTGTGTAGCGAGAGGCGAGACTTGCATGGCCCAATTGAATTGGATAGAGTTACAGAGCGACTTAGCCGATCATATCCGGGAAGCGACCAGTATGGACGTAGAGTTCCAGCCATTTGAGGCGGAAGCTCAAAAATGCGAGAGTAGTACCTTGGAGTTTGTTGATGGGATATTAAAGAGGAATGGAAGGGTATGTGTATCGTAGATTGGCAAGCTCCATGAGGAATTGATATTTGAGGCCCACTTTACAAAGTACTCCATTCACTCGGGCAGTATGAAGATGTACTTGGATTTGAGGAAATCCTATTGGTGGCCTAGGATGTAGCGAGATGTAGCTTTGTATATGAGCTGGTGCCAGACTTGTTCCTTAGTGAAGGCTATATATCAGAAGCCGGGTATGTATCATGAAGCCCCATACCATCCCTGAGTGTAAATTTAATGACATCTCCATGGATTTTGTGCATGGTTTATCTCGGTCGTGGCAGGGTAACGATGCGATTTGGGTGATTGTGGATTGCTTGACCAAAGTGGCGCACTAAATTCAGATTCAAAAGGAAGATATCGTAGATAAGTTGGTGGACTTATATGTTTGTAATATTGTGTGGTTGCATGAGATTCAAAAGAGTATTATTAGTGATCATGACAGATGGTTTACGTCCAAGAACTGGAGACTAGTGCATAAGAGTCTTGGCACCAAGATCAAGTTTAGAACGACATTCCATCCGCAGACCGTTGGTCAAACGGAGAAAACGAATCATATATTGGAGGATATATTGAGAATATAAACCCTTGATTTGGGGAAGAAGTGGGAAAACCACCTTTTCTTGGTGGAGTTTGCCTACAACAATAGTTTCCAGGCGAGTATCAAGATGGCGCCATACGAGGCTCTCTATGGTAGGCGGTGTCGAACGCCGATTTCTTGGATAGAGGAGGAAGACACAAAAATTTTGGGAAAGGAAGTGGTGGCCGATTCTTGTGAGTTAGAACGAATAATTTTGGAGCGCATGAAGGTTTCTTAGGATCGGCAGGTGAAGTATATCAATGCGCTCCATTGGAATGTGGAGTTCGTTGTTGTTGAATGGGTCTATCTAATGATTAAACCATTCAAAGGCATTTTGCGGATTCACCGACTCAAGAAGTTGAGCTCGAGGTTTCAAAGCTATTTGAAGTTACGGAAAGCATTGGAGAAGCAGACTACAGATTGGCATTGTACACAGAGCGGAGTGGATTGCACGATGTTTTCCATGTCTCAATTTAAAGGAAAACTTTGGTATAGGCAAGTGTGGTTGTCGATTTGGCAGTAGTGACAGTAGAAGAGGACTTGAAAACGAGAGTCTATCTGGTTGGCATACAGAATTCAGAAGTTCGGCAATTGCAGAATAAAGAGGTTAATATCATGATGGTGCGATAGGATAACTTTTGCCAAGAAATATTCTCCTAGCACCGCGAGCAGGCAATGTGGGAAGACTTCCCGGAACTTTTTACATAATTTACGCTTGGTGTTGAGTTCATGCTAAATTTCGAGGATGAAATTCTTTTAAGGGGGGCGGAGTTTTAACACCCCTGTTTTCTTGAACTTGATGTCCAGAGAGCTACCGTGCAATGGTAGGTAGCTATTACCCGGTGGTATCCTTCTTTCGTCGAGAGCGTTAAGAGCGTCAAGTGATAGCGCGCGACGTTGGTTCACCACCACTCGGAATTATCCCCTGTTGGTCGAGACGAAGCGTTGAGATGAAAAGTGTTGAGTCAAAGGCATTGAGAGGTTACTACATGGCGGAATCGCTATTGTTGGTTATAGCGGCGCATTCTGCGCAGGTAGACAGCTCTGTGAGAAACCATGACGCATTAGGTAGCTACCGCACGACGGTAGCAGGCAAAAGCAATTTTGTAAATGGTGAGATTAGGCCGTCCGATCTTCTTAGAAATAAATCATATGGACCAGAATCATCCATCCATTACCCTTAAGTAGGGTTGAGGGGTTCATCATACTCATTTTTCTCATCCTTTATGGTTTTGAGGGACAGTTTTGAGGAGGGAGAAGAAGATCACCTTCCACCAATGATGAAGTTTCGGAGCTCCGTTCGTCGATCCATGGCCAGATCCGTGGAGAGGACTTAAAGGCGCACACTTTTATCTGTGCAAACTAGGATCTATATGGCTAGGAAGAGGAGTCATAGGATAACAACATTTCTTCACTCGGTTTATGCTTTCTTTCAAGCATTTAGGCACCAGATCTCTCAAATGTGATGGGTACGGGTTGCCTTGGTTCAGGAGGAGCCACCAGGTCGATTGAGTCCATCCCTAGTATGTTGTTGCACTAGAAATCTGCTCCATTAGTGTATTAGGCATTGTGGGTGAATCCGTAATTACAATCGTTTATCTGATGTGTGGATATTGCATGACGAGCACTACGGATTTTGCTAGAAATCTGAATGCGGCAAAGATGCCGTTTGTGATGTTTGCCCTCTTTTTCATGCGAGAATGAATGGTGATTTAGTTCGAAATTTATAAGGCTGATTGTGAAGGGTGGACTTGGTCTATGTGATCGGCTGGATATCCCATTACGTTGCAAGTGATTTGTGGAGACATTCCCGGCGATATAAGTCCCCTTCCGTGAAACTGACAAGAATTCCAAGCTTTGGACATGCCCGTCCGATGAAGCCCATGAGCGGGTGGGGTCAAGCAAGGGTTCTTAGTATCAGTGTATTTGTGTGACGAAACTAATATGCAAGTCAGAGCTTACAGGCATGCCCGAGTTTGAGATCTATGAGCGGGTGGGGAATCGGCAATAGTTCCGTGTTGCGGCTTGAATACCATTAGGGGAAATTGGAACTACCCATATGCATTATTGTGGTGTGCTATGCGTGATGATTTTTTAGATTCATTCGCGCTATATGGTGTCTTAGGTAAAACCCAAGTTTGCATATATGCTGCATTATAGTCTCCTTTTATTAAATGCTCAACATAGAATCGTGTTTGTTGTATGAGACATCCAAACCTATTGTTTTACTCTCTATGTTTATGTACATTTGCATACAAAGTGCTGACCTACAGGGTGATGGAGTGCCTCGGGGTCCGCTATGGATGGCCGGGAGGAGATGTGTTTGTTACACAATTGAGGTCAGCCTTTGCTGACCCACGTTATAACAAAACTTTTACAGGACAAGGATGCATGCGGGAGCAAGCTCGCCGACCAAAAAGGCCTAAGCCTCATGGAGTGTTCTCTCGTATATTTGTGTATGAAGTGTTGAATGTTTTGTTCCATGAACTATAATCTGGCTTGCACATCGAGGTAGCCTTGGAGTGCTAAGGCTCCTTGCTCTGTTTATTGTTGATACAATTTTTGAGTTTTGATTGTTGTAAGGCCTTAAGGCCATGTTGGACTCCAATGGATGTGGATTAATTTTGTGCTGGTTGTGTGTTTCTGCTGTATTGTTTTCTATGTTTTGAGATGTGTAGTTCTTTATATCACATTTTAATGCTAAAGTTGTGATGTCTATATGTTGTGGGGCCCCGGCCGGCCCGTATTATATAGTCATTAGAAGAGAGGAGTTATGCGTTGAGTGCATTGTAACCACTCGATGCTTTGTCTAGTCAAGTGTTGATTTGTCGAGTGCTGTCGTTGAGTGCCTTGAGACCACTCGATGCTTCGTCGAGTCAATCATTGATTCATCGAGTGCTGGCTTTGAGTGCGCTGAGTCCACTTAATGCTTCGTCGATTCATGTGTTGATTCGTCGAGATATATTCCACGTGTTATGGGTATACCGATAGCGATGAATTTATGCTGTTTATTCCTCTGGGTATAAATACAAGATTTCTTAGGGTTTTAGTGTGCAAAGCATGAGCCAAAGTATTGTAATGTGCTAAGCCCGAGAGGAAAATGATCGCCAAAAATCATTTCCGAAAGTCCCGATCCCGTCGTCATCGCACAGCCAGTTCTAGGATCCCATAGCCACCGCCTCTTCCTGAGCAGATGTAGCAGTCTATGAAGACCCAAAGTGCTTTCCTCCAACCTAGATCTTCTGTGACAAGAGTCTAAGTGTTCTGCCATTCATGAGGATCAGCTGTGGAGGTGTGGATACATTTTTGTGCTCGGAACTCTAGCCGCCAGTGTCCGCCGGATTTCTTGGAGCATCTTGGTTGAGTACTGACTCAATCCCAAAAAGGTAAATTTTATTTACAGTAACTTTAATTCTTGATCAATGTTCATCGAATGATCTATTTCTTTTGGGGTTTTCTTGTTTCATTATTCTGTTGTGCACAAGTGTTTTGACGTATGGAAAAAACCCAACAGTCCTTTCCTTTTCTGTACGTGTGGAAAGAAAGGACACAAAGCCCGAGTGTTGCAGTTGCCCTCCTTAGAAGGTTGTCAAGGCAGGAGTGTCTCATGAGGAGACAAAAAAGACAGTGGAGTGAACTGCATACCAGTACACTCTAGCATAGCCGAGAGTCCACAAACTTGGCGATGTCATTATAGGTATGAGTTTGTATGCAGTTATTATAGCTTTTGATACTTTATACCTTGTGTGCGAAAGCATGTTTTTCATGGTTATAATTAGGTAAAGCCTTAATGCTTACCTGTTCGGCAAGCGTTTTTTTTAACCTGGAGTATTTTATCCCTTTTAACTAAAGATAAAATAATATATAGCAGAGTGCCTTTGTCTATAATAAATGTTATATTGGAGGTAATGTTGCCACATGGGTATAGGATGAGCGTGGATAGGAGGAGTAGTGCGAAGGTATGGAAAGGAAATCAAGGTGTTGCCGATTTATAAATTTAATGTAATCTTTTTCATGAACTAGTTTTCGGAATAACATGCATACATTAATGCCATTTAAAGGAAATAACACTTGGTGAAAATATCGTATGTGAGACTAAGTTTACTAGTATTCAAGGACGTAGCAAGATGTTAATGTCTACTCTCTAAGTGATCAAGGCGGTTCAGAAAGGCACCAAGTTATTCTTTTTGCAATTGGAGGTTGTAGAGCCCAAGCCCTGTTTAAGTAATGTTCCTATAGTATCAGAGTATGCAGATGTGTTTCCAACAGATCTCCATGGAGCTCCACCTCAGAGAGAGATCGACTTCACTCTTGATTGGTGCTAGATGTGATGTAAACCCCCCCCCTCGAAACACATGACATAACCAAGGGGAGTCTTATCCCAGAACATCCTCCTTGCGGTAACGCCAACATACAGGTTGACCGATACTACAAGACGCCTATTCTGCCGGCGAAGACCAATATCATCCATGCCAACCGAACATAAAGAACAAAAAGAATTCAAAATCAACATAAGTATAAAAGTCTACATGTACATCAATAATAAGAAGCATCAACATGCTTCTATAATATCAAAGTATATAAAAATTTGCCCAAAGGACTACAATATGAGTCTGTCAAAAACTCACATCCGTAACCGACAGCAGCGATGGTATCGTCGTGTCAGGCTCTATCACCCTGGTTTGCCTGCCCTCCTACACAACCTGCTACTTCTCTATCGGCGGGGTTTCCTCCTAAAAAGGAAGATGTAGAAACCATTAGTCATAAAGACTAAGTGGCTATTACATCCGCTCCCCTAGTGACTCTTAGGTACCAGGCGGAGAAAGATAAAGGGTACATATATATATATATATATATATATATATATATATATAAGCAGTAGTACTAGTAGGTGGTATAAGAAAAATCAATATCAAAGTATTCAACATGTAAAGATAGTGAGTATATCAATCTACACTAACAGTACTACTATCAATAGCAGTATATAAATATGAACCTACAACAGGAAATAACTCAACTCATATGAATTCACGTACAGACATATAAGTTAAGGATCAACTTAATAGTAAAGTAATTCATCATATAGGAGTGCCCATACAAACTTATATGATAAGGATATTATGTGGTGCAATGCAATGACTCACCCATGCTCTCATACACACACACTGCTATGTCGACAAAGACATATAGTTCCCACTTTTCGAGTTGGTAGCTATCCTCTCCTATCTCATCCGATTCTGTCTCTTACTGGCTGTCCTAAGGCGCCATCTGTTGTGGCCAGACAATGGCAGTGGAACGGGTATTCGAATACTAGGAGGGCATCTACACTACCAAGCCTATGCCTCCGTATGCCTAAACGCTAAGAACACAATAGCGGAGCTCACATGCGTACTACGGTTCAGAGGGGCCTCGGGTAGATGTGCACCAAGAACACACCCCAAACTGGCCTATATCATGATACGGAGAGGGTCTTCGTGAGCAGTCACCAAAGAACATAACCAAACCATCCACAGGAATGGAGGGTGCCTCGGGAATTAAGCACCGAGGACCATGGCCAAACCCTCCAAGTCTATCTTTCAACTCCTATCGGTGTGATGAATGGCGAGCCCGTAGACCTACCACACTATCCTTAACCCAAGATTATGAGACCGTATGTCAACTCACACCACATGTATTTTCATATCTAAGTGCTCCACACTGAGTCCCTTATAATCACATAAATCTTGTGCAGTCAAATACTCATGCACATACACCCTCTAAACATTTTAGTGCCCAAGCACTTAAGGGTTCAACAAGAAGACAGGTGGCAAGACAACTCAAACAATATACCAATCCCATAGTACTTCGCATAGGGAGACAACTCTAAGAAGTGGACTACTATACACATTCCATTAAACATTATATGACATTTCCATGCATTAACCACATCCAATTCCATTCCACATGATCGAGCATTCACAACAGGTGCAACTCCATATGATAACCACAATAATATAATGATACTTCATATTCAGATCAAGTATGATAACATAGCTATGGGTTATACATTCAATTGTCTTACATCACACCCTCCTTCCAAAACCTATTTCATTCTCCTAACTATAATCATGCACATCCCTACCAGATTTAACAAGAATATCATTTGTACCACTAAATCGTATTAAATTATTTGTTCACTAACTTACCCAAAACATTTGTTAATCAAACTCCTTCAAACCATTTGTACAATCTTGTTTCACCAAACCATTTATTTATCACGATTACCTATAGACTAAGTTTAACAAAACCTCAACATTATTTTGCTACGATCTCTCTACCAAATCCAAACCCAGTTCTACAGAAACCCGAGAACATGTACAAAATACATGACTGTACAACAAATTCGACTGGACATTACCGAGGATACCAGGCTCGTATGAAAATGTGTAACCATCCGTTGGAAAGGTCTTTCTAAGGGCTATGACTTTCTTGTTTAGTCAAAAAACCAGATTTGTCGTAACATACTCGAAAATGGCCTTGAAGTTCGCTGCACACAGAAAATAGATTTCTGCATGCATCTTAAAGCAAGATGAACAAAATTAGTTCATCTTCTTCCATTAGTTTTTTGTTCAAGACTATATTCATACTTTCCTCCTCCCATATTCACCCTTAAAAGACCATTCCACTTCACCAAACCAAGACCATCAACTTCACAAAGAGTGAGGAGAGGTTGAAGACATTAAATCCCGAGGACAAGGTCCTCGCATTGTCACTTCATAGGATTTCTTCATATCACAAGTCAAACTCTTTTGAGTCGACATCTGTCCTAGGTAATAACTACAGATCTTGCACCAAGGGAGAGGGTAGGAAGCTCACATCATTTCCGTCTATGGATCTCGTCAATCTCCTTGGCAATATCTTCTTTCTCGTTGGTGTTCTTCTTCATGGAAAGGTGAAGTCTTTCCTCCAGCAAAATCCATCTCCGTCTGCTTTCCCTCTTCCGATAGTTTCAGCACAGGTAACGATTCGGCAAGAAGTGAAGTGATGGTTAGATTTTTTGCGTAAGTCACCTATTATAGTAATAATAAGCGTTAGACTACCTACCACATATCACACTAGTATTGGACCGCCCATTATTATTTAAATTAAGTCTTGTCGAAAAATCCGGGTCCTAATAAGTCAATTGACGCATTTCCCGAAAAACCTGTTCAGCCCAATCATACGAACCCGCAACACAGTCTGCCGAAAATATTCTAAGTCAAAATCACCGTGTATTCCATACACACTCGACAAATTGTAGAGATTCGACATGATCACTCTATGCCCGTCGAGTGGCATCGAGTTTACTCAATGCCCCCAGAATGTTTCAAAGTTAAAGAGTCGGGATCGTCGAGTATACATGACAATTCGTCAAATGGCGTCGAGTTTACTCGACGATCTCGATGCTTCGTCGTGTGGCATCAAGTTCACTCAAAGCCTGTAGTATCTAGAATAATTCTAAGTTAAACATTTAATGCCTCGTCCAATGGCATTGAGACCACTCAATGCTCTCGACGCTTTCTAAGTCCAGAAATATTCTAAGATAATCACTCAATGCCTCGTCGAATGGCAAACTTGAATACCATTGAGACCACTCAACACACTCAACGCCTGGTGGATCCAGAATAATTTTCTAAGTAAAACTTGAATGGCATCGAGACTACTCAACACACTCAACACATGGTGGATCTAGAGGAATTTTCTAAGTTTAACTGAATGGATTTGAGACCAAACAATGCACTCAATGCTTGGTGGATTCAAAGCAATTTTCTAAGTTAAACTGGAATGGCGTTGAGACAACTAAAGACACTCAATGCTTGGTGGATCCAAAACAGTTTTTCTATGTAAATTTGCCCTATTAGTCGAGTATCACTAGATGCCTGTTACCTGTGCACCCTCGAGCTTGAGTCAGCTTTCTTGGCTCAAAATGCATGCGAGGGGTCTAGCATGAAATGGGAAGTTACAAATCCTTAAAAAAAATAAATGATTTCTTCCCCGAAATCATGGTAAGGCTGTGGGGGTGATAAAGCTTGGAAATATATTATGCTTAAATTTTACCTTGGCGAAACAACTCCGGGTAGCGTTTTCGCATCAAGTCCACCTGATCTCAAGTATATTTTTCTTTCCCATTATTAGACCACAATACCTTCACCAAAGGAACACTCTTCCGATGCAAGTTCTGTATCTCGGTGTCTTGTATTCGCACCGGCTATAGTCGAATAGATCTATCAGTTGACACTACTCTATCTCTAGTGTAAACATGTTGATCGGGCCATAATAGTGCTTTTCGAAGCAATGACACATGAAAGGCATCATGCAAAATTTCCAGTTCTGGTTGAAGCTCCAGCCGATAGGCCATAGGGCCAATTCTTTTCAATATAGCATAGGGCCCCACATATATCGGGCTGAGCTTCTTCATAACACGCACTCATGACACTCCATGCATTGTCCTGATCTTCAAGAACACTTTGTCACCCACTCGAGATTCAACCATCCTATGTTTCTTATTATGGTATTTCTCCCGCCTACTTTGAGCCTCAAGCATGCGATTCCGTATCAATCTAATAGTAGCATTGGTATCATCGATATATTGGATTCCAAAAATCTTTTGATCCTCATCCTGCAACCATGACAATGGAATTCTACACCTCCTTCCATAAAGTGCTTCGTGGGGTGTCATCCCTATGTTAGCTTGATAACTATTGCTGTATGAAAATTCCACAAGTGGCAAGAGCCTTTCCCACGGATTTCTTCTATCCAGTACACATAATCTCAACAGATCTTCTATAGTTTTGATGGTCCTCTTAGGCTGACCATCCATTTGAGGATGAATGGCATTGCTAAAGGTATGGATAGAGCCCAAATATGCTAGAACTGCATTCCATTTCTTAGAGGTGAAGCGACCATCATGGTCGGAGACTATCGTCTTAGGCACTCCATAGTATCGTACAAATTGTTCCACAAAGAGAAGAATAAATACATCCGCATACCATTATGGTTTCCCTTCTTTATTCTCTTTACTTTCTCAAAAATTCATCATCCACTATTTTCCTTTTCGTTTTTGGATAATTTTCGTAAGGTTAACTTTTGAATATCATAGTAGATGTGAACGATCCAAGTCACCTATTATTTATATTTTCAAGATAATTTCATCAATCTTATTTTATTATCTACGACTTGCTTTTTGAAAATTTTCAAATCTTTGTTTTAAATAAATCTAAAAGCATGAAAATGATTTAGGCCATTTTTGTTTTCATTTGAGCTTTCTTGCCAACCTAAAAACATTCACCACTATTTAGCCATTTTTGAGCCATTTTTCTAATTTCATTTGATAGCTCCTCTTTTAATATCATTTTCACCAAAGCCAAAATTTCAAACCTATTTAATCACACTAGCCTTTTTGAGTTTCATTAAGAATTTCCATGATTATGATAGGTTATTTTGTGATATTTTTGGGGAGAAGTTTTTTAAAAAAGTATGCTTAAAAGAAATGTTTGTTTTTGTTTGGCCAATTCAAAATGAAAATAAAAATATTTATGGCCATTGTTTTGAAAAAGAAAAAGAAAAAAAATGGAAAATAAAAGAAAGAAAGAAAAATATTTCATTTAAAATGAATTTTTTTGAAAATCTTTGTTTTGGTTTAGTGTGATTTTAAGCCTCCCTATTTATCTTTTAATTCCAGTCCTAATCATAATCCTAAACAAAACACTTCGGTCCTATTAAGTCATTTTGATTCATGCTTTTGAATTCTATTTAATAACTAAGAAAAGAAGAAAAGTAAATCAGTATTAGTTTTGGATTTAAACTTAGATTTTTGTTATTTGATTGATATAATTATAATGCGTTGCTTGGATCTAGTAATAACTCAATGCGTTTTTTCATTTTCGTTGTTTTGCTTAAATCTATTTAAAGAATTTCGTCAAAATTTTTGATGATTTTTTTTCGTTAAGTAAAGTTTATAAAAGTTAAACCATACCTAAATAATTGTTTTAGATTTACGTTTCACCTTTTCCCTACTTAGAATTTTGCATAGTACTTGTGTTAGCATAATTAGGACTTTTTGATTAGTCCTTTTATGATTATCTAGTTTTTATATTTTTGCTTGGGGACATGCAAAGCGTAAGCTTGGGGGAATTTGATAGTATATTTTGTAGTCTTAACTATTATCGTATTTTCAAGTTTATAATGTACAAATCATGTCTTATTAGTTTATTTTTTATCTTTTTTTATGTAAATATTATTGTCACAAACATTTTCTTGTCTTTTTGCAGGTTTCCATAAGTTTGGCCAAAAAATAACCTGACACGCCCTCCCTGGGCGTGTCACAGGGCGAGTCACCTGATCCCGAGGAAGCTTGCTGACAAAGAAAAAATACCAGGAAAAACGAATGTCACGCCCCCCCTGACACGCCCTCCCCGGGCGTGTCCTAGGGCGTGTCGCCCTCTGCTCAAAGCATGATGCCGCATTAAAATCCATTTCTCCTCAACACGCCAATAGTACTATCATGCCCCCTGTCACGGGCGTGATATAGGGCGTGACCCCTCTTTTCTCGATGACTGGCAGATATCCTACTAATGATTTTGATGTGACGTATGTGTCACGCACCCCCTACACGGGCGTGTCCACCGACGTACCGAAGCAATCATCCTTCCTGCCAGAATCCAGATCCCGAGGTCAACCCCATACCTATCACGCCCCCTGACACGCACCTTAGGGCGTGTCGCAGGGCATGACCAACCAGTGAAAAATTCTATAAATTCAGACCCACCTTCCATTTCAGCAAGCTTGGGTTTAGAGGGGGAGGTGTTGCCCCTTTTGTTTCTTGTCTTTTTCATGTTCTTCCCTCTCTCTCTTTCTCATTTTGTGTTTTCCCTTAATTCTAGTTTAGTTTAAGCTTTTGTACTAGCTCTTATATTTCTTATAGTAGCTAAATGTTATGATAGCTTAGGTTTTAATTTCATGCAAGTGTAATTTTCATTTCAAGTAGAGTAGCTCTCTTTAATTATTAATAAAAGTGCTCTTTTCTTACTTGTGTTCTTATTATGCTTTACTATTCATCCCCCCTCATCCACTTTGCTATGATTAACTAATCCTCCTTGTACTCGATCTTGATGATCCGAGGTTCGAGTGATTAAGTTATTATACTTTAATTATTTTTAGGGTTTTAGACCTTGAATTACTCTTGAATTATTTTTGGTTGGAGATATATCATCGATATATATTCTCCACCTTTGCTTTCATTCTTGGCTAGCCGAGAGGCCGATAGTTTGATGTGAGCGCTCAAGAGTAAAGGGAGATGTACGCACCCCTCGAGAAGGGTAGACGTCCAAATCTCCCGGATTAGAGTAAAATCCAATAATGGGGTTCACTGCGTAAACCGAGATTTAGGCGTCCGATTTAGACGAGAATCGGTCGGACCTTCCTAAACTCAGTTGGGCACGACTTCGAGAGAAGCATGTTCAAGCTTTAGGAACATCCACATTCAAGGATCTTTACCCTATTAAGTTTCGATTTTTATCGCATTTCTTAGTCGACTTTAGCCGAGGTGATTCTTGATCGAGTGCAATTCCATTTAATAGTTTATGCCCTTCGTTGTAATCGCTTCTAATAGCTCTTTAATTAACTGCAATAGTTCTCTTTCTAGCATAGCTTTATTTCATTTATTGCAATTAGTTTCTCTAAACCCTTGAATTTCTGTCGATAAAAAAATAGTCTTCGTGTGAGTAAGTGTACTCAATAGTTCCCGGATTTCAATACGACACTTGTGTCCCTTAGTTATAGTTCGATAGGTATACTTGCCTCATTGGATTGCTAGTTTGGTTGCTTTTATTTTATTTGAAGCTTAGCGACCACCAAACAAGCACGTTGAAATTAGATATCATATCATTAGAGATCATGTTGAGAAGGAAGACATCTGTATTGAGTTTGTCACCACAGACAAATAAGTGGCTGATATATTCACTAAGCCACTAGATGAAGCCAAGTTCAACACCTTAAAATTTGAGTTGGGTATGTTGAACTTGGAATAGCATCATTATCTTTACATGCAAATTTGCATTTGGAGGATTAACCTTTTGTAAGTAATAAAGAAAGATATAGACTAATTGTCCATGTATCGAGAGCATTGAGACAACTCCTATCATATAAAGCGTCCAGATCATCGAGTGCACTCAAAGTATTTATTATTGCAGTTCAAATCACCACTAACTTTTGGGATTAATTTAAATAGTTGGTCAAAATATATAAATCGTGATAGATACGTGCCTCTCCACATTTTCGAATATGGGTAACTATAAATAGAAATGTGTGCCCGGAATAATACACATAGTTCCTTTCCCTATTCGACTCTCTGCATCACTACCAAAGTGTTTAGAAGCAAGCTCTTCAACTCTCCAAAGTTTTAAAGGTTCAATGGCACATGAAGGAGTAGATTTCATATTTAAGGGATCTTAACTTGCTAGGAATGGTTTCAAGGATGCTCCTAAAAAAATACAGCTTGTTCTTCATCTTCTAACTGCCGCAGGCCTAGGATTCATTTTGTCAAAACCAAGCTCAATCTAGAAAAGAGAAGTGTTAGAACACCACTGGTTCTATACTGAGGAAAGATGAATTTGAAGGGAAGGTTTTTGGCTGATGTAATAGGCAAGGCCTTAATCTGTAAAATAGGTTCACATAATAAGATTTCCAAGAAGATGTTTGAGATAATGAAAAGAGTGATACTGTTTAAGAGAACTTACTAGGAAAGGATTATTTTTGAGAGAATAGTGGAATGTATTCCAAAAACCCAACTTGGGTAGAATACAATCCTTGTCTTGTAGTGTTCTGCTCTAGAGATCCTCAATTTGAGGCTAGGAACTAAAATACATCATAGGAGGAAGATGGGCTCTAAGATGTTTGAAAGGTGGGATAGAATATTGCTCCCACACCAACAACCAGCTGATAGAAAGAGAAAAAAGTAGTCACCATTATTGAAGAGAGATCTAAAAGAAGCTCTTCTTAGAGTAGAGGTGAAGAACCTCATGACCCACAGTTATCTAAATCTACTGCTGAGACTAGAAGAGATATGAGTTCTCAGGTGTCTACGTCATCAAAATCTGCAGAAGGGACTCTACCAAGTAGCGTTTCCAAATCTGAAGACACTATAGCAGAACATGCTGAGAAACTAGTTATGTTGTAAACATAATCTGTTCAGAAATTGAGGATGAGACTCTCAGAGTGGATGCTCCTACTGAGGGGGAGCAAGGTCAATCTTCTGTGAGTCTACAAGAACAAATTGACTCATTGCTAGATAAACTCAAAGAAATAATAAATCAAAATCAAGATGAATCTCAAATACTGCCTTCCAATGATAATTTTGAGGGGGATCATGATCCAGTTATAGTGTAAGAAGATGTGTCCAAAACAACTGCTGAAGATCATCAAATTAATATGGACAATGCTGAGGTTTAGGGGGAGATTCCTACAGAGCTCCCTGCTTGAGAGACAGAATATGTTCTTGAGATATCTGTGGCTAATATTCCTGATGCTAAAATTCATGATAACTTATCTTAGAATATATTGGCTGACTTAGTAGCTGGGGAGATATAAGGAGGGAGGATGAGGATGTGTACTTTCAAGGGGAATCTCAACAAGTCGATGATATATATTCCACCTAACTTGCTCAACTAAAAGGACTTCTAGATGAGCATAGAAGGCAGATTAAGCACTATGTCGATGAATCCATCAAGGGACTAAGACAAGATCTATCGACTGAGATCAAGTCTATTAGATTTGAGGTGAATCTGTTGAAAGCCAACACTATTTAATTCTTTAATAGAGTGGCTCCTACTGTAACTTATATCGAAGGAAAACTTTAGGAGATCAAATAAAAGCAAAATGACATTATAAAAAAATCAAAACATCACCTCATGAAATATTGAAATAGTGCATAATGTACAAAAGCAAATCATGGAAGCCAACAAAATCACTATGGAAAGAAGGATGTATGACTATATACAGTTCTTAGAAGACCACATGCTGGAAGTAAGGAATCATGTTAACAAAGGAGCAAATTATTTGGTTGATAAGATTTCCTATACTAAGAACTCCATGACTACAGTCATCACAGAAGAAGCCATCAAGGGGGAGAAATCAAGGATAGAGGAAAATACATACAATGTTATTTGGAGCACAAATGTTGTCTGGAGATCATTGGGTCTAAAATAGTTTGCATATGATGATTTTCCTGCTCCTGAAGGACAAACTAATGGTGATGGGGCTGAAACTAGTGTTACTGCTATTCTTGCCTTCAACATTACCATTAAACAAATATCAAAGAGCAAAGATAAGTTTTTTATTGAGGAAGAAGCTGAGATTACATAGAGCAAAAAGAGATACAAAGAAGAAATGGAGTCTAGGTCTGACTTTGAGATATTGAGTCCTCAATCCAGCTCTATTATTCTTTCAGCCTGGGACCAAATAAAAGAAAATAAGATTGAAAGAGGAAAGCTATACAACTCCTTGGAATGGGCAAAACTTAAAAGAAATAAAAAGAATAGAATTAAATTCAGAAGTGACAAGAGAGAAGGTACTATTCCATCAGATGATCCAGAGCCTAATGAGTATTTTCTAAAGACATATAGTTATTTTTAAAAGCAAAGGCAAAAGATGATTGAAGCTGATGAGAAGGCTGCTAAGAGGCCTAGTAGGGGCATAGTCATTAAGGAACTAGAATCCTAAACGGTTTTATGTAATAGGTTCCTTAGGGCCTTAGGAATATGTAACATTATTTTTGGCACACATTTTGTTTAAAATTATCATATTTATGTTAATCATATCTTGATTGTGTGTTATTTATTGCTTTTAAATTCTGTGAAGTTTTTCTTGTCTGTGGGTTAGTGTATATCATTGACTAGGGTTATGACTTCTTCAAATAGGGGGAGATTATTGGGTCCATTAATCACAATGTCCTAGATTTGACGAATGCCCACAAGTCAATAGTATACACATGTTTGTATTTGATATATGTTCAAGTTCAATATATGCTGGTTGTCTAATATTCTATGATTAGATAGATTGATTCAGTCCAATCTTTGTTTGGACTCAAGACATGACACAATGGAGAGGCAAATATTTGCCTAAGTCCACAAGCATTGAGTGAGAACCCTTTACTCAATGCAAGAGGCTTAGAAGCATTGACAGAAACTCAGGCATTCAAAGCCTCAGATATGCTGGACTTAAATCTAGCTAATTACAAAAGCATTGAGTGAACGCCTTTAACTCAATGCCTACTCAAAGGAAATCTATCCAAGTACAGAAGCGTTGAGTGAAGAAGGCTCACGCAATACCGTATGAAAGGTTCAACAAAGTTTAGAAGCTTTGAGTGTACATGGTTCATACAATGCCTTCATTTAGAAATTCTATACAAGTCTAGAAGCATTGAGTGTAGAAGGTTCACTAACAGCATTCAGTTAGGATAACTGCCAAGTCTAGGAGCGTTAAGTGAATGAGGTTCACTCAACGACTTCTACCAGAAGAATTCTATTAAGTCTAGATACATTAAGTCTCAAGACAACACTCAATGATTCTATGCATTGAGTCATAAGACTTCACTAAATGCTTGAGGAGATTGTATGTGAATCTTGCCAAGTACACAAGCACCGAGTCCTTTTGATATCATCCAAATTCAAATGAAGCGGGTTTTGTGCACTAGAAGACAAATGGCGTCGTGCACTTTCTGTAGAGTAGTTAAACCTAAAGTAACTTTAAGAGTGCCTATACAACATGCCCATATGGATCAAAGAGCCCTTGCTTACATGATATAAAATCAGAAGAGATAAACTTTTGAAAGGAGTTGCTTAATTAGACATATCCTTTACTTGTTGAAGTTGTTGAAGCCAAACTAAAAAGAGACTTCAACAAGAACTAGAACCCTAAGTTCCTGCAAGGGTTAGATATTAGAGCACTCTTGATTGTTGAAGATGGTGACAAAGGTAAAAACCAATGAAAAGGAGTGTCACTTACAGATTCATCAACTCAATCTTTAGAATTGAGATTATAGATTGGCAAGTGTTGCCGAATGGTTCACTCTATTTCCGGATCCAACTCAAATAGGTCTGATGGATTCCCTTGGGTCATACACCAAACAAAATAAAAAAAAATTTAACTAATGATTTATAAAATTAAATTTTTCGGATTTCCCAAGGTCCACCCAATGGAGGGTTTGCAAGGTTTTAGGTTGTCTTATGGGATGAAAACCCCACACAGTCCTTTTGTAGGACTTTCAATTATAAAAATTTAAAATAAAAAAGTTTCAGTAAAAGATTTTTTTGTGTTTTTGAAAACAAATAAATAGATAAAATTAATAATAAACTTGCTTTCAAAATATCGACAAAATGTGAATCCCCAATAACGATGCCGAAAACTTAATTATTTATTTTTAATAATAAATTGATTAGGAAAGTATACCTATCACTTTATAGTATATGATCAAGTGTCATATTTAGACTCAGAGCTGTCGATTACTTGTACTCAAAAGAAAGAGCTATTATTTTATCGGTCAGAAAAGTTGGTTCATTTTTTAAAGCTAAAAAGAAGTGATTTTAAGCAGAGAGAAATTTTGATGGTTAATAAAGATAGCACTAGATTTTGAATCCCTTGATTGAAATAAACATTAAAGAAAGATAAATCCACAAGCTTCTAAAATAAAATACTATGACCCCATAGGTTCCCAAATTATGTATGCGCCTCTGAAAGGAATACGCTATTAACTAACCTTAGGTTGATCAATTAAGAGTGTATGGTCATTCGAAACCCCTAAGCTTGCTTTAAGCGATCAACCCTATTATTAAATTTAACTCCAATCCAGAATATTTATGTCATCCTCTCTCAAAGAGTGCATGCAACTTCTTTTAACTCTAAGTGAGCTTCTCGCTTGCACAGATCTCTTGATGATCTAGCATGCATATCATAAATCAAAATGCATACTCGCAACATATGGATTCGAGGCAGTTAAAATCAAAGATAAATTGAATAAAAATAAATTATAAAGCTTGCTAAAATTTATAACGATAACACAATGTATATTTAATTCCAAAGTTCATTTTTGAACTAGTGCTATTAAAAATTTTGCTACTCATATCAATGGTGGAATCACATAAGAAATTAAAGGAAAACATGATTGCTAAAAGAAGTGCTTGAATTGAAATAACTTGAAGCATAAATACAACTAAGGAAGAGATTGTTAAGACAAAAGTAGCAGTTTGAAAATTGAAATACATTTAAAACTGGAAAGTAATGCAGAAAACCAACTCCAAAATCCCCCTTTTCAAGCTCCCAGAGTTCTCTGAAATTTTAAGAAATTTTTGGTGGAGAGTCACACCCCTAGGTCACGACCATGACCTAGGGCATGTAAGGAATGTAACCACTGGTTTGAAAGCCCGCGAAATGTTGGGAGAAAAACTGCCAAATGCATTAGCAGGCTAGTCATGCTCTTAGGTCACGCTTGTGACCAAGGGCGTGTCTTAACTGAGTCTGGAAAATGGCGGGAAACGGCGTGATCTACAGTTAGTTCGGTAGTTTGGGAAAAAGTCCCCCCCTCTGTTCACCCCCATATCAAGGGCGTGATTGCTAAAACATCATGCCAGTGTCAATGACTGGCTTGAATTATTTGCCATTCCCCTTGGTCTGCTGGTCATGCCCCCTACCACACACGTGATATAGGGCGTGGAAATTTAATCTAGCACGGTAAATTATTTTGTGCGCTGGAATCAGAGCACAGTATTTATAAGTAATCATGCCCCTAGTCACGCTTATGGCTAGGGTGTCTAACTTTTGATTTTCCTAGAAGTTATCCAAAAATTTCCCAAATTCCTTATTTTAGCTCTAAATAGATAATCATAGCCCAGATAGACCAAAAATTCAAAAAGAAGTTAATTTAACAAAATGTAAATTAAATAAATCTAATTATTTAAAAACATTATATAAAAATAAATCAAAAAATAGATTTATCACATCGCTTTAACATTTCAATCAGTACCAATAGTACCAACACTCTCATTATTTGCTAACCCTAGTGGCCTGACCTCCTTTTGATCAGTATGGATGTTGAACTTGTCAACATTTAGTAATGTAATAATGTTTTGGGATGAGCTAGTGTTAACTAGAACCTGATTTGGGATACTATTCAGCTTACGCTCGACAACGATACCTCCGTAAAAATTCGGAGCAAGATTCGAGGAACCTCATCTTTAGTTATAATGGTTATTTTCTGATTGTCCTTGGAGAGTACGGGGTATTCTCTCAGTTTTAAAATTAGAATATTGTGAAATCTGGCTCTCAAGGATCTTTATCGTGGAATTTCTATTTGTGATAAATGACATAGTATAATCAAAGTGCTTATCAAACTTGTCCTCCTATGGTGGCCTCTCCACTAACTTGTCCTAATTATACTTGGGTTGTGTAAATGAAAGTAGGTGTTTGCTTCCATTGGCTTATCCTCCCTGTGTTTTCTACTTTCCATTTCTCCAACTAAATTTCGGGTGATTTCTCCACTAGGGATTGTATAGATATGAGAAAGGGGGGCTCTTTGCTGATTTCCTAAATAATTCACCTCATCATAGGTGCTAAAAATGGATGAATTAGGAGGGTAGCTCCCAATTTGGCACTCAAATGAGTGGTGGCCATTGACACAATAACTTTGGCAAGACACGGGAAAAATTGTGGCCAGCTGGTGTGCACTTCACCAATAAACTTAACTCTTTAATTCTCATAGACATTGCGCCTAGTTGGGTGGATATTGTGGTGTGAGTATCTACCTGATGTAATCTCCCACCACATTCCTAAGGGTTCCTCTACCATCGTCCCACTAGTCACTCTATTGAGCCAGATTCTTCAAAATGGACTACATCTCATCTACGGTTTCCCCCATCATTGAACCTCCTACAATGGAATCAATATTCACATAAATGCTAGAATAAAGAGCCCCATAGAAAATATCAATGAGCGCCTAGAGGATCACCTCAAGCTGAGAGCATCACCTAGAAAGCTAGTTAAATATGTCGCAGGCTTTGGCAATGAACTCTTAATCTCACTGCATAAAAATATGGATTTCAGTTTGCACCGCCAAAATCATGTCGGCGGGGAAAAACATGATCAAAAAAGCCTTCACTAACTCGTTCAAGGTAGTGATACTTCCATGAGGGATGGAAATGATCCATGCTTCAGATACATCATATCTGTTATCCCATTTATTCTGAAGGTATCACATATCTCAAGGAAATTAAAAACATCTTGATGCGGGTACTCAAGTGGAAGACAACAAAACTCAACAAAATTTCTAAGCATACTTACAATGGAGGGTCAGATCTCAAATTGTAGGTTGGTAATGATAAAACCAAATAATGTGTACACACTCACCAAAGTAGGGGTTGTGCACTCAATCATTGCACGGGCTCGTAGCTACATCACTTCCCCCTATATATTAATATTAGAGTCCAGCTTGATAATTGCAGGGACTTATTATTTGGGGTTGGGGTTGCGATTATCCAAAACCTAAGCTTGCTCTCTTTTCTGAGCTTGTAGAGTTTTCTCAATCTCAGGGTCAAGAGGGACTGGTGAACCCTTTCTCCAATCCAGAGTAACAAACAAAAATCAATCAAGAAAATGACAAGAAGTCAAATAATAGAAAATGCAGAAAGAAAAAGATGCAATTTATATGGGATAAATTCTTTCTCTTGTCTCTCTTGGAAGAAAAATATCACATGTGCTCCCAGCAATACAACCAAAAACTTGATGGGTCTCGATCAATGGAAGGCAAGTGAACCCTCTATTATCATCAAGTAATAATAAAATGAGGAGTGATCCTTGAGTATCGATCTAATGTGGATCATGAAAAGGTGGATTTTACTTTAGGAGAAGCTTGAGATTGAAGTCTCTCAAATCGGCATTAATGGGGGGGGGGTGACTTCAGCTAAAAACTACTTGAACCAATGAAAGATTATTTGACTACATAGGTCGCCAACACCGCTTTGCATGACCGTAAGTATCCAACCTCTGTTTCACTCTACCACAAGTCGCCGGGCTCTACTTTGTACATTGCTCTTGTCAATCAAGTTAACAGAGCAATAAATCTCTATCACATCATATCAATCACACATAACATAGAATTAATTACAACACATAAGACACTATGCCTCCTAGGGTACTCAAAGAAAATAATATTGTGAGACATGCTTTAGTACAAAAAACAATAATAGTGTACACAATAAGTTCAATCCACCAACATCAGCAAAATAGATGAAAAATAATACAAAATCAACCTAGTGTGTGAGAGAGAAGAAAAGAGATACAAATAGTGCTTGGGACTCTTCTATAGAGTAGGGGTTGACTCTAGGTAGAGACTGCGTGAATTCTCCTCTCATTGGTTACTGGATGTATTTAGTTTTAGGGGCGGCTAAACACCTAAATGTGGGGTGAATAGGTTTTTGGTCTCTTTGATATTTCCTTGCTTTTATGTGAGTTGTGAGTTAGTTGTTAACAGCTTTCAAGACACACCACAAAGCATACACAAGATTTATAGTGTTTTCCCTGATTATGGGTACATCCACTATCCCTCCAACCTCTCCAACAGCTTGTTACATAAGGAACTTATCCAAATCTCAGCTCCTTAGAGCTTACAACACAGATCCCGCGAGATATCTCAGTTTTCTCCAAGATCTCTCAGTTTTCTCAAAGATCTACAGCTCTGGCACAAAGCCCTACAACTCAGTGATCCAAAGATCACCTACCTCGGGCCAAAAGCCCTACAACTCAGGCAAGGAGGATAGTCCTACCTCATATAGAATGACTCTCTTACATCTTAGGCACAAAGGCCCTACCTCAGATCCAAAGTTGTATCCTACCTCAGAACGACAGGTCCTACACTAAGAGAAAATGACTCTCCTTATTCAAGCACAAAGGCCCTACACTCAATCAATAAATGGTCCAACCTCAGCCTTTATAACATAGGCCTACAACTTAGATCCAAAGGATCTTTCATAGAGAATAGAGTTTGGTTGATATTAATTTGACACTGTAGAAATTTCTCTGTCTCCTTCTTCCTGAGCTGAGTTTACCTCAGCCCTACCTTCTTCTCAACAACAAGTAAAATGATCTACAATAAACGGGGTCTTATGCTTGAAGTAACTCAGAAACATGTTTCTGATCTTGCTGATGAAGATAGAAGAGTTGACTGTTCTTGTATTTTTCAATCAGCTAAACTTGACTATAGAGACTAGATGCTCTGCTTCTTCAAATTGATGTATCTTATGAAAACTGTTATAGCTTACTGTAAGAACTTTTAGTTCACCGGGTTTGAAACTTCAAGCTTCAAGATCAGCAATAATGGTGAGAGAGAAGACGTAGAAGTTTGGCCTCATTTGGAAATGATCAAACCCTAAAAAGTTTGTTTTGCATCCGCTGAACTTTTCCATTTTATAATCCGCCCTCCAACGGTTATTAGACCCATGGGCCCACCTGTATTTGTTGGCTCAAACTATACTTTTACAAAAAAAGTCATATAGTAGGCTATCGGTGCCATTTGACGTGTACTGTAATTTCCTGTACTATTTTGATACTTTGCTGACATATGTGGACATCAGCATCTGTGGACTTAGCCAAATTCTAATTTTCATCCCATGCGTTGAGTGTGTTGAGTGAATGGTTCACTCAATGCATTTGTCGTTGGACAATCTTCCTGCTATTTTAGGAATTGAGAGCATTGAGTGAGTCTTCATCACTCAACGCTTCTGGACTTAGCCATTTTACTGATTGTGTGCCTTCATTCTAAGGGGTTTAGTGAACTGGCTTCAGTCAATGCTTCTGTACTTAGCCGCAACTTTCTTTATGAATGCGTCGAGTGAGCCTTTATCACTCAACGCTTCTGCCTTTGCCTGGCTTCTTATTGATGAGGCATTGAGTGAACTGCCTTCACTCAAAGCTTCTATACTTAGCCAATTTTCTTAATGAGCATGCATTGAGTGAGCTGTCCTAACTCAATGCATCTGGACATAGACAGATTTTCCTGTCTACCTCTCTTTAGGATTTGATTGATCATTGCTCTATTAACACCTTCTTCTTTGGTACTGAGTGAGCTATCCTCACTTAATGCTTCTGGACTTAACCAGAATTCTTGATAGAATCTTCAACTGCTTGAGCTTGACCCAACGCTTCTTTCATTAGGCATTAAGTATGCTATCCTCACTCAATAATTCTGAACTTAGTCAATACTTCAGCTTGCCAATGTTGAGGCTTTGACAGTGTGTGATGTACTCGACAGTACTAGTTATATGGCGTTGACTTAACTTCCTTCAATCAATGCATGTGGACTTAGCTACAAAATTGCTTTGCAAATTACTGGGCTGTGACTGTCTACACCTTACTCAGCGCTTTTTGTCATCTGGTATTGAGTGGACTGGGTTCACTCAACGCATGTGGACTTATATATATTTTTGTCTCTTTACCTCTCTACCTTGTGACCACCTGTCACAACCATTTAGACAACCTGTCTAAACTTATTTCATGGAACATCCTGCATATGATGAGCTTGAAAAACATCAAATACAACTCTGCTCTTATTGTTATGGTGAAACCTCTTCAAATCAAACCTAGGGATTATTGAGGGCAATATTCCCAATAATCTCCCCCTATTTGAACAAGGCAGAACATCTGGCAATACTAAGAAGCATTTTCTCATAAAGTGTATAGATTCAAAATTAGTTGTAAGCCTTCTCATACCATTTGAAAATTTGAAGCAGCTTATATCACTCCTCACCACTTAACACTTAAGTGGAGGACATTCCTCATACCACTTGAGGGTGGAAACAAAATATGCAATGGCTCAACATTGCACTCTTCATATAACTTGAATGTTTTCAAGTAATATGCACTTACTTAACATGAGCTAGTCATGTCAACTATTGCTTCCACATCACCCCGTGGGCAAGTATTGCTCTAGTCATCCCCCTCTACCTCTCCCCCTTTCTAGCTTCTTCAATATACATTTTCCTAATGATGGAGGTTATAGAATCAAGGGAGAAATTTATGCTTGATCCTAGCCAACATCTTATGTTGATGCCACTTAAGAAACTATCCTAGTGATCAACCTACTTGACTAGGAGTCATACCTTTTGTATTGCTACACTGGTACAGCACATCAATGCAGCAACTTGAGCTAAGCTGCTAACATTGTTCCACTTGATCCAATGCCACTCCTATACCACTTAAATCTTCATGCAGCTGTATTAAGGGAGGTACTGGATATTCCTTTTGTCTTACAGCAGTATGTCTTTATAGAAGCAGCAGTGACTGCACTGCAGCAACCATCCACTACGATTGATCTCCCCCTCAGACTGTGCATAGTCCTGAGGCCCTGTTTATCAGATTTGATGATCTTTGATCCACTACATCTGTTGGCTACCTCTTAACAGGAAGTTGAACATGTTCCTATAACTTGCTGGATTTGCTCCCCCTCAATAGGTGCATCTGTTATCTTCTCTTTACTGGACACTTGAGTCCATCTTAGTCTTGATACTACTTGAAATCTGATACTACTTGAAATCACTTGAGAGTCTAGATGTCAAGTGACAGACTTAACAGTCTTGATACCATTTTGGAGACTTGTCTACCTGCAAGAAGGGTGAGTTCTGCAATAGAAATATTACATGGAGCAACTGAAGCTATACCAAGTTCAACATACCCAATTCAAACTTGAAGGTATTGAACTTGACTTCATCTAGTGGCTTAGTAAAGTTGTCTGCAACTTGCTTATCTGTGAGGACAAACTTAAGAAAGATATCTTCCATTTCCACATGCTCCCTAATAAAATGATACCTAATCTCAATATGCTTAGTCCTACTATGAGAGACAGGGTTCCTAGCAATTGAGATTGAACTAGTAAAATCACAGAATAGTGGGGGTTCTACTTCTCTGAAAGTTAAAGTCCTGGAGCTGGTGCTAGATCCACAGCAACTGTACACAGCAGCTATCTATCGAAATATACTCAGACTCGGCTGTTGAGATGACAAAACTAGTATGCTTCTTGTTGTACCAAGACACTAGTCTTCCTCCCAAGAACTGGTGCCTAAAGTGCTCCTCATGTCCCCTTTGCAGCCAGCAAAATGTGCATCTGAATAGCATGTTAGTTCAAAATCAATATTTTTAGGGTACTAGAGGCCAAGATATGATGTGCCATTAAGATACCTCAAAATCCTCTTGGCATTAGAGTAGTGAGATTCTTTAGGGCTTCCCTCATACCTATCACAAACATATGTAGCATATATGATGTCTGGCCTACTTGCTATAAGATATAGAAGAGATCCAATTATCCCTATATATAAAGTTTCATAACAAGGTTTCCCTGCCTCATCTTTATCTATAGTCATACTTAACCCCATGGGAGTTTTCAAGGTGGAGGCATTCTCCATACCAAACTTCTTGATCAACTCCCTGGTGAACTTATATTATGAAATGGACAATCCATCTTCAGTCTACCTTACTTGGAGGCCCAAGAAGTACTTAAGCTCACCCATACTACTCATCTAAAACTTCCCTTGCATAAGTTTGGCAAACTTCCTTCAAAGGTTATCATAGGTAGACCCAAAAATTATGTCATATACATAAATTTGGACTAGGATGATCTTGCCCTTAAATTCCCTTAGGAATAGTGTCTTGTCTAACTTCCCCCTTGAGAATTTGTTCTCCATGAGGAAGCAAGACAATGTCTCATACGATGCTCTAGGGGTTTGCTTTAACCCATATAGAGCTTTCCTAAGTTGATAAAGAAATTCAGGTGAGTTAGAATCAACAAAACCTGGAGGCTATTCAACATAGACTTCTTCCTTTAAGTCACCATTCAGGAAGGATGACTTCGCATCCATGTGGTAGACTTTAAATCCCTTGAATACAGCATATGCAATGAAGAGTCTGATGGCTTCCAATATTGCTACTGGGCAAAGGTTAGATCAAAGTCAATACCTTCTTCTTGTCTGTACCCCTTAGCTACTAGCCTAGCTTTGCTCTTAATTATAATGCCATTTTCATCATGTTTATTCCTGTAAATCCACTTGACTCTAATGACCTTATGTCCTAGTAGTCTGGGAACAAGCTTATAGACCTTACACCTCATAAACTGGTTGAATTCCTCTTGCATTACTACAATCAAAAACTGATCTATTTTGGCCTCTTCAAATCTCTTGGGTTCAACCTATGATAGGAAACTTACATGCATTACTGTATTAAGGCTCTTGCTTCTTGTCACCACTCCTTAGTTTGCATCACTAATAATCTGGTGTCTTGGATGATCTATTATATGCCTTACAGTTGGAGGCAATCTTCTTTCAGCATCGACTTCAGTGGAAGCATCTTGCTGATCTTCATCCACTTCAGGAGTGCCTTGCCCTTCTTCGGGAATACCCACTCTATCTTGTACTAATTGAGTAGCATCTTGATGGTTACCTTGTCCATCATCAGCTCTGTACCCGCAATACTAGAAGAGGAGCTTGGCAGCTCACTATTAATCATAGTTGACTCATTAAAAACTACATTAACAGTCTCTTCTACAACTTGACTTTCTAAGTTGTAGATTCTATAGACCTTACGATGATTGTTATACCCAACAAAGATCCCATCATAGGATTTGGCAGCAAACTTAGTCACATAGAACTTCACATTATTTAACACATAGCACTTGCAGCCAAAGATCCGGAGATAGGTTTCGTTTTCTGTCCTTCAAAATATCATACTGAGTCTTCTTGTGGCTCTTAGTGATAGAGGCCCTATTAAGGACATGACATTAAGTATTGACTGCCTAAGCCCAGAAATATTTTTTGGAGAGATATATCATTCTACAAGGTCCTTCTAGCATCTATGAGAGTTCTATTTTTCCTCTCAATAATTCCATTTTGTTGGGGTGTTCTTGGAGAAGAAAATTCTTGATGAATCCCTTGCTCTACACAAAACCTTATCATGCTATCAAACTACAATTCAGTGCCATAATCACTTCTGATTTTGACCACAGTATTGTCTAGCTCATACTAAATTTTCTTGAAAAATTTCTTTAAGATATGAAGGGTTTCATTCTTTTTCTTCAGAAAGAAAACCCAAGTAAACCTAGAATAGTCATCAACCACCACATGGGTGTAGACTTTCCTACCTAGACTGTGAATTGGAATAGGACCAATCAAGTCCATATGCAAGAGGTATAAGCACCTCACATAATCTTTGGTCCCAATGCCCTTGAAGGAAGCTTTGGTCTGCTTGCCCTTTTGGCAAGCTGAACAAATGCCTTCCTTGGTGCATTTCATCTTAGGACCATTCCTAACTAGCTTTTCGCTAAAGAGCTTGCCAATAGTATTATAATTCAAATGAGCTACTCTCTTATACAATTATACACAATATGAGAATGTCTCATTTGTAACTAGACAAATAGGAGAGTCTTTATTAAGACAAAGGAAATTTAAGCAATAAACATTTCCACGCCTAGTGCCTGTCAAGAAGATCTCTTGATCACTTGACCTCTTAAACTGGCACTCATCCTTATCAAAGGAATTGACATAGCCAAGATCACATAGTTGGCCTATGCTTATGAGGTTGTGTTGCAACCCATCAACATACTTTTGAGATTGTGACTATGTCATTGTTAATCTTACATAACCTCTTATCACCTTCTATCTGAACCACCAAAGATAACTTTGGGTCCATCCTTCACTGGAGTGTACTTCTTTAAATTGCTCCTTGTTCAGGTAATGTGCCTGGAACAACCACTATCCAAGTACCATATTGGGGTAAGGGCACTTGGACTAACCCGCAACACATAATTTATCTTACCTTAGGACCCCAATAATTGTTGGGTCCTAGGTTCTGATTAGCCTGAAAATTAATGTCTTCCTACAGATTTTATGATAGGAGAACTAACACTAGCTCTCGACATAATAGGATTGTGCCAGCAATCCTAGGAAAAATGCCCTACTTTCCCACAGCACCAACACTCATGAATGTTTTATCTTCTTTTCTGAGAAGGTCCTGCAGTATGGTTTACTACGGAATGAATAGAAGGAAGAGGTGCAATAGCTTTCATGTTCCTTTCAGTAAGAATCTCACTGATGGTGAGCCTTTCAACAGTCTTTCTTGGCTGGCTCTGACTGCCATTTGTAGCAGTCTTTTTTGCAGATCACATGCTGCTTGTAGCATTAGAGATAGCTAGATTTGGCGTGCTAACAGACTTACCCCTGGTCTGAACCTTTGCTAGAGGGGCTTGAGTGAATACTACTGCATTGTTCTTGAGAGTGGGGGATGGGGTACTAAAAACAAATGGTCTATGATGGGCCTTTTGAATTTCCTTATGGTGAGCCATAACGACACTCTTTCCCCTACTATACTTTCCACCATAGTTGTGAACATCTTTGTTCACACTAGTAGATCTACCATTCATCTAGTGACCATAGATGCTTTCATGGTCATACATATTTGAAGGCAATATCACCTTCTTAAAAGGGATGGGAGGCTTAGAAGCCATAGGCTGGACTGGAGCTTTTCCTTTCTCTTTTGAAGGGGCAACTCTAGTGTTTCTCTTTAACCCCAACTCCTTCTTACCCTTTTGAGAGGAGAGGGTGTCTATCAAGGGCACCACTGTATTGGGCTTAAAGTAACTAGCAACAATTCTCTTCTCCCTTTGGAGCTTCTCTTCAAGATCTCTAATGAGATTATCCTTGTACTAGATGGTGCCATTCTGGATGAGAGTAATGTTCATAATTTAGCTGACTTCCCTACCCCTCTTGATCTAGAAAGGATGTTCTCTCAACCTGCTAGGAAGTAGCTAGCTAAAGGGAGGTTATCTCCTTAGCATGCTTCTTTGTCAACTTCTTATTTTTCTCAAAGGCATCCAGAAGTTCACCATACCTGTCAATCAATTGATTGACATCTTCTTCAGATTCAGAGCACTCTTCAACATTGGATGAAGATGCACTTGAATTTGGACTAGTCTCATAGACAGACTGAGAAGAAGAACTAGATAGAGAAAGTATCTTTTCTAGACCAGGATGGGTTCTTCATCTGATATTGCCATCAGCCCATAGTAATGGCAGGCATCTTCATCCTCCTCTAAGTCACTTTCTGAGTTTGATAGAGGGGCCCTGATTCCTATCCTGGCAGCTAGATATTCTTCATCTTTTGCTTCTACTGCAACCGACCCTATGTAGTCTTTTTCTTCTTCAGACTCAGAAGAGACTGAGTAAGAATCACTCCAGCTCTTCTCCTTCTTTGCAATGAAGAACTTTTTCCTCTTCTCCTTATGTTGGCGGAGCTTTTTCTCACAAACTTCTCTTATTTTTACTGGGCAGTAACCCATCACATGCCCAAGTTTGTTGTAATAGTAGCAAACAACTTTAGAGGAACTATGTTTACTAGTTTTAAAATCATATCTGTCAGCCTTGAAGTGATTCTTCTTGTGATGATTAGAGGAGGAATGTCTGCTCCTCCACTACTTCTTCTTAATCATCTTATAGAGCTGCCTAGAGAAGGCAGCAAAGTCTTCATCTAACAAGTTGCTGTCAGATAAGCTTGGCCCTGTGCTGTCTGAATCAGCAAGGCCTTCTTGGAGGAGAGGGAATCCTCTCCTTGCTCTTCCTAGTGCGATCTGCTCTGATGGACAAAGACTTTTCCTTGGCCTGAGATTTATTTATTATCTCCTCATCTTTCTAGGCAGCAAGCTGCATCTCAAATGAGAGCAGCTTTCCAAATAGCCTATAAGGGGGAGTATCCACCATCTTTGCCACCTCTCTGATGGGACAAATTTTTGTGTCCTAGTCTCTAGTTAGAGACCTAAGGAATTTTTTATTAAGCTCATAATGACTTCAGACCCATAGGTCTTTAGCTCATTCAATATTCTGAAGAATCTTTAATAGCAGACAACTATGCTCTCTCCCTTTTACTGCCTGAAATCCTCATACTCCTGGTTGATCTTGAACCTCCTATCATCACTGACCTCTTTAGTTCCCTCCATGTAGACCACCAAAGTGTCCCACATCTCCTTATAGGTTTGGCAGTGAATCACATTTTGAAAGGTAGAATCCTCTATGGCACTAACAATAATGTTCTATGCCCTCTTGTCCAATGTAGCCAGTATGATCTCATCCTTTGTCATTTCAGAATATATCTTTGGTGTCTGGACAATTGCATCCAGAACTGAGACCTTAATGGGGATGGAAGTCCCTCTTTGACTGTCACAAAGATCCTTGGGTAAGAGGCTTCCAGAAATAGCCATACCCTCTCTTTTCAGATTCTAAAACTCTCCTTCCTGTAGATGGGGAGTTTTATGGAACCTAGATCCTTATGGTTCTCTCCTGAAACCATAAGTATAATCCTTGTAGCTACCCTTTGAGGTCTTCTCAGACTGTTATATCCATCTTGAGCAACCTCTCTTTGATACCACTTTAAAGTCTTTAGTTTTCAAGGGCAACTAAACATCTAGAGGGGGGGGGGGGTGAATAGGTTTTTGGTCTCTTTGATATTTCCTTGCTTTTATGTGAGTTGTGAGTTAGTTGTTAAGAGGTTTCAAGACACACAACAAAGCACACATAAGGTTTTAGTGGTTCCCCAGATTATGGGTACGTCCAATGTCCCTCCCAACTCTCGAATAGCTTGTTTGACAAGGCACTTCTTCAAATCTCGGCTCCTAAGAGCTTACAACACAGATCCCGTAGGATCTCCCAGTCAGCTCCAAGATTTACAGCAAAGGAAAAAATCCTACAACTCAGTGATCCAAAGATAAAACTACCTCAGGCCAAAGGCTCTACAACTCAGGATAGGAGGATTGCCCAACCTCATAGAGAATTACTCTCCTACAGCTTAGGCACAAAGGCCCTACCTCAAATCCAAAGCTGGATCCTACCTTTGACCCAAAGGTCCTACACTCAGAGAGAATGACTCTCCTACTTCAAGCGCAAAATCCCTACACTCAGATCAATAAATGATCCTACCTTAGCCTTTATAAAATAGGCCTACAACTCAGATCCAAAGGATCCTATAGAGAGAATAGAGTTTGGTTGATGTTGATTTGACACCAGATAAATTTATTTATGTCTTCTTTCTGAGCTGAGTTTACCTTAGCCCTAACTTTTTCTCAGCAACAAGTAAATTGATCTTCAATAAACGGCAGTTTGTGCTTGAAGTTACTCGGATACAGGTTTCTGATCTTGCTAATGAAGATAGAAGAGTTGTTTGTTCTTGTATTCTTCAATCAACTAACCTTGACTGCAAAGACAAGATGCTCTGCTTCTTCTACTTGCTGTAGCAAATGAAAACTGCAAAACTAACTGTAAGAACTTTTAGTTCACCGGGTTTGAAACTTCAGCTTCAAGCTCAGGAAAAATGGGGAGAGAGAAGACGTAGAAGTTCTTCCTCTTTTCGAAAAGATCAAAACCTAAAAAGTTCTTTTTGCATCTGCTGAATTTATCAATTTTATAATCCGCCATCCAAAGTTTATTAAATCCGTAGTTCCACCTGTAGTTGTTGGCTGCAACTATACTTTTACAGAAAAAGTCATACAGTAGGCTACCGACACAATTTGTCGTGTATTGTATATTTCCGGCAACATTTTGAAACGTTGCTGACACATGCTGATGTCAACATCTGTGGACTTAGCCAAATTCTCATTTTCATCCCAGGCATTGAGTGGGTTGAGTGAATAGCCTTCACTGAATGCATTTGTCCTTGGACAATCTTCCTGCTATTTTAGGCGTTGAGAGCGTTGAGTGAGTCTTCATCACTCAACGCTTCTGGACATAGCCGCTTTACTAAATGTCTGCCTTCATGCTGAGTGGTTAAGTGAACTTGCTTCATTCAACGCTTCTGTACTTAGTCACAACTTTCTTTATGAATGCATTGAGTGAGCCTTTATCACTCAACGCTTCTACCTTTGTCTGGCTTCTTGTTGATGATGCATTGAGTGAACTGCTTTTACTCAACGCTTCTGTACTTAGCCAATTTTCTTAATGAGCTTCGGTTGAGTGAGTTGTCCTTATTCAACGCATCTGAACTTAGACAGATTTTCATGTCTATCAATCTATTGGCTTTGACTGATCATTACTCTGTCGAAGCCTTCACCTTTGTCATGGAGTGAGTTGTCCTCACTCAATGCTTCTGGACTTAACTAGAATTCTTGACAGAATCTTAAACTGCTTGAGCCTGACTCAACGCTTCTTTCATTAGGCATTGATTGAGCTGTCCTCACTCAACGATTCTGAACTTAGTCGATTCTTCAGCTTGCCAATGCTGAGGCTTTGACAGCCTGTGTTGTACTCGATGCTTATTTTTATATGGCGTTGAGTGAACTGCCTTCACTCATTGCCTGTGGACTTTGCCGCAGAACTGCTTTGCAAACTGCTGGATTGTTACTGTCCCCAAACTCAGCGCTTTTTGGCACTTGGCATTAAGTGAACTGGCACAACTCAACGCTTGTGGACTTAGATAGATTTTTGTCTCTCCACCTCCTTACCTTGTGAAAAACTATAACAACCATTTAGATAACCTATCTAAACTTGTTCCATGGAACATCCTGCTCATGATGAGCTTGAACAACATCAAATACAAATATGCTCTTAGTGTTGATGGTCATGCCTCTTCAAATCAAACCAAGCAAATATTGAGGGCAATATTCACAATAGTTACCGTCCGAGGTAGAGGAACCTATGTCACAAACTCTCAATGGGCCCTTCTTCTGAAGGGGTTTGCATTGTCCATGTCTTCTTCTTCGAATACCTAACTTTCGGTGAGTGGAGGAATCTTCCTCCTTCCTCGAGCTTTCGGATGGTGAGAAGAGCCTAGAAGATGATCCCTAGCCCTTGAAACTCTAAAATGGCAAAAAAATGGTGGAAGAAAAGAGAAAATAACAAATTCCTAAGGAAGAAGACAGAATCTACAATTTATAGACGTACCAGGTTTTTCCGATCGCATGACTTGGTTGTCGACCAGTGTTCATGCGAGAAAGAAATGCTCGTACTCGTACAAGAAGGAACCTGTGCTGATGGAAAAACTGAGGAGTTGGGGGAAAAGGTTTTGCCTCGCATGACTAATGGTCATGCCAAAATTAACACGTGAATACACTCATGCATTTCTCTAATCATTTTTTTATTTACCATGCATGACCACTGGTCATATGCAAAGAGGAGGCCATTAATTATGCGAGAATAAATTTGCACAAGGAATAAACTAACTCAATGATCATCATGATGAACAAATGACCACGTATAACTAGTGGCCATGCGTAGCGAGGGCAAATGATTACACGAGAACAAAAACACACAAGGACTAGACTCCTCCGTAAAACAAAGTAGAGACGCTAGATGAACTTCCACACATATTGGTAACTGCAGGAAAACGCCCAACACACACAGGGAACACACCCAACATTCTACAAAATGCTAAAAAAACATTAAAAAAAAGAATGGTAGAAAATCCCACATAGTATGAAGATCACAAGAATGCTATAACTAGCTAAATATCTCTTAATGGACTAACAATTCGATTTTAAATGATTTTTACAAGAAAATGATAATATGATGAGCGATACGCTATGAAAAAAGAACTAAAATAAAGCTTAAACTACTCTATAATATTCTCTCATCAGTTGCCACCTCAAACAGGATGTCCAGATAGTTGAGTATTGCTCCTCCTCAATATCCTACCACACCGACAAGTTACGTGGGTGACTCAGTCTCTGAGAGTACACATCCATTACATATCAGTATGAGTAGCGGGAAGGTCTCCCTGGCAGTAATGCCTCAACTTCAAACACTTCCAATAAGCAAATGTCTGCAATTTAGAGTTCACAGGTTCCTCTACCCCGCAATGCCACAAGAAGTCTTCCATCATCGCCTCTGATGCCCAAGTACTTCTCTCCATCCTCGATCACCTTGAGAATTATTCCTCCACGAAAAACTTCATATGAACGGTGAAACTTGAGGTCTCACATGGGTGGCCCTCCTTATGATGGGTTATGAGTTCCTAGTTATCACGAGAAGGCCCCTGTTGAGTTTTCAACCGTGCATTGCTGGTGATCTGGACCTCACACTCCTACCCCATTTACTAAGACATAGACAATTGTGGGGTTATGTTCATGCGTAAGAGAGGTTCTTAGCATAACCCATGTTCTCTTCAGTCCAGCATATTTTTTTAGAAAGCCTCCCCCAGAGACCGCTCAACTCATAGAGAATGTTTTCCTCAACACAATGCATGGAATCAGACCCTGTACTTTGGCATATTTTCGCTCAAGCAAAATTTTCTCTTTATCTACGAAGGGTTCTCGCTAACCTAGCCGAGCTTCCTAAAAGGTCATGCCTCAATGCCGATAGGCATGCTGATTGATGTCATTGGCCTTCCACTCCGTGAGAATAAAGAGATGTTGTGTCAGCCTACCCGTACTTGGGGACCAAGTTCAAGCAGATACAATTTGCGAGCCCAACTGTCATCTCGTCATACTAGAGGTGTTGTTTACAAAGACCGAGGAGATCGAGTACCCGCTGGTTTTTATTGAGTTCTGTTTCTACGCAATCAAAAAGTTTGAGTGATGCGTTGGTGTTAACCTCAGAATCCGCAACATGTTCAGTAGGACAGATCCCTCTCCTATTCTGGCGGACTCGATTTCCTTAGTCCGCTCAGGTCGTCAGGACAATACAGATCCAAGGCTCCCCTAGTGGCAGACTCCAGTTCCCAGTCTGCCCAGGTCCTCGAGCAGGATTTCTAGTGCTCCTCCTTCAGTAGCGGACTCAATTGTCCAGTCCACCCAGATTGTCCAGCCTCAGTTGATCAGCTTCCAGATAATCCGCCAGCTCTCTAGGCGGACTCAACCGTCAGTCCGCACAGGTCGCGGACCCTCAACAAGGATCGCACCCTGTAGTATGATGGATGCTCCAGCCCGTGAGCCCAGTTCGCCCCTCCTGCACGGAGTTCTTGTCTTTTCTTTTATGATTCCAGTCACTGCTGCCCGGTTCTCCTATACCCCGGGTAGTCGGTTATTTTAGCACTGCCCGTTTGGGAAGGCCCCCGAACCTACAAATTGTGGGAAGTGGTGCACCCAAAGCACGCTGACTCAAGCCTTGGAGCCTACTTGTTGAAGGCTGCGAACTCCAATCTCAGGCTTTACGGACTCTAGCTTGCTCTCTGTTCAGTTCTTTCCTCTACTTGTAATCCGCTTTTTGAAATCAAAGGAAAGCCCGTCACAAGAGAGACATTCAGGCCGCGGCGGGAGAAGTCTTATTTTGTCGTGGCTCACGGCTCTGCTGCTCTTTATCTCTTGTCCGCTTAGTAGATTGCTACTTGTAGTTTTCCTTTTCCCCTCCTTTCCGCAGTGCTCGAACCGTTATATGGTGGTGCTCGACTCCATTTCGCTTTTCGTGCATCAACAGTTAACACACGACCTTCAGATTCAAGTTGTTTTTTGAAACTAGCAGACAAACATATCAGACCGTCGAGCCCGCCGTTCAGACTGCTCCAATTCGCAAGATGAATCACTGTGGGAGGCCAAAGAACAGTCTCATTGGGAGGTTGAACGATCTCGCAGGGAGACCGATCAGTGATTTGATACCATCAGTCAGGCTTTGCTCGCGCTGTGATTAGTTGTATATATATGTTTTTTTAGTATTTTATATAAGTAGTTTTAGACTTTTTTAGTTATTTTCTTTTATTTTTCTTTAATAATATGCTTCTTTTTGTAAAAACTGTTCTAACTTAGTTTATTTTGTTATTCTGAAATTTTTCAGAAAATGGTCAAAAATTGACCTGACGCGCCCGTGTCCCATGACTGACACGCCTGCGTCACGCCCTCGACGATCGTTGCCTCAAACCACCGGTCAACGTTCAGCCCTCATCATCCATAGTGGGACACGCCCGTGTCCGAAGACTTGATACACCCGTGTCACGCCACTCAACGCTTTCACTGTTCAACACTAAACGCCACTCAACGTCATCAACTCGATGCTCAACGCTTTCACTGTTCACCTCGTGCCAGTCAACAATCAACGCCTCCCTCCAGACAACACTTAATGCCTTCATCAATCCGAGCATGACACGCATGTGTTCGAAGACCCGACAGGCCCGTGTCGATGTTAGTAGTAAACGCCTCCATCCAGCAAAGTTAAAATTGACTTCCTCCACCCAGCTTTCTAGTCACACCCCCCGACACGCCCCTGGTCACTCCTTTGACTAGGGCATGTCACACCTAAAAATTTTGTATATAAATAAAAGCTTTTTGTAAGCTCTCTTGTTCAACTTTTTGGGCCATTTTGCTTTGGGTAGGTGCTGCCTTGGTGGATTCCATGCTATGTAAGGAGAATCCCCCTCTCTCTCTTAGTTTATATTAGGATGTTTGTTTTAGCTTTCCTTGTAACCGTTTTTTCAATAATAAAATGTTAGCTTTATTCCCCTTCATGTTGCTTGGAATTCATTGGGAAGCGCCCTACTCTAAGTAATTTTTCGTTCTTCGTTTTTATGTTTTTCTTTTTAGCTTTTATAACTTTTTTAGTTTTAGGAATTTCTCCTAATTTATAGCCGTTGTAATCGTAATTTTATTTTCATGCACCGTACTTGTTTAGGTTTAATTTGTTTTATTCTTATTTCTTAAGTTTTCATTCTTATAAGTTTTATAAAAGTGTTCCAAAAGGTGGTTTTAATTTTCTTTAACTTAGGATTTTTAGGAACGTAAAACTTTTTCTATTTTTTAGTTTTATTTTCACTTTTTTAGCTCTTTTATAAAAACCTAAGAATGAAAAATTTATCATTTTAATTTTTTGCTCACTTTGTTTTCGCTTTTATTTTCAAAACTTTTTACTCCGTTAATTTTAATTTCTTCTTTTTATGTATTTCTACCGTGTTCTAACGGTAGAAATGTAGTTGTTTTAATTTTTCAGCATTCGTTTTTTTTATTTGCGTGCGTGCGTGTATGAGTTAGATTTTCTTGTTTTCATTTATTTATGTAGAGAGTGTGTGTGTGTGCGCATTTATTTCCGCCTACTTGTTAAGAGTTAAATGGCGTGTATTTATTTCAGCCTACTCGTTTGAGTAGGATTTTGTGTGTGTGTGTGCGCGTTTTATTTCATTTAGTGTGCGTGCGTGTGTTTAATTTCTGTAGAGTGTGTGAGTGTGTTTGATAGATTTTTGAGCTTTCATTTCCCGCCTACTCGTTTGAGTAGGACTCACAATTTTTTGCTTTCATTTCCCGCCTACTCGTTTGAGTAGGACTTGCAATTTTCTGCTTTCATTTCCCGCCTACTCGTTTGAGTAGGACTCTCAATTTTCTTCTTTCATTTACCGCCTACTCATTTGAGTAGGGCTCGCACTTTACTGCTTTAATTTTACTGCTTTCATTTTCAGCTTTCTTTTACAGCTTTAATTTTCCGCCTACTCGTTTGAGTAGGACTTGCACTTCAATTATGCAATTTTCTTTTCAATAGATGTCCCCATTCCGATGACTGGCTAACCGCTCTTAGCCCTCAATATCGAAGAGCATTAGGAGAGAAAAAATCGCTTTAAATAATTAAAGGTCCTCTTTTTCTCGTTAATTAAAATTACTTAAGGTTTGCCCCGGGTTAACGATGCGTAGGACCACATATTAATGTGTGGGCTCTATTTTCGTTGTCCATACACTAGCTGCCGAGAGGTCGTGCGTATGGACCGATCACCCTTATGTAAAGAGAGTTCTGCACTTACCCTCGAGAGAGGAGGTGCGTAACTCTACCGGATTGGGTTCCCCACCCAATAGCGGGGTTCTTAGCGTAATACATGCATTAAGAGGAATCCTTCGTCGGACTAACATTCAGTCGAATATTCTTAATGTTCAGGTGAGTGATCATCCTAGAGATAAGTGAGCTCATTCTTTTGGAACCTCCTTGGCCAAGTCTCCGCCTTAATTAATTTGAAATGTAGGATCTCTTTTTATTAAAAGTTTATTTTAGTTCGAATTCAATTTGATATCATCGCGCTATTTCTTCATCGGCTTCTGTCATTTTTATGCTTTAATTTTATGCATTTTATATTTATATCCGCCCTTTATTTTATATAACACAACAATAAAATATTATCGGTAAAATAATAGTCCATTCAGGGAAAGAGTAGAAATAGGCAAACCGACCTCGAGAACAATACGACCACCCCTATATTCCTCCCCGGAATATCCTGTACTACACGCGATAGGTGCACTTGCCTCCCTTTCGTTAAAACTAGGTTTCATCCCCTTTTTTATGTAAAAATAAATCTACGTGCCCCGCCTTTCTCAATAAAACGACAATCTTATATAACTCTAAAAACTAACAAAACCTTCGCAACAAAAACACAACCTGGGGCACCACGAGTTTTTACCATCAAGTTTTTGGCGCCGTTGCCGGGGATTTTTCGATTTACTATTTTGAATTCCTTAAAACTATAAATTTTACCATATATTTATATTTATATAAAAAATGGCCAACCAAAAAAATTATATTAATAATAATAATAATATATCAATAATAATAATAATAATAATAATAAATACTTAAATTTTTTTTAAAAAAATCAAAAACTGAAAAACTTAAAAACCTTAAAAATCAAAAACTAAAAAACTTAAAAATCTAAAAAATAAAAAAAACTAAAAAATTAAATAATTATAAGACTTATAAAAAACTTAAAAACTAAAAAAACACTAAAAACACTAAAAACTAAAAATTATATATTTATATTGTCGCTTCAGTGTGCTTCACTATTATGAGCGCTAAGGCAACACATATTTGTCACACTCATATAGCTAAGACGTTAGCTTACGAGTCACACTCACTTCCCCCTAACACCCGCACACTTTTCTCTGAATTTATCTTTTTCATTTTTTCTGTTATGTTTTTGCTACTTCTTCTAAAAATAATGCACGGTTTCTTAAACAGGCCTCCCCGAACGCGTTTCAGGGAAGTTTCCTCCCCCCTATCTTTTTCTTTATTTGTACATATCTACATCTTTATATATTTCGTTCCTCATACTTAGTGCAACATTGGGGACAATGTTGTACTTAAGTATGTGGGTGTTTTCCTGCGTTTTGTTTTATTTATTTACTGTCCTTTTATTTTTCTGCACCAAATAAAAAAAACTAAAAAACAAAATTGCAAAAATGGAAAAAAAAACTCCAAAAAATTTCTTGCTTTTATCATTAAAAAAACTCAAAATATATAAAATGAAGAAATATCGCTCCGCGACGTTCGACTCATCGAACCAACCACTTAAATAAGAGTCTGTTCACGGGCGACCATGTTTATTTTTTACTTTGTAATTATATATATATATATATATATATATTTATATTATATTCTCTTCCCACTTCTTTTTCCCTTTTTTTAAAAATAATAACACCTATTTCTTTCCCATTTCTTGTAAATAACTTAAAAAAATCAAAAAATCAAAAATTTTCAAAATCCAAAAAAAGAGAATAACTCTAAAAATCAAACAAAAGATAATAATCATAACACAAAAAAAATAAAAACCCTAAAAATCTCAAAAAATCGATTATTATGAAACAAATAAATTGAATATCTCATGTCTTAACTCCTTTTCAATCTCTAAAAATTTAGTTTCCAGTTTATTAATAAGCAAATTTTACTTATTCTTTATTTACTGTTCATTTATTAATTATTGTTTGATAGATTTAAGTGTCTGAGGTTAAGATTTAAATTTTTTTTATGTCTTTTCCTTATAATAGGGTACCTGTTTTTCACCACCACTTCTAATTTTTAGTAAATAGAAGCTCGTCTTTATGTTAGAAAATAACAACCATTGATTTCAATTATTTCTACTTCATGCTTTTATAAACATAGGAACGTTCATTTTAAAAAGATTGCTCTAAAAACTTTTTTATTGAAATCTAGTTTTATTTTTTGAAAAAAATTTAAACCCACCTCCATTTTTTTTCATGTCTTACATGGCATGATTACCCCTATTTTATCCCTTAAAAGATCCTATGTCAATGGAAATAAGATTTCGTTTCGTAAACATTGGCACCCAATATTTAAAAAAGATTATATATTACAGAGTAAGAGGATTAAATTCATTTACTCCTATACATATACAATGGGTTATTTATTATTTATGAAGAAAGAAAAGAAAAAAAAATTATTATATATTAGGAAAATAAGATTTCATTTTCCTAATAATCCAAACAGAATATATATATATATATATATATATATATATATATATATATATATATATATATATATATATATATATATATATATATATATATATATATATATATATATATATATATATCGAGGTTCGAGAAAAAATTACCTCGCCTCTAAAATCCAAGTCCTCTTCATAAACCACCAAACCACTTAGCCTTTTTAATAATACTAGAATTAATATAAAACTTTATGAGAGCATAATTTTTAAATTTCATTATTTCCTTTAATCTCTTATAAGCTAAAGTTTTTTATATAATTCCAATCTATCCTTGTTAACCTAACAAAAAACAAATTTCGCTTTCTAATTGTTTCGTGTAGAAGTCTTTTTGGCTGAAACTCTTCCTCTATTTATAAAACTTTCATAATTTAGGATTTAACTCTAAAACCAAGGATATTTATTTTGATCTTCCTTTTAATTAATTCAAGCGGTAGCAAATTTAGAATTTTTATTATTTCTTATAAGTTCATCTCAAACTTTTGCTTTGGAATAACAAAAGCTTAGTATGGGGGTATTTGATGAGATGTAAATATACATTTTTTTGTATTTTATTTAACTAGTTTAATAATGTTTTAGTTATTTTCTGTTATTTTTCTTTAATAATATGCTTCTTTTTATAAAAACTGTTCTAACTTAGTTTATTTGTTTTTCTAAAAATTTTCAGAAAATTGTCAAAAATTGACCTGACACGCCCGTATCCCATGACCGACACGCCTGTGTCACGCCCTCGACGATCGTTGATCTCAACCCACCGGTCGACGTTCAACCCTCATCAACCAGAGTAGGACACGCCCGTGTCTGAAGACTCGACATGGTCGTGTCATACCACTCAACGCTTTCACTGTTCAACACTCAACTACATCAACTCGATACTCAACACTTTCACTGTTAACCTCCCGCTAGCCAACACTCAATGCCTCTCACTAGTCAACACTCAACGTCTTCATAAACCTCAGAACGACACGCCCGTGTCTGAAGACCCGACACTCCCGTGTCGTTGTCGGCAGTCAACGCCTCTTGCCAGCAAAGTTCAAATTGACTTCCTCCACCCAGCTATCTAGTCACGCCCACTGACACGCACCACGTCAGACCCGTGACTAGGGTGTGTCATACCTGGAAATTTTGCCTATAAATAAAAGCTTTTTGTAAGCTCTCTTGTTCCACTTTTTGGGCCATTTTTCTTAGGGTAGGTGCTGCCTTGGTGGATTCCATTCTATGTAAGGAGATTTCCCCCACCCCCTCTCTCTCTATTATTTTATTTTAGGATGTTTGTTTTAGCTTTCCTTATAACTTCCTTTTCATTAAAAAAATGTTAGATTTTACCCCTTCGTGTTGCTTAGAATTCATTTGGAAGCGCCCTACTCTAAGTAATTTTTCGTTCTTCATTTTTATGTTTTCTTTTTAGCTTTTATAACTTATTTAGTTTTAGGAATTTCTCCTAATTTCTAGCCGTTGTAATCGCAATTTTATTTTCATGCACCGTAATTGTTTAGGTTTAGTTTGTCTTCTTCTTTCTTAAGTTTTCATTCTTATATGTTTTATAAAAGTGTTCTAAAAGATTGTTTTAATTTTCTTTCACTTAGGATTTTTAGGAACGTAAATTTTTTTGTCTTTTTTAGTTTTATTTTCACCTTTTTAGCCCTTTTATAAAAACCTAAGAATGAAAAGTTATAATTTTAATTTTTTGCTCACTTTATTTTCACTTTTGTTTTCAAAAATTTTTGCTCCGTTAATTTTTATTTCTTCTTTTTTTGCATTTCTACCATGTTATAACGGTAGAAATGTAGTTGTTAAATTTTTCAGCATTCGTGTTTTTCTTATTTTTCATTTGCGTGCATACATTTATGAGTTAGATTTTCTTGTTTTCATTTATTTATGTAGAGTGTGTATGTGTGTGCATTTATTTCCGCCTACTCGTTAAGTGTTAAATGACGTGTATTTATTTCAGCCTACTCGTTTTAGTAGGATTTTGTGTGTGTGTGTGTGTGTGTGTGCGTTTTATTTCATGTAGAGTGCGTGCGTATGTTTTATTTCTGTAGAGTGTGTGAGTGTGTTAGATAGCTTTTTCAGCTTTCATTTCCCGCCTACTCATTTGAGTAGGACTCGCAATTTTCTTCTTTCATTTCCCGCCTACTCGTTTGAGTAGGACTCGCAATTTTCTGCTTTCATTTCCCGCCTACTCATTTGAGTAGGACTCGCAATTTTCTGCTTTCATTTCCCTCCTACTCGTTTGAGTAGGACTCGCACTTTACTGCTTTCATTTTACTGCTTTCATTTTCAGCTTTCATTTACTGCTTTCTTTTACAGCTTTAATTTCCCGCCTACTCGTTTGAGTAGGACTTGCACTTAAATTATGACATTTTCTTTTCAATAGCTGTCCCCATTCCGATGAGTGGCTAACCGCTCTTAGCCCTCAATATCGAAGAGCATTGGGACAGAAAAAATCTCTTTAAATAATTAAAGGTCCTCTTTTTATTGTTAACAAAATTACTAAAGGTTTGCCCCGAGTTAACGACGCGTAGGACCACATATCGATGTGCGGGCTCTATTTCCCTTATCCATACACTAGCTGCCGAGAGGTCGTGCATATGGACCGATCACCCTTGGGTAAAGAGATTTCCACACTTACCCTTGAGAGAGGAGGCTCGTAACTCTACCGGATTGGGTTCCCGACCCAATAGCTGGGTTCTTAGCGTAATGCGGGCATTAAGAGGAATCCTTCATCGGACTAAAGTTCGGTCGAATAGTCTTAATGTTCAGGTGAGCGATAGTCCTAGAGATAAGTGAGCTCATTCTTTTGGAACCTCCACGGCCAAGTATCCGCCTTAATTAATTTGAAATTTAGGATCTGTTTTTATAAAAAGTTTATTTTAGTTTGAATTCAATTTGATATCGTCACGCTATTTCTTCATCGACTTCCATCATTTTTATGCTTTCATTTTCTGCATTTTATATTTATATCCGCCCTTTTTTTATATAACACAACAACAAAATATTATCGGTAAAATAATAGTCCATTCAGGGAAAGAGTAGAAATAGGCAAGTCGACCCCAAGAAAAATACGACCCCAATATTCCTATCTAGAATATCCTGTACTTCACGCGATAGGTGCACTTGCCTCCCATTCATTAAAACTTGGTTTCAACCGCTTTTTATGTAAAAATAAATCCGCGCGCCCCGCCTTTCTCAATAAAACCACCATCTAATATAACACTAAAAATAACCCCACCTTCGCAACAAAAACAAAACTCGGGGAGCCGTGAGTTTTAACCATCACGCTAACTCAGCGGCTTACTCCTCAGGCCGCAGAAGATATTGCGGACACCCCAGTTTGGCAGACATCAGTCTGCCAGACTCCGGTCTGCCGGACTCCATCTCGCCAAACTCCTCTTCGGCGATCACCTTCAGTCACTCCTCCTAGGCCTCGCCATCTAGCTCAGCCCGTAGTTCCTCTACGGCCTCAGTGTGATCAATTCTCCCCTTTGATGGACTTCTTTAGAGAGGCGGCTAGGGGAACTCCTGCCCGCCAACTCGACTTCACTGACCGCCAGTCCGCCGAGCCCGTGGACCCAATCATTCCAGTCCGCCACTCCTACCCTACAGAGTTTCAAACTGCATCTCCCTTCGTCGATAGAATCTGATGGGAGTCTACAACTAATAGCTTCAGAGAACCTCATCTTCCTTTCTACTCATGGTAGACTGATCTCATTTCCCATCTGCAGGCATTCGAAGGGGCTATTGCATTGAGATGCCTCTCCGATGCCCAGAAATGTAAGCTTTTGGTTACAACTCTCGATGGACAGGCGAGAGAGTTGTTCTACGAGCTGCCTCTTTGGCATAATTTCTTAGTTCGCTGATCTTCGCAGTGAACTCTTGCTGAGGTTTTCCACCTCAAAAAAAAGAAAAGATTGATCAGCAGCTCACTTTGACATCAATAAGAGGGATAACGAATCGGTGGCACATTTTGTTGATCGCTTTCAGAAAGAGATCCAGGGGGTGAGGTACGTGAACCCCGATTATTATAAAGTTGCCCAGATTCATGGCCTCCGGGAAGGTCCCTTAGAGTTCAAAGCAACAACGAAGGCACCATAAACCTACCAACAATTGATCGCAATGGTCAATCTCTTCATCGAGGGCGAGAACGCCAACCCAACCTATATCTCATCCCTTGACAGCTAAGGATAAAGGAAGGGATGCTTCCAACTCTTATTTTACCAACCATCATCACAATAAGCCTTCTTGGTCCCGACTTCAAGCCTCATTCTAAAAGGGGGAGAAACCTCCGCCATAAGAAACCCTTCATCGACCATCAATAGTTTCATGATCAGAGACTGCTGTTGGCTGCCACTCCCGCCATATCGCTTCAAGCGCTTCCTATTCTTCAGAATGCCTTGCCTTCTCAAAGGCCGCATGAGAATAGCTCCGTGGAGGAGCTTGTAGATCTGGGATTCGACATTGAAGATGTCATCCAAATCATTAAAAAAAAAATTTGAGGAAAAGAGAAAATGGCCTCAAAGAGAGTAGATGCCAAGGAATAATTCCTAGTACTGCGATTTCCATAGAGAGAAGGGTCAGTTGACTGAAGACTTTAAGGCCCTTCGACAATTAGTTGAAAGATTGCTTGCCGAGGGCAAGATCAAGGATCTGGGTCAGAAAAGTAATTCTTCAAAGCTTTCCACCTCCAAGGGTAAGGAGGTGGCTGAAGTTCAGTTAGAGGGGGTGGAGATAGAGGATGTAGGCTATTTGGGGCCTATCAACGTTCAACCTTATTATTTTGATGTAGATGATGAGGGTGACCTTGGGCGACTCTTCTACATTCATGGAGGAGCATGGACCGAAGCTACTCGAAAGTCTTCAATCGCGAGGGTTTTCTGGGTAAAGGTCACCTCTTCTTCCTCCTCTGCTCCATCTGGTGGAGATATTTACTTTGGCCAGGAAGATCTTCCTCAGACTGCCAATCCATTCAACGATGCTGTTGTAGTCAAGGCAACCATTGAATATTTTACAGTGGATAGAATTCTAATTGATACAGGCAGCTCAGTCAATCTCTTATTCAAGTCAACCTTCGAGGCCCTAAGAATTGGGAAGCCTTTTCTTTCCACCGAAGGGCCTCCCTACGGTTTTTCAGGAGAAATAAAAGAATTCGAGAGGAGCGATCAAGCCAATTCAATTTATAGTGGTCGATGCTCCTAGTTGTTATCACGCAACCTTTGGAAGGCCTTTGCTTAACAAGTATAGAGCGGTGGTATCAACATACCATCTTGCAATCAAGTTTTATATTGATGGCAGGATATGCAAGGTCAGGAGAAACCCAAGGCATGCTAGAGAGTGATATCTTCAAACAGTCAACATGACTGAAATCGCCCCTCACGTCTTCCCAGCAGCAGCAGAAGCATCTTCTAAGTTAGAGGCTTCTCTGGATAGAGAAGGAGCTCACTTGGAACCTGCCCATGTGATGCAAGGAGTCCCCATTGCTGAGGGGCAGGAGAGGAAGCTCTCCATTAACTCGAAGTTACCAGAAGATCAAAAGGCTGAGTTGATCTCTTGTTTGCTGAAGAACCTGGATGTATTCGCTTGGGCAGCGGAGGACATGCCAGGCATTGATCCGGATGTTGCTTGCCACCATTACAATCTTAATCGCAACTTCTAGTTAGTGCAGCAGAAGAAGAGCGATGTGGCAACAAAGCTCGTTGATCCAATCAGAGAGGAGGTCTCGAAGCTCCTCAAAGCGAATTTTATTCGTGAAATTCAATACCCTACCTGGATATCAAATGTTGTAATGGTTAAGAAACCAGGAGGGAAGTTGCGAATCAGTATGGATTTTACTCGTTTAAATAAAGCGTGCCCCAAAGATTTTTACCCCTTGCCTCAGATAGATTCTTTAGTTGATTCTGCGGTAGGGTACTCTTTTATGAGTTTTTTAGATGCATTCTCTGGCTACCACCAAATAAGAATGCATAAGCCGGATGTTGCTTATATGTCCTTTATTACCAAAGATGGTTGCATTTATTATCTCGTAATACCCTTCAGGATTAAAAATGCTGGTGCGGCCTATCAATGCATGATGGATCATGTGTTTAAGGAACAAAAAGGAAGTAACCTTGAGGTGTACATAGATGATCTTCTGGTCAAAAGAAAGTTTTTTTCACTATACCTAAAAGATCTAGTAGAGACTTTCTCTACTATGCGTAGATATAAAATGAATCTCAATCCATAAAAGTGTACTTTTGGGGCGAGTAAGGGGAAATTCCTTGTTCATCGCCTTACTCCAGAAGGGCTTGCCCGTAACCCTGACAAAGTTAAAGCCATCCTTGATATGGCTCCTCCCCATTCTCCAAAAGAAGTTTAGCAGTTAGGGGGGAGGTTGGCAGGTCTCGAAAGGTTTATCTCTCGTGTTGGAGATAAGAGTGCATCGTTCTTTAAAACTCTTCGAGGAGCGTCCAAGTTTCAATGGACGGAAGAGTGCTCCCAATACTTTGAATAGTTAAAGTGACAATTGACTTTAACACCTTTACTGCAGAGCCCCCGATCAGGGGATATGTTGTTCTTATACTTAAGAGTTGGCCCTGAGGCGGTCAACTCGGTTGTCGTTCGATAAGAGAACAGGAGGCAGTTCCCAGTTTACTATGTCAACCATATTATCAAAGATGCATAAACGAGATATCCAATCCTGGAGAAGTTGTCCTTGGCATTGGTTATGTCTGCTCGTAGACTCCATCCTTACTTCCTGGCACACTCAGTTCAAGTAGTCACTGAGCAGCCTTTGAAAAGTGTGCTGGGGATACCAGAGCATTCAGGTAGGTTAGCTAAATGGGCAATTAAATTATGTGAGTTTGAAATTTCTAATGTGACCAAGACAGCTATCAATGCTCAGGTGCTAGCAGATTTCTTGATTGATACTGGAGAGTCCAGTTCTGATCAAGAAGAATGGTATCCTTTGGCTTGGACAATCTATGTTGATGGTGCCTCAGGCAAAAATTCTTCTGGAGCAGGAGTAGTTCTGATCAATCCAAATGGAATCAAACTTGTGCAGGCAATCAAGTTCGATTTTCCAGTTACAAATAACCAAGCAGAGTATGAATCCTTATTAGCAAGCTTGAGTCTTGCAAGAGAGCTCAGAATTGACCATGTGCACATAAAGACTGATTATCTGGTGATTGTGTCACAAGTTCTCGGTAACTTTCAGACCAGGGAGCCTGTGTTGAAGAAGTATCTTACTCTTGTAAATGTTGAAGTTGGTAGATTCAAAAGTTTCAATGTTAAACACATCCCAAGATTAGAAAATGAGGAGTCAGATGTTCTTGCCAAGTACGGACTTTCATCAGGAGGAACAACTTCTGAACTCTTCCGCCCGGCAGTGGATGAAGAAGAGTTGATGCAAATTAATCAGCATCCCTCTTGGATGGATCTGTACATTCTATACTTATCAAATGGAAACTTCCATCCTTCAATCGAAGATGAGAAGAAGTTCAAAATCAAGGCAGCACATTATTACTTGGTATCAGGCATCTTATACAGAAAGACTTTCTTATCTGCTATGGCAAGGTGTGTCTCAGAAGAAGAAGCCCCTATTGTGCTTCAAGAGGTTCATTCTGGTGAGTGCGAAAGTCACTTAGGAGCAAGGACTTTAGCGAAAATAATCCTCCGGCAGGGTTATTTTTGGCCCACTATGAAGAAAGATTCTAAGTCTTATGCAAGAAAATGTGTTAAGTGCCAGAAGTTCGTTCCACTTTAGCATCAAGCTGCTCAGTCACTCAGATCAATCGCAACTCCATGGCCCTTTGAAGTTTGGGGAATGGATCTCATTGGTCCTTTTCCCATGGCAAGCGGACAACGGTGCTTTATTATAGTGATGATTGATTACTTCAGCAAATGGGTAAGGCTAAGGCATTGGCAAAAACAATGACTCAAGTCATGAAGAATTTCATTTGGGGCGAGATAGTAAGTCGGCATGGTATCCTAATGGAAATAATCACTGACAACAGACCACCGTTCAATAATGTTGAGATGGTTGATTTTTGCAAGCAGATTGGAAAAGAGATGCGTTTTGCGTCAGTCCATCATCCTAGAAGTAATGGTCAAGTTGAAGAAGCTAATAAGCAGATCCTTAGCTTGCTCAAAAAGAAAGTGTAGAATCTCAAGAGCAGTTGGGCTGATCAACTTCCTTCGGTTCTCTGGACCATGAGAACAACGCCTTCATCTAAAACAGGAGAAACTCCATTCAAGCTTTCTCATGGTTCGGAAGCTCTTATTTTAGTTGAGTTTGAAGTCCCATCACCAAGATTTCTGCTTACTAGACAAGGCGTAGAGGATTGGCTTGAGCTGAATAATGAAGAGATGAAATTTAGCTTGGAATATATTGAAGAAATCAGAGCTAAGGCGGCAATAAGGCAAGAAGAAATCAAGAGAAGAATGGCCCACTACTTTGATAAGAACGTGAGGATCAAACACTTTCAAGTGGGAGATCTGGTTCTTAAAAAGGTTGATTTTGCTGCAAGAGCCGGCTCAGTTGGGAATCTTAATCCGAATTGGGCTGGGCCATTCATTGTCAAAGAAGTGCTCAAGAACCGGGCTTATCGCTTGCAAACATTTGAAGGAGAAGATGTGCAATATATATGGAGTGGGGATGATCTAAAGCGGTTCTATTCCTGAACCTCCTCCTCTTTTTTTCCTTCCTATGTAAACTTTTCAGAGATTATCATTGATAAAAAGCTCCTTGCTAAGACTTTTTCAAGTGTCTTTTTGTCTCTTAAATATTGACAGTTTATGCATTGAGCAAGAGAGATTTCAAACGGTTCTATCCCTGAAACTTCTCTTTTCTCTCTTATGAAAGTTTCACAAAAGTTTGTATTGATCAAAGTCTTCATACTAACACTTTTTTAAGTGCTTTCTTTCTTTTATTTCCTGAACAACTCCAACAGTTTCTTGATATTAGGAGACATCGCCGAGTTAAGATGAAACCTCCCTTAGAACCGTTGTCATTAGCGTAACACAATGAAGACCACGTGTTGTGGGGAGATTTCACACCGTGTAGTAGGAGCTTGCTGGTTCTAGTGTGGCGGGATACTGTATTTCGGATCCCGGCTAGTACCTGACCCCACCTCTGCATTATAGAGCGACAGGGTGGAGGTTAGCTCTACGATGCCATTTAAGGGATATCGTTACAACTTTGATGATCGCATGTGGAAAGCAATTCTATACGCACCTGCCCGCGAATCATTTTAGTTTGTGACCCTCGAACACTCCTTGGTACACTCAAGCAGTGTCAGTAGGAGACTTATAGCCTGGTTGATCTCAGGGGAAAGCAATGCCGCTCTGGCCGCACCTGCCCAAAAAGATCAATTTGGACTGTACTCAAGGCAAGAGGGCAGTGAATCGTTTCATTAAGTGTGTAGATCTTGAGATCCAGTGTGGAAAGCAATATCGCTCCGGCCGCACCAGCCCACTTGGTCACAAGTCTGCAGCTCATTCTTCACAGGAATTTGATTATGAGCGGGCTCTAGTGTTCTAGTCCGCCGGTTTTTCCTTGGGTTGATCTTGCAAATGACCTTGTGTGGAAAAAAATGCTATATGCACCTGCCCGCAATGTAAAGTTCTCATTTCTCTTCACGGATTCAATACTGATATCCGCAGTAGTCCACAGATTTTTATCTTTCAGGCTGCGGAGTTATAATTTAGTGTTTTATAATCCTCAATTCGCAGCAACGATCGTTGATATTCCTTAGCTCGCAAAAATTTATTATTGATTGATTTATCTGGGTACTGGAATTTGTATCCGCCCGAATCAACCGATTATCCGATTATTTTTTAAACAAGTTATATGAACCTCGCAAGCTGCAAGTCAACTTGCGCGACCTAGATTATTATAAAACTTTGTTATCTTCAAGCCTTAAATATTCTAAGAGTGCGACCTAAAGTCTATATAGTGCGGACTGGTTTTCACTAAACAAAGATGACTATTATGGATCAAACACAGCAAGTCTCATCAAAGCATTGAAGAAATGAACAAAAAAAATTAGCAGAAGATGTGGACTGAGCAAAATATCATTTATATTCATTCAAAAAATATTTACATCTTTTTGTCTTTGGCGAACTTAAATGGAGTCTGCCTCATTACAATAAAGCAAAAAACGAAATACAATATTTTATCCTATGGTCTTTTGTTTCTTCTCTGCAGGCGCCTCCGGGCTTGATCCATCAACATTGATTTCAAGAGAGTAACCTCCTGAGTCGCTGCTGCTGCTGCCACCAGAACTGGTGCTATCCGCGGACTCCGTCCTCCCACTGCCCTCATCAGAACCAGAAGAGTTGGACTGCCCGTACTGGCCCCCTTGTTGTTGAGTTTAAGAAGCATCCTCGGGGACTTCATCAACAGCGAGCCCCTCTTCTCCTTCTTCTTAATCCTCCTCATCGACGACAGCCTTTCCCTTCGCAACCCGCTCAAACTCGGCAACCTTATCCTTCAGCTCAGGGAATAGCTGCAAGAAAGGGACCGTGTTCACTCCCTCCTTCACGAAGCCATCATTGATGAGGCGCTCGATAGCGACCACAATGGTTTCCTTCACAAAAGGAAACATAGCATTTTTTAAGCTATGGTAGGTGACTTCATACGCGATCTGCAAGAAGAAGAAATGAGTCAGTCCGTCGGGATAAGCAACAATGTTTGCGGCGATTACCGATACTTACAGCTTCATTATCCTTATGATGATTGATCCTTTTCCCTAGCCTCTAATTCTTGTCCGTTAAAACCTTGTTTTACCACAGGAGTTGCTCATTCTCCTTAAGCAGTTTGCAGGTCATGCGACCCATAAAGTGGCTGGTGACGGCGCTGCTCGTACTGGCTTGAGCAGCGAGGAGGGGGAAGTCGGTAGGGCCCACGCTCTTAAGGTCAAGCAGGTTATGCTTCCCATAGAGCGTGGAGATCGCCACATGGGCATGATGGGAGGTGCGCGGACTCATCAAGGAGGGAAGAACAGTCGAAAGGCAGACATACTTATTCTTTCAGTGCCAGAGGATCATCGGGTTTCCCCTCAGATCCTTCTGGTTCTTCCCGGAGCCCGCCATATCGAAGCTGTCGGAGGAAGAGTAGTCCACAGCGGGATCCCCTTCCTCCCTCCTTTTCCTTGCAACTTCTTTCCTCTTTTCTCCTTAAGTAGGAGTCAGCCCGCCTGGCGTCTGGGGTGGATTAGCTGGCACCGCCAAGGTTGCTGCAAAAAAGAGAAACTAAATCAGTGCACTACAAGTCGTAGCGGATAAGCTCCAGGTCGTAGCGGATAAGCTCCAGGTCGCCGCGAATACAAAGCCAGGTCATAGGACTTACTCTCTTGGAGGCCTATGGCATCGAGGCTGGGCAGTAGCGGGATGTAGTGGTCGATGTCGAGCCTTGCCCTAGCCAATAACTCGACGATGGTGGCCTCCACCAATTCAGCTTCGCACTTTTTAATGCGGAATCCTCGTGCACCTGCAGATACGTGTGAGCAAATCCCAGGTCGCCCTCAAAGATGAGGTACCTAGAGGTCCAGTTATGGATCTTATTTGGTAATCCCATGCCTTTCATCCCTCAGGAGTACAAGTAGATGATGCCTTTAAATTAGCGACTTACGGAAGGTGTTATTGAGCGGGAAAAGAAAATTTTTCTAAATATATTTAGAGAGAATTCGATCTTTTCAGACCGCAGGTATGATAAGTAGTTGTAGATCGCAGTAATAGTATTTGGCGCGAGCTGGCCCGACAACATCCCGTAATGCTCGAAGATCTCCGCGACCTCCCACAAAAAAGGAAACTTTAATCTGTAGTCTAAGTTATCGATGGGGACAGCGACCTGCATTGCAGTGGAAAAGTTTATCCGTTGCTGATCTTCAGGCAAGCGAGCAAGCACTAGCGAGCTCGCCATATGCTTCTCCATGAAGGTGTCCAAGTCGGCCTCCGTTAGTCTACATTTCTTATGGTCGACAGAGTGTAAAGCGATCGCAGCATCAGTACGTGCGCATACCATTTTCACAGATCGCAGGGACTTCTGCTTCGAGCGCATTTCTTATACAGAACGAAGACTGGGGCTTTATTTATAGAAAAACTAGTCTGACAGCTTCTTCAGCCAGTCCGCAGAGTTCGATCGTTCAGTCTGCGAGGACCAATCAGTGATTGCGGACTTAGAGGCAGTCCGCCCAGATCGCTTCATTTCATGTTTCCTGCAAATTCCGAACAAAATATATAAGTGATTGTGGACTCAAAGGCAGTCCACCGAGCTCGCTTCTTTTCAGGTTTCCTACAAATTAAGAGCAAAATCTACAAGTGATTGCGGACTCAGAGGCAGTTCAATAAACTCGCAATTTTCAATATTCACAATTCACAAACAAATGTGCGGACACATAGTCAGTCCGCATATGTAGCATTCAACATCAACCTGCAGAAAAACTTTCACTATGCAGATCGCAACATTATTCAAATCACAGAGCAATATCGTACAAAACAAAAAATAATTCGCGTCACAGTACAAGTGAAACAAACAACAAATGTTCAAAGAGCACACCAAATTATACAACATACAACAAGTCAAATCAAACGTTTGCTTATTAGCGGACTCAGGGACCTCTACGGTCAGGTTGAGCAGGTCGCACCTTTATATCCTTCCTGAGATGAGTCGCCTGGTCTCTCCCTCGCAGTATCTCTTTGTATAGCTGCAGTACGAGATGGTGCATGGAGTTGAAAGTACGATGCATATGGGTGGTGTCCCAGTTGATCCGGATAACAAGAACCACGGGCTCGCCAGCCAGCCTGTGCTCATCATCCGCCGCGGTCTCCCCACTTGCTGGTGGGACTGAAGCCTCTGCAAAAGTGGGCTGAACCGGAGGTTGCGGAGCCTCACTGCGGCGACCTCAGCAAATTGCTTCTCCTTTCCTTCCCGCACCAGGGCCAAGTAGCTTCCTCGATATTTGAGGGCATCCTCACTTAACCGCTGCTTCTCCTTCTTCAATTCCTCCATCTCTGCTGAGATTTTGGTGACTTGAGTCTCCAGAGCACTTTCTAACTCTATTCACATATTTATTTTTGCTTGAACTCCATTCAAATTTTCTAAATACTTCCTTTTAAACAGTACATACTTATCTCGGCTGGACTGCTCGTCATGTGTGGACTCAGTGAGAGAGACCATCCTAGTTTGCACTGATGCATCTACTTAGAGCGATGGAACATTCTCGCTAGCTTCAACAGAGCTGGGTGCTGACTTCCGCGCTGCAACAAAGAAAACATTTACATTAATTCCCAGGTCGCGGCGAACTCAATAGGTAAGATAAAATCGCTTTTTGTAATCATTGCATCGATCTGGTGACTATCCACAACAGGCCGTCTCACGCTCTCCGGGTCAAAAGCACTTAAGCATTGCTTCCATTCACGATGAACTTTTGCTCTTGTCTCGTCCATTGATCTACTTAAAGTGACTATATCCTCAGTCTCCGTAATAATCTTTATCGGCCGCGATTTCCAGGGTGGAGTGTTATAAAGCCACAGACGCTGAAATCTCCTGGGTCCCGGTTACAGTTTACCTGACCGCATCAGCTCAGCCGCAGTCTGCAAGTCTTTAGCCCGGCAGTCCACATCAAGTTTTTTGAGACCGTCTCGACCTTGGCCTTGATGATGGCGAGCTGCTCCTTCGCCATCTTCTCTCTTTCTTCATCCACAAGCGAGGAGGGGGGATCAGCAGTTTTTGTCGCCCACTATCTCAACATCGTACTACAATACCTCCAGCAGAGATTGATTCATATCAGCGAGCTTCTCGTTATCGATGTTGTCGTGTATTTCAGTAGTGGACAAACTGAACGTTGATAAAGAATCACCTCCTTGGATTGGAGCATCCGGAGTGACTAAGCCAGCATCAGGAACCTCTTTTTCTCGTTGCTTATGCTGCAAGCTCGCAGCGCCAGTCCGCACAGAAAGGTTTTTCTCCTTTTGAGCTTGCAGCTTTTTCTCCACCCGCTCGACAACCGAGGACTTGTCCTTTTTTCTCTTTTTCTTCGCAGGTGTCATTTTCTCTAAGTCAACGACAACTAGAGCCATGGAGGACACTGGTGCCTCATCTTGTTTTTCAGTTTGTTCTTCAGCAAGTTTTTCCGCTTACTCTTTAGCTCGTTCCTCAGCTATCTCTTCTGATTTTTTCTCCACCTGTTCATCAGCAGGACACTTCTCCTCAGTATTCAGCTGCCGGACTTTTGGTGATGAAACCTCCCTATCCAGGTCTATCTACAACAAGATAGTTCCTGAGGGAAAAGGGAGTACTTCCATAAACCTAGAGCTCGCAGGATTCTGGTCAGAAACTGATGGAGGATTCAATATTCTCTTGAAAGTCTCTATTGTCGACTAAATCCACCTATGGGGGGGGGGGGAATAGGTGTCGTGCAGTCTTTTGCGGAATTAAATTTACGTGCACAAATTAACAAACAGAGCACAGAAAACACAAAGAATTATAGTGGTTCCCCAATTTGGGAACATCCACTTTCCCCTTTCGACCTATCTCCCACCAAGGTACGACTCGGTCACTTCTCCAAACGGATTAAAATCCAATCCTCACACTACGGAAGGAACCCTTCCATCAAAGGAGTCACAACTCCACCACCACGGTTTGCACCCAACCCTTACAACAAGGAATGAAAATTCCTTTACAACAAACAAAAATTGAATGTAAAAGAAAATTCAAACAAAGCTTTTGGTGATTCCGATGTCCTTCTTCGTTCGTTGTATCTTGCACGAAAAATACGAAGAGTCCACAACTGGATTTCTCTCTTAGAATGGGTCTTCTCAAGATCGGCAGCGGTAAGTGATTGCGGCGGCGATACTTTGTAGATCCAAACTTCTTGACGTAGCAAGCAAGGTCTACGAACAATCTCAGTCGGATCAGTCGTCTCAACCAACTCGGAATGGAGAACAAATCTCGTTCAACGAATCGAAAGACAAGAGATCTCAATAGAGATGCGTGAGATGCTCGGCTTGCCTCAGTACTGTCGTTGGAAGATCAAAGAAGATCGGAGTTTAGCGGCGACGACGAGCTTGTGAGCGGCTACAGGCGATCGGCGGTTTCCGCGATTGGCTAGGGCACGACGTCGTCTACTTTCATTTTTGCGTGAATGTCTGTCTATAGAGGTTCAAAATACGCATATATATATATATATACCCGGAGCAAACCCTAATGACCGTTGTGGGGCCCACAAGGTGAAACCCTAGCCCCAGTCGAAACAGCGCACGGTAAGTTAGTTCGGTCCAGCGAATGAGGTAAATTTGCCTAAGGCAATATCGGCGGGAATCGTTGGTGATTGCCGTCGATGTCGACGGGAATCACTCACGACTCCCGTCGATTCTGCCTTGGCAGAATACCTGTTTGAAAACTGTCAGCCGGAAGAAGTCGGCGGGAGAGGCTAACATATTCTCGACGAATCAGTGTGAATCACTAACGATTCCCGTTGAAATCGGCGGGAATTACTAGCAATTCCTGTCAAAGTCGGCGGGAATCACTAGAGATTCCCGTCGATTTTGACTTAAAAGAATTTTCTCTTCCTTCCTTTGATGACTTGGTCTTTGACCCATCTTTGCTCCTTATTCTGCTCTTAATCTACCTTGACCCTGTACTCGAAAATAAGTACACTCCAATAGAGAGAGCACACGTGAGTCAACACACTGATCTACTCAACGTGGGATTACGTTGCACAGACCCGTGTATATTGACCCACAACACCCTGACATTGGTGTGTACTTAGCATGGAATAGCTGCAAGCACAACTTGATAGAAATGTCAAATACATTGTCAATTCAACTTAGCTTGACTAAAGTCTTCTTCAAATCAAGGAAATTGTTGATACAATACTCAACAATCTCCCCCTATTTGAAGAAGCCTAAACCCTACAAGCTTAGGTGAATAGAACAGATGGGAATGAAAAATAGAAACCGAAAATTTAGTTGAGAGTGAAATTCATTACCATTTTCCTGAGAGCATACATAACATTGGCAGCCACCTTAGCCTTAGCCGAGAGGGTAATCTCCCCTTTTTCGGATTCTGCAAATCTGGGATTTTACTTGGAGAAAAATGCTCCCCCTCAGTTCTTGCATCCGTGCCCGATCTTGAGTTCCTCGCTGATGCTTCCCCTTGATCCATGAGCCTTGAGCCCTTCAGTCTTCAATCTTCACAGTTCAGCATGTCGAGTTCAGTTTTGAAGAGACTGAACTTGGCCTCGTCTAGTGGCTTTGTGAAGATATCTGTAATCTGCTTACACATAGGGACATTGCAGAGAGAGATATCTTTGTTTTCCACATGCTCCCGAAATGAAGTGGTAGCGCACTTCAATATGCTTTGTTCTATTGTGCGACATTGGATTGTTCGCAATTGTTATTGTGCTCGAGGAGTCGCAATACATAGGAACTTCTCTAAACTGCAATTCATAATCTTCGAGTTGATTTCTGATCCATAGAAGTTGTGCGGAACAGCTGCCTGCTGAGATGTACTCAAATTCAGCCGTAGAGGTTGCGACACAGTTCTGCTTTTTTACTGTTCCACGAAATAAGCCTTCTTCCGAGGGATTGGCACGTCCCGGAAGTGATTTTCCTATCATCCCTACTTCCTGCAAAGTCAGCATCTGAAAAGCCTATTAGCTTGACATCATTGTTTCTTGGGTACCACAAGCTAAGATTTGGTGTACCTTTAAGGTATCTAAGAATTCGCTTTGCACCGACATAATGAGATTCCTTAGTGTTCACCTGATATTTGGCACAAACGCATATAGAAAACATAATATCCGGTCTACTAGCAGTAAGGTAGAGTAGGGATCCAATTATGCTTCTGTATTTGGTTTCATCAAAAGGTTTCCCTTTCTCATCCTTGTCCAGAGACACAGTGGATCCCATTGGAGTCCTCATAGAGGTTGCATTCTCCATTCTGAATTTCTTCAGGAGTTCATTTGTGAACTTCGTCTGAGAAATGAAAATTCCATCCTCAGACTATTTCACTTGATGTCCCAAGAAGTACTTCAGCTCACCCTTGCTGCTCATTTCAAACTTTCCTTGCATAAGTTTAGAAAACTTCTTGCAAAGATTGTTGTCCGTTGAGCCGAAGATTATGTCAACGACATAGATTTTCACCAGCAAAATCTTGTCTTTGACTTCCCTAAGAAACAATGTCTTATCTATTTTTCCTCTCGAGAACTTGTTCTCAAGAAAAAAACTAGACAGAGTCTCATACAAAGCTCGAGAAGCTTGTTTTAAGCTATATAATGCTTTATTAAGAAAGTAAACATGATTAGGGAATGTTGGATTAAAAAAACCTTGGAGTTGCACGACATATACTTTCTCTTTAAAATTTCCATTTAGGAGCGCAGATTTCACGTCCATCTGATAGACAGTGAATCCTTTGTGAGAGGCATTGAGAGAGAAAATCGTATTCTCCAATCTATACTCGATTAAGGCAAGTGTACCTATCGAAATATAGCATAGGATATGAAAAATATCAAGGTCGTATAAAAACTCGGGGCAGGCAAGTACAATTACTCACAACGAATCGATTATCCTACTGAACGATTAATGAGTTTGAAAATGAAAATAAACTAAGTTAACAAGAGAAAATAAACTATTACGAGAAAAGAGTGCTCGATCGAGGATTCACTTTGAAATAAAATAATGAAATAAATTAGTTTAGCATTTGTTAAATCTATTAAGACCGTGACGGATCCGATATTAGGAAGTAATCTCGCTAGAGCATTAAATCCCCTAACTTATAGACGTTTTGACCGAAATCTCTTTACAAGTCAAAATGGCCTAAAGTCGCATTATCGAAGTGACCCGCACTATTGGATTTGACTCCAATCCGGAGGATTTACGTCATCCTATCTCTAGGGGTGCATTCAACTCCTTCCTTCCTTAAGTGATCTTTCATATTCACGAGCCTCTCAGCTACTCAAATATGAGATCAGAATCTACTACCGTATACTAGCAATACGGAGTCGATACAAAAATAATTCAAGGAAGGATCAAAATAGAGAAATACAAATCCAAACATAAAATAAATGATGCGTTATTTCATCGCAAAGCTTATCGCGATCGGGCACAAAATAAAGTTAGCTAAGCATAATACAAAGGGAAACCAAAAGAAAGGAAAATTGCATTATCATTAAACTAGAAATGAGAGTACATAAAATAACAAAAATTACTATACTATTGCTTGTAGAAATGAAATAAAAGAACAAGAAGAAAAATACTTGAAATGGAAGCTTGCTTTCTAAAAAATCTAACTTCAAACTACTTTAGACTAAAACTACTTACATCAACAAGAGGGGAAGGGGTTCCTTTTATAGGAGAGGAGGGAAGCTTCTAAATGGAAATGAAGAGGGGGAATCCAAGGGGGGTGGCCGGCCACTTCAATGGGAGGAGGTTCATGCATGGCTTTAAATGAGGGGAGAGAGGAGGCATGGATGCAATGTATTATATTTTATGGAAGTGAAATGGAAAATATAAAATAAAGAGAGGGGGGATGAATGGAAGTGTGTGGAAGGGAGAGAGAATGAAGGTGGAGGAGAAGTAGAGGGGGGTTCGGCCATGTGGATGGAAGGATTCATGCATGCAATAAATGGAGAGAGATATATTCAAAAATGCATGCATGAGGAAAACAAAAGTGGCTGGCCATGCATGAATGTATTTGGAATTAATGAGGAGAGAGGGAGAAAGAGGTGGCCGACCACACATGGGCTTTGATGTAGGGGCTCGGGTAGCACAAGGGCTGCTCCATCATGAAGGGTTGCATGCTTGGGCTCGGGTAGGGCTGCTTGGTGAAGAACATGTGGGCTGCACTTAAGGGAGGGGCTTGGACAAGGCTCGGCCATGCACTTGGAGGATTGATGGGTGGCCGACCAACCTACAAAATACAAAAAATAAAACTTACATTAGTTAATTATAACATAACATGAACAAAAAAGATAAAAATAAAACATAACCTATCATATAACATAACACATAAAACATTTATAACTTGATATTAAAATTAGACAAACATGAAACATAATACATAACAAGTATAATGATAAAAATACATATAATAAAAATATATATTTTTATATAATAACATAAAATAAAATAGCGACAACACAATAAAACTATAATAAAACTAGTAACTATAATATATTATAGAAAGATATTAAAACATGAAATAACGAGCATAAACTATAAATAAACTTAGGTATTTAGGCTACTAAATTACCCCAAAAACGATGACTAAAACTAGTCATAAAACTCCCCCATGCTTAGGCTTTTGCTATTCCAGAGCAAAAGGAAGAGAAATATTTATAAGACATTATAAAATTTTCAATTAAACTAAAAATTTATCAACACCAAAATCTAGCCAAAAATAAAATTTAGGGATTTAAGAATTAAGTACTAAATTATGAAATTAAAATGAAAAGAGAGAAATATGTAGCCAAAAATTCTCTAATAAATTAACTAGCATTCAAAATGGAGTAAAGTGCAAACAGGGTTGGATTGGGATTATAAAAATCATGACTTAAAAGAAACTTAAGGAAGAAGACAACCTACTACTTATGCTCTCCACATATTTTAATTTAAAAACTAAGACAATGATATTGGCTAAGGGGTTTGGGGAGGAAACTAAGCATGAAGAGGTCTTTGATTGGAGGCAATCATCATTTTTTTTCACACCACACACAATTTTGTTTTTTTTTTAAATATATATGTAATACCAGAAAATGATAGACTAACATCCTATCACTTTCCCCGACATATATGAACTTTTTAATTCCTCTCTTCATTTTTTTTGGGTTGCATATGTGTACCAGAGAGTAAGGAACTAACATCTCCTTATTCCCATGACATATGATCTAACAAATAAAAGAAAAAGGGAATTGGGTAAGGAAAGGAGTAAAACAAGATTTTTAGAAAATAAACTTAAATACTACAGAGCAACTTCTAGTAGAATGAGATTTCCTAAGAATCTAAAAGCATGAGGTAAAATTAATCCAAAATTGTTTAGCCAAATTACTACAAAATTGAAACTATTTAAAATAAAAGAGAAAAAGTGCTAAATAAATTACTCTAAGCAAATTAAACCATAAGATTATCCTCAAAACTAAATCACTAAAAGTTAAATTTAACTAAATATGATGAAATAAAAGATTAGTAAATAAATAATGCTTATAAACTAACTCAAACTAAATTTCTGAAAATAACAAAAATCTAAGCATGAGGTTTATTATATTTTTTGATTTTTTTGATATTTTTTCATTTTTTTGGGTTTTGAGATATTATCTTTTTTTTGGAATTTTTGATTTTTCTAATTTTTTTTTGGGTTTTTGATAAGGCTAAATAAAAGCAGTACTAAAAAAAACTTTAATAAAACTATACTAAACACATTTTTTTTAAAACATTTTTTAGAAAAGTAAGAAAAAGAAATAAAACAACTAAACCCTCCCCCATGCTTAAACCTTTCATTGCCCTCAATGAAAAATAAAAACAAGAAAGAAAAAGGAAGAAGAAAGGGGAGGGGGGATACATTAAAGTAAAAAAAAAACGACTTCCCCGAAGTCGTAAGGCCGAATGCAGATGTCGCTCCCCCATGCTTGAGCTGGACACCGGCTCAGGCCTAAGGAAGAGAGAAATGATGGAGACAAACGAACTGCCGGGGGTTTATTCCTACAAAACAAAAAAAACAACAAAAAGAAAGAACAAAAAGGATAAGCAAGGGGTGCCTCCCAAGAGCGCTCTCTATTTAACATCGGCCGAGCCCGACATTATTTGTTAGCTAAATGGAAAATAAAAACTAAGATGAAGAGGTAACTCCCTAAGTATGCGCTTAGGGGAGTAAATTAAAAAAAAGAAAAATTGTAGAATCGCACCGACATGCGGTGGAAACTTCAAGAGAATGATGCCCAAAAATGAACGGACGGAGTTATAGAAGAACTCCGCCGTATGTAAAGCAGGAAAGAATGGGTCGTCAAAAGAAGAAGAAAAAAAAGAAGATGAAATAGAAAGAGGAATAAAAGAAGTAGAAAAAGAAATTTCATTATCGGAAATTTCACAAGGAGAAGGAGAATCTTGTGAAATTTCAAGTGAAGAAGGGTAGAGAGAATTAAAGGAGAATTATCTAAAATAAAAGAAGAAAAAAAAGACTCGCTAGAACTAGAAAAATTTGGAACAGTTAAAAATTTAAGCAAAAAGGAATCACCAACGTCTTCAGAAGGAGAAATATGAGACGTCTCGTCATCATCAACGGGTAAGAAGCACACCGGAATATCCATAGGGGTGTTTTCCAAAGGAGGAAGGAAACAATCCAGGATATCCGAATAGTTATCCTCCTCGAGAGGAACAAGACAAGCTGGGATATCCGGTGACTCATTACATGAACGAATAGGAGGAGACGGAGAAGAAGACGAAGAAAAAGATGCAGCCTCTCGAGAAAGATAATCCATAATGTTTTTGAAATGCGAACTAATATTATCAATAGAAGTTTGCAATTCAAGATACCCATTATCGATAGAATTAAAATTAAAATTGGGAGGCACCGCGCTTTGCGGGGCAAAATTATCAGAAAAATAATGCGGGTTCCCCGCCTCCCAAGTTGGATAAAAATTGGAGTAAGGGTCAAATTGGCCATTTTGACCTTCCCTAGAAAAATTAAAATCAAAAGAGGGAGGGGTTCCCGAAAGACATTCAGAATAGAAGTGGTCGGGCGACCCGCAAGAAGCGCAAAAATACGACGATACCATAAAAATAAACTGCTACCAAAAAGAAAAAGAAAAACTAATTTTTTTGATTTGTTTTTTTTAGATATATATATTTTTTTGAAAATAGATATTTTTTTAGTGGATTGGCTCTCGAACTTCCCAAGGGCTACCCGGTGAAGGGTTCGCAAGGTACTAGGTAAATGGTGGCGCTTAAAGCCCCTTACCCTTTTCGAGAGATTTTAGGTTGGGTATAAATTAGATGATGTGGGTGGATTATATAATAATAATAATAATAATAATAATAATAAAATTTTTGTTTTTTTTAGTAGAAGTAATAAACTCGGTGCTTTCGTAATATTGCCAAAAATAACCCCGGCAACGGCGCCAAAAACTTGATAGAGAAAATCGTATTCTCCAATCTATGCTCGATTAAGGCAAGTGTACCTATCAAAATATAGCATAGGATATGAAAAATATCAAGGTCGTATAAAAACTCGGGGCAGGCAAGTACTATTACTCACAACGAATCGATTATCCTACTGAACGATTAATGAGTTTGAAAATGAAAATAAACTAAGTTAACAAGAGAAAATAAACTATTACAAGAAAAGAGTGCTCGATCGACGATTCACTTTGAAATAAAATAACGAAATAAATTAGTTTAGCATTTGTAAATCTATTAAGACCGTGACGGATCCAATATTAGGAAGTAATCTCGCTAGTGCAATAAATCCCCTAACTTATAGACGTTTTGACCGAAATCTCTTTACAAGTCAAAATGGCCTAAAGTCGCATTATCGAAGTGACCCGCACTATTCGATTTGACTCCAATTCGGAGGATTTACGTCATCCTATCTCTAGGGGTGCGTTCAACTCCTTCCTTCCTTGAGTGATCTTTCATATTAACGAGCCTCTCGACTACTCAAATATGTGATCGGAATCTACTACCGTATACTAGCAATACGGAGTCGATACAAAATAATTCAAGGAAGGATCAAAATAAAGAAATACAAATCCAAACATAAAATAAAAGATGCGTTATTTCATCGCAAAGCTTATCGCGATCGGGCACAAAATAAAGTTAGCTAAGCATAATAAAAAGGGAAACCAAAAGAAAGGAAAATTGCATTATCATTAAACTAGAAATGAGAGTACATAAAATAACAAAAATTACTATACTATTGCTTGGATAAATGAAATAAAACAACAAGAAGAAAAATACTTGAAATGGAAGCTTGCTCTCTAAAAAATCTAACTTCAAACTACTTTAGACTAAAACTACTTACATCAACAAGAGGGGATGGGGTTCCTTTTATAGAAGAGGAGGGAAGCTTCTAGATGGAAATGAAGAGGGGGAATCCAAGGGGGGTGGCTGGCCACTTCAATGGGAGGAGGTTCATGCATGGCTTTAAATGAGGGGAGAGAGGAGGCATGGATGCAATGTATTATATTTAATGGAAGTGAAATGGAAAATATAAAATAAAAGAGGGGGGATGAATGGAAGTGTGTGGAAGGGAGAGAGAATGAATGTGGAGGAGAAGTAGAGGGGGTTTCGGCCATGTGGATGGAAGGATTCATGCATGCAATAAATGGAGAGAGATATATTCAAAAATGCATGCATGAGGAAAACAAAAGTGGTCGTCCATACATGAATGTATTTTGAATTAATGAGGAGAGAGGGAGAAAGAGGTGGCTGGCCACACATGGGCTTTGATGTAAGGGCTCGGGTAGCACAACGGCTGCTCCATCATGAAGGGCTGCATGCTTAGGCTCGGGTAGGGCTGCTTGGTGAAGAACATGTGGGCTGCTCTTGAGGGAGGGGCTTGGACAAGGCTCGGCCATGCACTTGGAGGATTGATGGGTGGCCGGACCAACCTACAAAATACAAAAAATAAAACATACATTAGTTAATTATAACATAACATGAACAAAAAAGATAAAAATAAAACATAACCTATCACATAACATAACACATAAAACATTTATAACTTGATATTAAAATTAGACAAACATGAAACATAATACGTAACAAATATAATAATAAAAATACATATAATAAAACTATATATTTTTATATAATAACATAAAATAAAATAGCGACAACACAATAAAACTATAATAAAACTAGTAACTATAATATATTATAGAAAGATATTAAAACATGAAATAACGAGCATAAACTATAAATAAACTTAGGTATTTAGGCTACTAAATTACCCCAAAAACGATGACTAAAACTAGTCATCAGGCATACGCCAGGAACAATCTGTTCGCCTCGAGCCTTGCAACTGGTGCAAAGGTTTGGTCAAAGTCAATCCCCTCCTCCTGTCTGTAACCTTGAGCCACCAGTCTGGCCTTGTTCTTAATGATGACACCATGTTCATCCAGTTTATTTCTGAAGATCCACTTAGTGCCGATCACATTCTGTTCTTTGGTCTGGGAACAAGCGTCCAGACGTTGTATCATTCGAATTGATGCAGTTCATCTTGCATGGCAAATATCCATGACGTATCTTTGTTCGCTTTGTCGAACTTCTTTGGCTCAACCTGTGACAGAAAACAAAGGTGCAGAATCTCGTTAATTATACCTTTGCGAGTTCTAACACCGTCACGAGGATCTTCTATGATCTGATCTCTGGGATGATCCCTCACGTGTCAGAGCTCTAAGAGTCTTGCATCTGGAGCTCTAACAGCTTCTCGGGCTCCTCCCTTTTCTGGGAGATTTTCTCCATCCTGATCATCATCTTCTCTAGTTGGCATTGAGGTGGAGACCTTAACATACTTGGGAGTTTCATCTTTAGCAGTCTCATCAAGACTTAGCTGTTCAAGCCTTGCACATGCATCTTTAAGAATGCCACTGGAAGAATTGCTGTGAAGCAATCTTACTTCATCAAATACAACATTAATGGAGTCCTCTACCACTAAGGTTTCCTTATTGAAAACCCTATATGCCCGACTATGGATACTATAGCCCATGAAGATGCCTTCGAAGCATTTTTCTCCGAATTTAGTACATAGGTACTTCCCATTATTGAGTACATAACATCTACAGCCAAAAATCCTTAAATAGGACATTGTCGGTTTCCTGCCTTTCAATAGCTTATAAGGTGTCTTACGATGATTCTTGTTGATCAATGCTCGGTTCTGCACTTGACAAGTCATATTGACAGCCTCTACCTAGAAGTACTCTGGAAGAGAAGCGTCATTCAACATTATCATACATGCTTCAATGAGCGTTCTATTTCTCCTCTCCGCAACTCCGTTTTGCTGAGGAGTACGCGGGGAGGAAAACTCATGAAAGATACCATGTTCTTCAAAGAATTCTGTCATAGCACCAGACTCGAATTCTGTTCCATGGTCACTTCTAATTTTGACCACGGAGTAGTTAAGTTCGTTATGAATCTGCTTGATAAAATTAGTGAATATGTCAAACGTATCTTACTTTCGTTTCAAGAAGAACACCCTCGTAAACCGAGAGTGATCATCAACAATCACTAGCGTATACGATTTGCCTCCTAAGCTATGAACTTGCACTATACCGAACAAGTCCATATGCAGAAGATAAAGATATCTTGAAGAGTCTTTGTCAGCAATTCCCTTAAAGGTAGCCCGAGTCTGTTTGCCCTTCTGACATGCAGGACAAGTGCTATCTTTGATGCAGTTAATAGTAGGGGCATCCCTTACTAAATTCTTAAAAAACAACATACTAATAGTTTTGAAATTAATATGTGACAATCTCTTGTGCCATTGTTCATAGAGAGATGTACTGTCTTTTGCTACTAGGCAAACGGGGGTTGAAGAAACTAAGCTAAGAAAATCTAAGCAAAAAATATTTCTACTCCTAATGCCAGTTAATACCGTCTCCGAAGAGGCACACGATATTATCAAGCACTTCTCCTTGTAGAACTTAACGTCGTATCCTTTATCACAGAACTGGCTTACACTAATCAGGTTATGATTTAACCCGTCAACATAGGCCACGTCGGTGATAGAGAATAGACCGTTGGAAATCATACCATAAACCTTGGTGACTCCTCGATCTGATCCTCAAAAGATGACTTTGGGTCCATTTTCGACTGGGGAGTAATCACGCAACATGCTTCTTGTCCCGGTCATATGCCGGGAACATCCACTGTCTAAGTACCAGATTGGCGTTTTGGTGGCCTTTGGACATACATGCAAAACAGAATTAGTTTCCCTTAGGGACCCAATAGAACTTTGGTCCTAGATTCCTTGTTAGCACACTCCCCCTCGGTTGGTTAACCCTACGAGTGGTCGGCCTTGCATTACTAACAAAAGGAGTCTCATTGTATCTCGGATTAAACCAGCAATCCACGACAAAGTGACCAACTTTTCCACAGCACCAAAAGTCAAACTTGTTGTACCGTTTCCTAGTCTCCTGCTTCACCCTTTGAAAGGTGGGTCCAGCCGGGGCCTTGGATCTTGAGGTGGAGGCATCATGATGACAGCAGTCACACGATTTCTTCACTTCTTGTTCCTTTAGTATAACAGACTTGTCCTTTTGTGCCTGCTTCCTATTATGGCCACTAGATAAGTGGCCATAATTCTCCACTCTGATTTCCTCATAAGGTGCCTTGAAGACCCTCTCACCGTAGTTACGGGGGAAGGTCCATCCATCATACCGGCTCTTGGGTTTTTCAACCGAGGGCCGGAAGAAGTGGCCACAGGTTGACTCAAAGTCATTCTCATTGCATGGAATACCAGGCTTTCTGAATGAAACAGGACCGAGTGGGGCCTTTCCCTTTTTTGCAGCAGAGGCCTTCTTAGTAGCCTTATTTTTCCTCCGATTTCTATTTCTCCTGGATGATTTACCAGGCACGACCACATGCCCTAAGCCATCCCTCTTAGCCTGAGCAAAAAATTCATCAACCAAAGGAAGAATGGTCTTGGGCATAGAGAAAATTTTGACAATCTTCCTCTCGGCCGCAAGCTATTCTTCCAGCTTGTTGATTTCTTCCTGTTTTTCGTCAAGGAGCCTTAGAGAATCTGAGTGCTCAAAAGTCAGGTCCAGGTGTTCCTGTCGGAGAGAAATCAAGCTAGTCATTTCCTCTCTTAGGTACACACCCTCAGCCTTAAGGAATTTGACTTCCTTTTTCTGAGCGCTCAACCTCTTTCGGCACTCTTCGAAAGTATTGAGCAGAAGCTCATACTTTTCGAGGAGTTCAGCCTCACGGGCAGATGGACTGTCCTCGTGGTCATCTTCAGGAGACTCAGAGTTAGAGTCAGAGTCAGAGTCAGAGAGGGGGGTGCGATCTTTTACCTTCCTAGTAAATGGGGGACAGTCTCCAACTGAGTCGGAGCGAACCATTAGCCCGAAGTAGGCTTCCTCATCATCACTGGAGTCTGAAGAGTCAGATTCACTCAGTGTCTTTGGCTTTTTAGCAATATAGCTCTTCTCCTTCTTATCTCTAGAGGACTTGTGCTCCTCTACTTTCCCCTTATCTCTCTTGATTTGGTGGCAGTCAGCAATGACGTGACCTGGCTTATTGCATCCAAAGAAAATAATGTCAGTAGAACGATGTTTGTTCTGCTTAGACCCCTACCTGTCAGAAGAGTAATTCTTCTTCTGATGTCTAAAGGAGGAGCCATCCTTTTTTCTCTGATTCCTCAACTTGAGGAACTTCTTGAACTCTCGAGTGATGAAGGAGAATTCTTCCTCATATAGCTCTGAGCCGGATGAGCATGGCTCAGAGTCTTCTTCCTCAGCCTTTCTCCAAGAGCGGGACGAGGCTGCACCCTTGCCTTTCTTTGAGTGGTTAGCTTTCAGGGCCAGAGTCTTTTCTTTCGGTTGCGGCCTTATCGGCTTATTCTTAAGCTTTTCTGGTTTTCAGCTGAAGCTCGTAGGACATTAGCTTTCCAAACATAATATGGGGATCAGTTTTTGCCAGCTTGCAAAATTCTCTGATGGCGCAGATCTTGGTGTCCGATTCCTTAGTAAGGGACTTAAGGAATTTGTCATTTAGTCCACCATCGGTGAACACTCTTCCATAACCCTTCAGGGCATTTACGATCTTCAGGAAGTTCTCGAATGTCACTCCGATTTCTTCCTTGGAACCTTGCCTGAAGGCCTCATACTTCTTGTTCAGAAGGGATCTTCGATCATCCCTTACTTCATCTGTGCCTTCCATCAGAATGATCAGACAGTGCCATATGTCCTTGGCAGTCCAGCAGTTGCTGAAATTATGCATCATGGAATCATCGACGGCGCTTACTAAGATGTTTTGAGCTTTCTTATCTAGTCCGACAAGAACCATCTCATCCTTATCCATTTCGGAGAGCTTCTTGGGCACCATCTTGGTCGGATCAATGGTGGAGGCCTTAGTGGGGATATAAGGGCCCTCCTCCACTATCATGAAGAGTCGGGGATCGACTGCTTCCATGTAGAACCTGATCCTTTCCTTCTAGATGGGAAAATTCAGCTTGGTGCATAACGAAATCTTTCCTGAATACTTGAGTCCGTCCATTCCTGAGATCTTCTTTCTTCTTGACACTAGACACAGGATCTTACTTAAGGTGTTAACCTTATTGATGAGGAACCTCCATCTGATACCACTTGAAAGTCTCTAGTGTCGACTAAATCCACCTATGGGGGGGGGGGGAATAGGTGTCGTGTAGTCTTTTGCGGAATTAAATTTAACTGCACAAATTAACAAACAGAGCACAGAAAATACACAAAAAATTATAGTGGTTCCCCGATTTGGGTACGTCCACTTTCCCCCTTTAACCTATCTCCCACCAAGGGATGACTCGGTCACTTCTCCAAACGGATTGAAATCCAATCCTCACACTATGGAAGGAACCCTTCCAACAAAGGAGTCACAACTCCACCACCACGGGTTGCACCCAACCCTTACAATAAGGAATGAAAATTCCTTTACAACAAACAAAAATTGAATGTAAAAGAAAATACAAACAAAGCTTTTGAGATTCCGATGTCCTTCTTCGTTCGTTGTAGCTTGCACGAAAAATACGAAGAGTCCACAACCAGATTTCTCTCTTGGAATGGGTCTTCTCAAGATCGGCGGCGGCAAGTGATTGTGGCGGCGATACTTTGTAGATTAAAACTTCTTGACGAAGCAAGTAAGGTCTATGAATGATCTCAGTCAGATCAGTCGTCTCAACCAATTCGGAATGGAGAACAAATCTCGTTCAACGAATCAGAAGAAAAGGGATCTCAAGAGAGATACGCGAGACGCTCGTCTTACATCTGTACTATCGTTGGAAGATCAAAGAAGATCAGAGTTCAGCGGTGACAACGAGCTTGCGAGCGGCTATAGGCGATCAGCGGTTTCCGCGATCGGCTAGGGCTTGGAGTCGGCTGCTTTTGTTTCTGCGTGAATGTCTGTCTATAGAGGTTCAAAATACGTGTATATATATACCAGGAGCCAACCCTAATAACCGTTGTGGGGCCCAAATTTAGAAACCCTGGCCCCGACAGAAACAACGCACGACAAGTTGGTTCGGTCTAGCGAACGAGGAAATTTGCCTAAGGCAAAATCGGCGGGAATCGTTGGTGATTCCCGTCGATGTCGGCAGGAATCACTCATGATTCCCGTCGATTTTGCCTTGGCAGAATCCCTGTTTGAAAACTGTCAGCCGGAAGAAGTTGGCGGGAGAGGCTAACTGATTCTCGACGATTCCCGTCGAAATCGGCGGGAATCACTAGCGATTCCTGTCGAAATCGGCGGGAATCACTAGCGATTCCCGTCGATTTTGACTTAGAAGATTTTTCTCTTACTTCCTTTGATGACTTGGTGTTTGACTCATCTTTGCTCCTTCTTTTGCTCTTGATCTACCTTGACCATGTACTTGAAAATAAGTACACTCGAATAGAGAGAGCACACATGAGTCAACACACTGATCTACTCAACGAGGGATTACGTTGCACAGACCCATATATATTCACCCACTGCACCCTGACATTGGTGTGTACTTTATATTGAATAGCTGCAAGCACAACTTGATTGAAATGTCAAATACATTGTCAATTCAACTTAGCTTGACTGGAGTCTTCTTCAAATCCAGGTAATTGTGGATACAATACCCAACATCTCTCCGTGCTTTTGGTTGGTAAAATTTGAGCAGTAGAGGTAGTCAAAGATTTATCATGTTCAGTTTTGCGGACTGAGTCAGTCCTCTCCTTACCCAGTCGTGAACTCTCCCATGTGTAGCAGACAGGAGTCCCACTTTGATGGATTACTTTCTTAGTCCTGGTGTTCGCCTTGGGCTTATCTGTCCTAGAGGTGAGGTTGCCAAAGAAAGATCCGAGTCTCTCCATGCCGGACTGGAAAGTGCAGACCGCAAGTGGTGAGAACCGACCCGTGGTGCAGACAGTTTTGACAGAATGCATGGTTTACAACAGTATTTATAGCACTGACAACATTTATGACAGTTGCGGACTCGGCGGTTAAGGAAACATTTTCGAAATTTTCTGAAACTTGAAAATGTGCGGGGATTGTGTTAACCCTAGAATCTGCAACATGTTTAGCAAGACAGATCCCTATCCTATTTTGGCGGACTCGATTTCCTTAGTCCGCTCAGGTCGTCTGGACCATACATATCCAAGGCTCTCCCAGCGGAGGACTCCAGTTCCCAGTCCGCCCAGGTCCCCGAGCCGGATTTCCAGTGATCCTCCTTCAGCGACAGACTCAATTATCCAGTCCGCCCAGTTTGTCCAGCCTCAGTTGATCAGCTTCCAGATCGTCTGCCAGCTCTCCAGGCGGACTCAAGCGTCAGTCTGCACAGGTCATGGACCCTCAGCCATGATCGCACACTACAGCCAGATGGAGGCTCCAGCCCGCGAGCCTAGTCCGCCCTTCCTGTGCGGACTGCTTGTCTTTTCTTTTTTGATTGCCGTCATCGCTGCTCGGTTCTCCTATACCCCGGGGAGCCAGCTATTTTTGCACTGCCCGTTTTGGCAGGCCCCCGAACCTATAAATAGGGGGAAGTGGTGCACCCAAAGCACGCTGACTTGAGCCTTGGAGCCTACTTATTGAAGGCTGCAAACTCGAAACTCGGGCTTTTCGGACTCTATTTTGCACTCTATTTAGTTCTTTCCTCTACTTATAATCCGCTTTTTGCAATCAAAGTAAAGCCCATCACAAGAGAGGCATTCAGGCCGCGGCGGGCGAAGTCTGGTGTTGTCGTGGCTCACGGCTCTGCTGCTCTTTTTCTATCGTCCACTCAGTAGATTACTGCTTGCAGTTTGCCTTTTCCCCTCCTTTCCCAAGTGCTCGAACCGTTAGCTTGTGGTGCTTTTCTCCCTTTCGCTTTCGCGCATCAACAGTTTGCTTGTTGGAGCATCAATAGGACCTTTAGAAAGACGAGCACCGCAGGATTCGTATAAGCATGACGAGTCGTCAACAAACTAGTGAGGATTGATAACCATGCCTGCATAAGAGAGTAATATATGGTAAAGACGAATGATCATTTCTACACCGCATGAGATATGGGATGGGATGGGCGACATGCTAAAACCTCTAATAGGCAAGGGAATCTCAAGATACTGTAGCGATGCTTTTCTATTATTATTATTATTATTATTATTCCCTTGATAATAATCTGCGTGCATTAATATTGCATTCATTGAATCATGTTGATGAACACATACTATTGATTTTTGATTGTCTCTCTTTTTTGTGTTATCTGCGATTTTTGTCTAGCATTTAGTTCTTATTCTTGAAAGTTTGTTGCTTGGTTTGTTAATTACAGCTCATGCCAGCATTATTACATGTAGGAGGGTTTAGGGGCATCTATGTGTGAGTTTTAATACGGAGAGCGAGTAGCAACAAACCGTACTTTTTGCCTGTCGGTCTCTACTGTTATGTTTTCTATGCTTTTGTCACATCACATGTGCGCAACAAATATTAATTCAAGAAAAATCCTGAAGAGAAAGTGGATCATGCGAGAACTATGACTCAAGAAAATAAAATAACAAATATAAATATGTTGGAATGAAGATTCAGAATTATCGAACTTCTCCAGAGATCATATGTTTGAGTCGTATTCGATATCCAGTTGTCTTTTTAAATCTGTACCTAATTTGAACACAACAACTCAGTAGATTGAGTTCACGCAGAACAAGATCCGCGATTTCACGGGTATCTAAACTAATGCCAAAAAACTCCTATTGTTGAACATTAGAGGCATGATAATGATCGACTTGTTCATCTCCACAAACTGCTAGGTTCAGTTCTAGGAGAGGATAGTCGGTGCTAAAGTCAAACTTTCCACTGCCACACTCATTTTCGCTCTCATAACTTTTTAGAGAGGGGCTGATTGAATAGTTAAAGACTTAATCTTTCTTAACCATAGAACCTGAAATTATATCTATATACAAATATCAGTAATCTGGGGTTAGCTTCATTAAAAATTACCTTAAGAATATGTGAACTAGTTTTAGTGTTAAGAAACAGGAGAAAAGGTTATACTGTTGTTGATGCATGGAAATGGACACCACAAGCTAACGGTTTGAACACAAGGGAGAGGAAAGGAAAAGAGGCGACTGCAAGAAGCTATGTACTTGCGGATCAGAGAAAGAAATAGAGTCGTGGGCCATGACAACACCAGACTTTGCCCATCGTGGCCTAAATGCCTCTCTTGCGACTGTCTTTCCTTTGATTGCAAATCCTTGATTACAAGTAGAGGAAGAGAGATAAAAGAAGATCAAGCTGGAGACCACAAAGCCTGAGATTTGATTCCGCAGCCTTTAATAAGTAGGCATCTAGGCTCGAGTATGCGTGCATTGGGTGCCACCGCTTCCCCCTATTTATAGGCTTGGGGGTCTGCCCAAACGGGAAGTGCTAAAATAACCGGCTGCCCGGGGTACAAGAGAACCAGGTAGCGGTGACAGGAGATAAAAATGAAAAGACAAGCCAGTCAGCGCAAGAGGGGCGGACTGGGCTCGCGATCCGGAGCTTCCGTCTAGCTGCAGGGCGCGATCCTGGCTGAAGGGTCGCGACATGTGCGGGCTAATTCTTCAGTCTTCCTAAAGAGAGTTGGTAGACGATCTGGGAAGCTGATCACCTGAGGATGGATGACTTGGGTAGACTGGAGAGTTTTGTCCGCCGATGAAGGAGGCTATTATTGGAATCCCGATTGGGCGACTTGGACGGACTGGAAACTGAGTCCGCCGTCGGAGAGCCCTAGATCTTACTGATGCTCAGAATTTTCGACCTGAGCGGACTGGACAATCGAGCCCTCCAATAAAGGAGGATGATATGGGTCCTTGTTGAACATATTGCGGATTCTGGGGTTAACCTAATCCCCGCACATTTTTAAGTTTCGGAAAACTTCGAAAATGTTCTCTTAACCGCCGAGTCCACAACCCTCATTAATGTTGTCAGCGCTATAATTATCGTTGGAAGCTCTGTATTTACCAAAACCTGTTAGAGCCACAGGTCGTTATTCACCACTTACGGTCTGCGCATTACAGTCCGGGATGGCCAGGCTTGGAGCATTCTTCAGCAATCTTTCTTCAAGGACGGAGAAACCCAAGCCGCACACGAGAACCAAGAATGTTATCCAGAGGGGAGGAATGCCTATCCACCATATAGGAGAAACGTCCCAGAGGGAGCAAGCAAAGTATGACTCAGTCCGCGACTTCAAAGAACCTGAACGCGAGAAGTCCTCAGATTCCTCTGCTTCCCAAAATGTGCCATCAAAAAGTGCGGACAGAATATCAAATCTGCCCGCGACTACCGACCAGAACAGTAATGCCCCTAATTTTATAAAAAATATTATTTGAATTGGTGTCGTCATATTTATGATGTCAGGGCATTACCCTTTTTGCGTTTTGTTGACGGCGCTGCACCATATGTACGTTTTTGCGTCTGTTTGGTTTGTTTGACCGAATTTTGGGAGTTTGATTCGATTGAATTCTTTCCTTGGTCTAAAAGAATGAGTTTTGAGGTTTTGATCTTGTCCAGTTATATTGCAACCCGAGCATTTTGGTATCTCGGCGAGTGTTTGGATCTTTGTGATGATTTCTGCTTGTGTGAGCATTTGTTGATATTGTCTCAAGAATTGTACGTCGGATTCTAAGGTTGTCTCCTATGGTAATTTCTTAGAGTCAGTATTTTATCCCATAATTTAAGATAATCGGAATTCTCTAATTCCATCTTGCTCAATTCTTGGGAGGTTTGTTATGTTTCTTGAGACACCCTAGAGTAAGTTCTCGAGTAGAGCTGAAGTTTTCGAGAAAGCCCTTATTGATCTCGAGATGTCTGGTTTTAGCTCTCGAGAAGTGCCCTCCTTATTCTCGAGTGGTCCAGTAGTACTCGAGAAACCCTCCTCTTGTTCTCGATAATCCATGTAGTTCTCTAGAAATCTTTCTGTAGCTCTCGAGGATTGTCTTTGGTGTTCTTGAGAAGGTCCTTCTATTGTTCTCGAGAAATGTTGTTGTACTTGATAAGTGCTTTCCTTCTGTACTCGAGTAAGCCTTTTCCAGTACTCCAGAAGTGCTGTTCTTTTCTCTCGAGAAGTGTTTCGTTACTCGAGAGGGCATGTTGTTCTCGAGTAATTCTTGTCCCATTCTTGAGAAGTTTTGATATACTCGAAAACTATTATTCTAGTTCTCAAGAAGCTTTGCAGTACTCGAGAATCCTTGTTGTTCTCGAGAAGTTCATTTCAGTACTCGAGTAGTCTTCTTTCCACTCGAGTAGTCTTCCTTCCACTCTTGAAGTCCTTACCTCCATCTCAAGAGGTCCGGTCACGCCAACCCTCTTCCCGGTTCGTTTTCTTAAGTACTGTTATTCTAATATTACCCTTTATTTAAATACCCTACTCCTTCTTCCTCCCTCACTTAGACCGAACTACTGTTCACCTTCCGAACCAGAGCAGTATGATCGAAGGAGAGGAAGTGCTTCCATGAACTGTCTGATCGCCTCCATCGGCGCTCTATTGCTCCAAATCTTCAACCGATCATAGATCCGGAAAGCTCTCTGCTAGAGCTTCGTCATCGTGGTAAAATCTTCCCCATTTCTTGAGTTTTTCTCGTTAGGGTTTTTGGCCCTAACCTTTATTTTAACCCATTTTGCTCAGATTTCGACTTCTCCCGTCTTCTTTAGCCCCGATCTACGACTAGGAGTGATTTGGAGAGTTTTGTCAACGAAACCAAGGAAAGTGGTTGTTTTCCCTTTTCCCTCTTCTTTTCAATCTTGATGATAACTGGTAATCTCCTTGTTCTTCAATCTTTATGAACTAATGTCCTTTCAATTTGGAGAAATATTTAATCTTCCTTTGAATCTATTTGTGTTATTAGTTTCGTCATGATGATTTAATCATATATGTGTTGTAGAAATTCGATGGAAATGTTAAATCGATGGCTTTAATCATTCCTAACTATTATGTAGGATGTGTTAAGTGTTGTTTAGGACCGTGAAATCTTTCCAAAGGGTGATCAACCGTTTCTTAAATCTAGAATTGTCTAGTAGAATCTGATGTGCCAAGTCTTGAGATATATCATGATTCTCTGGTTGCGGGAGTTAGTGGATGTAACCACCTCCGCGATGTCTGAGATTTATATCATGGTTTTTCTTTGTTATGGGTGTTAGTGGGAGAATCTGTCGTCGCAAGGTTTGTTTCCTTTATTAGTACCTTGTGGAACTCTACTATGAGTTCGGCCGTCTGCGGTGATTAGTGAAGTGTATGAGTATCCCCTGCAGTTAGACGAATATTATACATCTGTGAGGGTGTGTCCAGATTAGTAACCACCTCGCCTGTGTTTTTTGGTAGAGTTGACAACATGTGGCTAATAAAGATTTGTGTATTACTTTTTATGATTTAATCTTACTCTCCACCTTTTTAGCCTTGTGCATTTGGTGTGATTTATTGTACATGACGATTCACGTAAGTTCTATTTTATAATTTTGGTACTTTAGTTCTGTACTTTATTTCGGTACTTTTGGTCTTGGGTATGTACCCCTTTTGACCTTTGATTCCTTTTGTTTACTTTCTGCCACCGCTTGTACCCTCTTACTGAGGTGTTCTGTGTTTGGAATGCCTCGGGTCTGGATCTTTAGCAGGTAGTGGAGTTGGTTTGTTGGAGTTCTTGGGCAGTAGTTTTGGCTGTGGATTTCACCACGTCGTTGGGAGGTAGTTTGTTGTTTCAGTTTCTTTACTTAGTTCAGACATACATCTATTTTTTGTGTGGGTTTGTGTCAGATTGTTGACGCCCATAGGGTTGTTGATTTTGGATACTTGTCAGCTGCTAGTTGTTCTCTTTGTGATGGATTTGTTTACTTGCTCCCTGAAATGACTTATGCTAGGAATGCATGTTATGTATTTTCAAGTACAAAAATCTACTATTATTACTTCATGCATTGCATGTTTTAAAACACTAACTCACTATATTTAGGGACCATAAAAGCTATTTTTACTACTATTATAAACCTAGAGTCTTGTATACCGCAGGTCGTTCCCTAGGGAACTTCCACACTCATGTAGGATATTTAATCTCATAAATGAAGTATTTTCCGCAGCTTATAAACCATTTTTTTTCATGGACTTAATGATCCACTGAGCCGAGGGATACGGATAAATGCTTAACTTAAATTGGATTCTTACTAAATGACTTAAAGATCTTTCTTTTGTGTCTAGTAGGAGTTTTGCATGAGCGTCCGCAGTTATCCCCTACTGATGTGGAATCATTACACGCATTTTCCCTTACTCTGATATGCCCCTTTTATGCAGTTAAAATGCGGGTTGTGATAGTTGGTATCATAGGGAGGTTGGTTTGACAAGGTTGTCAAACCAGCCACCCATTGTAGATCTGTTTTCCTCCATTCATTTGCATACACACACCGATGTGTCATCAGTATGTCTTAGCAGAAGCATAGTCACTACACTCATAGCATGAAAAGAAGTATACGGGGCATATTATGTAGTATGGACTGCATAATATGTGTTTGTATATGGATCCACCATAGGTGGTAACATGTGACGGTTTTGTAGTATTGGATGCATAACCACCATTACATGGGTTCCCATTAGCACATTTTCTTTTCTCGTTGCATGCGATGTTATGTAGTATGGGATGCATAACATTTCATTTATATGCCGCTCATAACATGCATTAAGGCCCTTTTTTAGGATGCATAGCACTGCATACATATCATATCATAGCACAAGCACGCGTGCTAAGTTAAGGTTAATATGATGACACATGTACGCACATGATTTTTAAATAAGAATGAAGAATCCATGCATTCATATCATAGACACATGAGTTAGTAGGATGAGAGGATATCATCCTAAGTAGGACATAACATCATTGTAATTTCCCAGAGCAAGTTGTCGCATAAGCAAGTGTCTTTTAAGTATGATCTGAACAAAGTTGTGTTGCCTAGTCGTAATCTCGGATTTTCATGAGTTGCTCGATGGCTTTTAGAAATGTCACTGAAGCATCATGCGATGAGGTAAACTCTCCAGTCAGAGGGTGAGTCGTCTAGCATGTAGAGCGATGCATTGATTGAGAGTCTGCGTCAGAGCAATGAGGCTCAATCGAGACAATATGTTGTGATCCAGTCGTAGATTCAGTCCTTGTTGTCTGCCGCTCCTGTACAGCAACCCTTAGTGCAAGATCCTGCTATGGATTAAGCCGTACCCATTACTCCTGCCCCTCTAGTGCCCCTGGTGACGCTACAACCAAAGATAAATTTTATATCCCATTTCCAGCAATTAGGACATCCCACGTATGACGGGATGGCCGACTTTATGGTTCTGGATGATTGGGTCATCGCTATAAAAGTGATGTTCTCATACTCAGGGATTACATAAGCCCAGAAGGTAATGATTGCAACCTATCATTTAGAGGGCCTGAAAAAGAGTTGGTGGATTGGGAAGAAGGAGAGCCTGAATGAATGATGTTCGTGGGAATCATTTAAGAAGATGTTACTTAAGAAGTTCATACCCTCGGTCGAGCAGGACCATCTGATGAATAACTTCCTGCATATGAAGCAGAGACAGCTCACAGTGAGCTAATATGAGATTAAATTTTGCAAGTTAAGCAGATTTGCTCCTAATTTGGTAGCTTCAGAGGAGGGATGAGTGAAACATTTCCTTGGAGGACTAAGAAATGATGTCCAACAGTGGGCATGCGCTTATAGAGATGAAAATTTTTCTGAGGTAGTGGAAGCCGAACTGAAAGTTGAGGCGATTGAAAACACCAAAAATCGAGGTGTCGAGGCGAGAAAAGAGAAGAGGAAAGGTGTTGAGGATGGAGGCTCTAAGGAATCAGGCCCTTCCTTGAAAAATAAAAGTGGAGAGATATGTAGCTTCTATGGTCAATCAGGCCACCCCTACGAGATGTGTTTCAAGAAGACTTCCACTCTGAAGTAGCAGCAGGTGCATGCCATCCAAAGCGCACCCAAAGGAGTCCTAGTATGCTCATTCTGTATAAGGAAGTGACATAACGTGAGTCATTTCTGGTCGAAGGATAAGGCTTGCTTACAGTGCGGGCAGAAGGGGCATTTGATGTCTTCATGCCCCCAGGCTTAGTCCCCACTACAGCCTACCCCGCTCCGATCTCTACTGTCATCGCCAAACCAGGAGAAAGGAAAAGGAAAGCTAAATGTGGTGACCAGAGAGGAAGCACAGACCCTTACCAAAGTGATATCAGGTTAGATTCTAGGTTATCTTCTACTCTCCATTGTTTGTCCTAGTTTTCATTCATTTAGTTATGTATGCTACGATTTTAGGGGAGTTTAAGGTGAAGAATAGGTGGGCATGCATTCTTTTCAATTCGGATGCCACCCATTCCTTTGTGGCGCGAAGTTTCGTAGATAAAAATCGTTTGAACCTGGATCAATTAGGAGATTCCTTCAACATCATGTTTCCCTCGGGATAACTGGTTATATCAAATCAAGGAGTTCAGAGATGTCCTATTTGTCTAGGTGATTTCATAGCCTTTGCGGATCTGATGGTGTTGGACCAGACGGATTTCGATGTGATTTTTGTCTTGGACTTGTTGTCCAAGTATGATGCTGTCATCGAGTGCAAGGCAAAGAGACTGGACTTTAAGATGGACAACGACCAAGCCATTCGTATCTATGGTTTTAAGGACAAGGGTTCCCTCCTTATTTCTATGATATGTGCTTGTCGTGCTATAGAGTTTGGTTGCGAGGCGTATCTTGTTTCTATTTCAACTCTGGGAACAGCTTTTATTACACCACATCTTGAGGATATCTCAGTGGTGCGAGAGTTTCCAGATGTCTTTCCTGATATTCTTCTCGGACTTCCTCCTGAGAGAGAGGTGGAGTTTGCGATAGACCTCGAGCCATGTACTTGTTCGATTTCTAAGGCACCATACCGTATGGCTCCACGTGAGTTAGAAGAGTTGCACACTCAGCTGGATGAGTTGCAGTAGTGTGGTTTTTTTAGGCCGTGTTCTTCTCCGGTGCTCCAATTTTGTTCGTAAAGAAGAAGGATGGTTCCATGAGGCTCTACATAGATTATCGGGAGTTAAATAAGGTAACCATCATGAACAGATATTTGTTGCCTCATATTGATGATCTATTTGATTAGTTGAGGGGATGCACTATGTTTTCGAAGATTTACCTTCGTTCAGGCTACCACCAATTGAGGGTCCGTGAGGCTGATATACCACAGACAGCTTTTTGTTTCCTGCACGGGCACTTTGAGTTCTTGGTGATGTCCTTTGGTTTGACAAACACACCCTCTGCTTTTATGTACTAAATGAATAGAGTGTTCAAGGATTTCTTCGACCACTTTGTGGTGGTGTTTATAGCTGACGTTCTCGTCTATTCCCGTAGTATTGAAGAGCATGCTCAACACTTGTTCTTAGTTTTGTCAACCCTGAGGGAGCACAAACTCTATGCCAAGCTGAGTAAGTGCTAATTCTCGTTACCCCACGTGTCCTTTCTGGGCCATATTGTGGGCAAGGATGGTATTTCCGTAGATCCTACCAAGATTTTTGATGTGATGGAATGGAAAAGACCTTCCACACCTAAGGAGATTAGGAGCTTCTTAAGTCTGGTCGGCTATTATAGAAGATTCGTGAAAGGGTTCTCTGTGTTGTCCGCTCCTCTAACTAGACTTACATAGAAGAACACCGTGTTCACTTGGAGCGATAATTGTGAAGAAGCCTTCCAAGCGTTGAAGAAGAGATTGTGTACTGCACCAGTTCTTACTTTACCTTCTGAAGGAGTCGAGTTCGCTATGTATGCGGATGCATCACGTATTGGACTTGGTTGTGTTTTGATGCAAGAAGGAAAGGTGATCGCGTACAGATCAAGACAATTAAAGATCCATTAGAAAAACTATCCTACGCATGACTTAGAGTTTGCTGCTATAATATATGCGTTGAAGCTTTAGAGACATTTACTATATGGCACGATGTGAAAGATCTATACAGACTATAGCAGTTTGAAGCACGTCACCTCTCATAATGAGTTAAATCTACGCTAGCGTCTGTGGTTCAAATATGTGGCCGATTATGAAGTGGAAATTCTTTATCATCCGGTAAAGGATAACGTAGTAGCCGATGCCTTGAGTAGGAAGACTGCCAAAATCATCAATCTATCTGTTCAGTCCTTGGTGGAAGAATTCTTGTTGATGTACATTGAAGTTGGGGATTGTACTGTGCCTGCTAGTATGGAAGCAGAAGAGCCCTCTTGGATTTCTCTTACCAGAGTGCACCAGAAAGATGACCCTTATTTTTTGCTTCTCCAAAATAGAATTGAGAAGGGAGAGCTACCAAATTTCTCATTGGATGAGTTAGATACTCTGAAATATCGGGGTAAATTTTGTATCCCCGCTTTTGGTGATATTCAGGATAAAATTTTTAATGAAGCTCAAGGTTCCAGTGTTGCCTACCATCCTGGTTCCACCAAAATGTATAAAGATTTGAAGCAAATCGTTTGGTGGTCGGGGATGAAGAATGATATAGCAAAGTTTGTGTCGGAATGTTATATATGTCAGCGTATTAAGGCTAACCATAGAAGGCCTGGTGGTAAATTAACACCACTTAACATTCTAGGATTGAAATGTGTGAGTATTTCAATGGATTTCATCATTGGCTTACCAAAGTCTCCCCGTGGGCACGATTCTGTTTTGGTGATAATTGATAGATTAACTAAATGTGCTCACTTTGTGTCGTTTAAGATTGGGTATTCTATGAAGAAGATAGCTGAGTTATACCTTAATAAAGTCATCAGGTTACATGGAGTGCCTGTTAGTATTGTATTGGATCGAGATTCCCGATTTATGTCTCGTTTTGGAAGAGCTTGCAAGAGGGTTGGGTACCGATTTAAGGTATTCCACCGCCTATCATCCGCAGACAAATGGGCAGACAAAAAGAGTAAATCAGATCGTGGAAGATATGATAAGTTTCTATATATTGTATCATGGTGGTGCTTGGGATGAATGCCTCAGACTCAAGGAGTTTGCTTATAATAATAGTTACCAAGGGAGTCTGTAGATGGCCCCGTTTGAGGCCTTGTACGGGAGGCGTTGTAGGACTCCTTTGTTTTGGGCTGAGGTTAGTGAGAGACAATTGTTAGGTCTGGAAGCCCTTGAAGAGATGAATTGTGTTGTAACTCATATTCGAGTGAAGCTCCGTGTAGCACAAGAGCGTTATGAGAAGTAGGCTAATTGACGAAGGGTCGATCTTGAGTTCACTATTAGGGACTTGGTTTTTCTGAAAGTCTCGCCGATGTCGGGTGTTCAATGGTTTGGAAAGAACGACAAGTTAGACACCCGTTATGTGGGACCTTTTAAAATTCTTGAGCGCATAAGAGTGTCAGCGTATAGATTGGAAATGCCTGCTACCTTCCCTGGTGTCCAAGATGTGTTCCATGTGAGCCAGCTACGGAAGTATGTCCATAGTGACTGTCAAGTCCTTGATTCGGTGCCCCAGATTCAGCCCAACCTTTCATATGTGGAAGAGCCTATCCGTGTGTAAGAATCTCAAGATCGAGTGTTGCAAAGAAAGACCATCCCCATGGTAAAGGTTCTTTGGAGGAATCAAGACGTCGAGAGCGCGACATGGAATTGGAGTAGGTGATGAGGGAATCTTATCCGCACCTCTTCCCTTAGTTTCCGATATGTCTCCATACTTTAGGTAGTGTTGGATTTTCTTATTTTGGTTTGATTTTGAATTTGTGATAAGTTTCGGGCCGAATCTTCTTTTTAGGGGGAGTGACTGTAACGCCCCCGATTTTCTGAAAATATTATTTGAATTGGTGTCGTCATATTTATGACATCAGGGTGTTACCCTTTTTGCATTTTTGACCGCACGGCACCGTTTGTGCGTTTTTGCTTCCGTTAGGTTAATTTGACCGAATTTTGGGATTTTGATAAGATTGAATGCTTTCCTTGGTCTAAAGGAATGAGTTTTGATGTTTTGATCTTGTCCAGTTTTATTGCGACCCGAGCATTTTGGAGTATCGGCGTGTGTTTGGACCTTTGTAAGGATTTCTGCTTGTGTGAGCATTTATTGATATTGTCTCAAGAAAGGTGCATCAGATTCTAGGGTTGTCTCTCCTGCTAAATTCTTAGAGTCAAAATTTTAACCCGGAATTTAATACAATCTGATTTCTCGAATTCCATCTTGCTCAGTTCTTGGGAGGTTTGTTGTGTTTCTCGAGAGACCCTAGAGTATGTTCTCGAGTAGAGATGAAGTTTTCGAGAAAGCCCTTATTGATCTCGAGATGTCTGGTTTTAGCTCTAGAGAAGTGTCCTCCTTGTTCTCGAGTGGTCCGGTAGTACTCGAGAAACCCTCCTCTTGTTCTCGAGAAGCTATGTAATTCTCGAGAAGTCTTTGTGTAGCTCTCGAGGAATGTCTTTGGTGTTCTTGAGAAGGACCTTCTTTTGTTCTTGAGAAGTGATGTTGTACTCAAGAAGTGTTTGCCTTCTGTACTCGAGTAAACCTTTTTCAGTACTCGAGAAGTGCTGTTCTTTTCTCTAGAGAAGTGTTTCGTTTCTCGAGAGGGCATGTTGTTCTCGAGTAATTCTTGTCCCATTATCGAGAAGTTTTGATATACTCGAGAACTATTCATCTAGTTCTCGAGAAGCTTGCAGCACTCGAGAATCCTTGTTGTTCTCGAGAAGTTCATTTCAGTACTCGAGTCATCTTCTTTCCACTCGAGTAGTCTCCCATCCACTCGTGAAGTCCTTACCTCCTCGAGAGGTCCATTCCAGCAAACCCTCTTCCAGGTTCGTTTTCTTAAGTACTGTTTTTGTAATATTATCCTTAGTATAAATACCCTACTCCTTCTTCCTCCCTCACTTAGACCGAACTACTGTTCACCTTCCGAACCAGAGCGACGTGATCGAAGGAGACAAAGTGTTTTTGTGAACCTTCCAGTCTACGATGTCCGCGCTCTAGTGCTCCAAATCTTCAACCGATCAAAGATCCGGAAAGCTCTCCGCGAGAGCTTCGTCACCATGGTAAAATCTTCCCCATTTCTTGAGTTATTCTTGTTAGAGTTTTTGGCCCTAACCTCTATTTTCGACCATTTTGTTCAGATTTCGACTTCTCTCGTCTTCTTTAGCCCCGATCTACGACAAGGAGTCATTTGGAGAGTTTTCACGACGAAACCAATGCAAGTGGTTGTTTTCCCTTATCCCTCTTCTTTTTAATCTTGATGATAACTGGTAATCTCCTTGTTCTTCAATCTTTCTACACTAATGCACTTTCCATTTGTAGATATATTTAATCTTTCTTTGAATCCATTTGTGTTATTAGTTTCATCATGATTATTTAATCTTGTAAGTGTTCTAGAAATTCGATGGATTTAATCGTTCCTAACTATTATGTAGGATGTGTTAAGAGTTGTTTAGGACCGTTAAATCTTTCCTAAGGGTGATCAACCGTTTCTTAAATCTAGAATTGTCTAGTAGAATCCGATGTCCCAAATCTTGAGATATATCATGATTCTCTAGTTACGGGAGTTTGTGGACGTAACCACCTCCGCGATGTCTGAGATTTATATCTTGATTTTTCTTTATTACGGGTGTTAGTGGAAGAATCCACCCCCACAAGGTTTGTTTCCTTTCTTTGTACCTTGTGGAACTCTACCAACTGTTTTGGCATTTGCGGTGATTGGTGGAGTGTATGAGTCTCCCCCACAATTAGACGGATATTATACATCTGTGAGGGTGTGCCTAGATGAGTGACAACCTCGCCTGTGTTTTTGGGTAGCACATGTTGCTAATAAAGATTGGAGTATTCCTTTTTATGATTTAATCTTGCTCTCCACCTTTTTAGCCTTGTGCATCAAGTGTGATTTGTTGTACGTGACGATTCAAGTAAGTTCTATTTTCTGTTTTGGTACTTTACTTCTGTACTTTTAGTATTGGGTTGGTACTCCTTTTGACCTTTATTTACTTTTGGTTTACTTTCTGCCACCGCATGTACCCTCTTGCTGAGGTGCTCTGTGTTTTGAATGCCTCAAGTCTCGAGCTTTAGCAGGTAGTGGAGCTAGTTTGTGTGAGTTCTTGGGCAGCAGTTTTGTTTGTGGATTTCACCTCGCCATTGCGAGGTAGTTTGTTGTTTCAGTTGCTTTAGATAGTTCAGACATACATCTATTATTGTGTGGGTTCATATCAGATTGTTGACGCCCACAGGGTTGTTGATTTTGGATACTTGTCAGCTACTAGTTGTTCTCTTTGTGATGGATTGGTTTACTTGTTCTCTGCAATGATTTATGCTAGGAATGCATGTTAGGTATTTTCAAGTATAAAAATCTACTATTATTACTTTATGCTTTGCATGTTTTAAAACTCTAACTCACTATATTTAGCGACCATAAAAGCTATTTGTACTACTATTATAAACCTAGAGTCTTTCATACCGTGGGTCATTCCCTTAGGAATGTCCACACTCATGTAGGATATTTAATATCATAAATGAAGTATTTTCCACAGTATATAAACCATTTTTCTTTCATGGACTTGATGAGCCATCGAGTCGAGGGATACGGTTAAATGCTTAACTTAAATTGGATTCTTACTAAATCACTTAAAGATCTTTCTTTTGTGTCTAGTAGGAGTTTTATAGGAGCATCCGCAGTTATCCCCCACTGACGTGGCATCATCACACATATTTTCCCTTACTCTAATATGCCCCTTTTATGCGGTGAAAATGCGGGTTGTGATAGAACCCCGCAGAATCAGCGGGTATGGAGGTGCACCCTTCTTGCTCAGGAACACTTATGCTGAGGATAAACCTAGATAAGGAGGTCTTGTCACTGGAGGTTCAGCAACCGAACGTTGATCTTGAACAGTAGAAGTGGCCTGCTGAAGAACAAGCTGAGGAACAACTGTTTTCTCTGGCTCTAGTAGTAGTCGACCAATAAGAAGTCTGCGAGAGTCTATCGGACTCGAAGCAGGTCTCTGCTGACTTGGAAAAAAGAGCACCTTCTGAGAAGAAGAAGAGGAAAAGGGACAATTCTTCTGTTGTCGAGCGGGTTGAGAAGAAGATGCAGGAGAAAAAAGAGAAGAATGTGTTGGGTATTGTATCCACAATTACCTGGATTTGAGGAAGCCTCCTATCAAAGCTAAGATGAATTCACTATGTATTTGATGAATTTCTTATAGTTGTGTTTGCAGCTATTCATTGCTAAGTACACACCAATGTCAGGGTGCAATAGGTCAATATACACGGGTCTGCGCAACGTAATCCCTCGTTGAGTAGATCAGTGTGTTGGCCTACGTGTACTCTCTCTATTGGGGTGTACTTAATTTCAAGTACAGGGCTATGATAAAGCAAGAGCAGACAAGGAGCAAGGATGGGCCAAAGACCAGCTTACGGGTTGAAAGACGCGAATCGTCTAAGTGTAAATCGTTGAGAATGACTAAGTGATTCTCACCGATTCGTCGAGAATCACTAGTGATTCTCGATGAGTCGTCGAGTATCACTAGTTGATTCTCGCCGGGTTGGGCCGGCTGTCTCGACGCAGTCAGAAAACTCATCTAAGGCAGAATCGTCGAGAATCACCAAGTGATTCTCGCCGATTCGTCGAGAATGACTTTGCATTCTCGACGAGTCGGCGAGAATCCAAGGTGATTCCCACCGATTCTCCCCGGCCTCTATAAGCTGTGCAGCCAGAATTCTCTAAGTAGAATTCAGCGAGAATCGTAATGTGATTCTCGCCGATTCGTCGAGAATCACCCACGATTCTCGCCGAATTTGACTTGGGTATTTTTCCGACTCTGTCTGGACCGGTCCACGTTATCTGCGGGATTTTGAACCAGACTTAGGTCTTACTGCTGGTGGGGCCCACAACGGTCATCTTCATGACCTAAGGTATAAATATGATGTATTTATGAACAGTAAATATACGGATTACAGATCGAAGAAAAACAAGTCGCCGTCAAGCCCTAGATCGGAAGCGAGCTCGGCCGACCTTCTCCGCCTCTCGCTAGTTGCTCGCCACCGTTGATCGGGGTTTTCGTTACCTCTCCCGGCGACAGAAGCCTAGTCGGGCACAGCGTCTCACGCGTCTATCTAGAGATCTTTTGTCTCTTGATTTGTGATCGGGAAACCTTCCCCATCCGAATCGATCGAGATGATCGATCCTAGTATGACCGTTGGAAGACCTTGCCGACTTTGCTAAGAAGATTGGATCTACATAGCATCACCGCCTCTCTTGTTGAAGCCGTCGATCTAGAGAAGATTCTCTCCAAGAAAGATCTAGGGTTGTGGACTTTTCGTTGCCTACAAGAACAAGTAGTCTAACGAAAAGGGACACCTGGATCTTCACGTTGTTTGTATTTCTTACAAGCTATTTTCATTTTCTCTTTCATTGTAAAGGACCGATTGGTCTCTAGTTGTAGGGTTGGGTGCAACCCTTGTTGTGGGAGTGTTGACTCCTACGTGTGGAAGGGTTCCTTCCGTTAGAGCAAGGATTGGATTTCAATCCTGTTGGTGAAGTGACCGAGTCGTCCCTGGTTGGGAGATAGGTCGAAGGGGGAAAGTGGACGTACCCAAATCGGGGAACCACTATAAATTGCTTGTGTACTTTCTGTGCTGTGTTGTTTTGTTTTCTTGTGCAGGTAAAACTTTAATTCCGCAAATACGCTGCAAAGACACCTATTCCCCCCCCCCCCCATAGGTGCAAGTAGTTTACACTAGGTGAACTTTCAAGTGGTATCAGAGGGAGGTTACTCATCAAAAAGGTTAACACCTTGAGTAGAATCCTGCCACAAGTGTCAACAAGAAGCTCAGACTCAAGCATGGAGTTGGATTGTGATGTCCCTCCTCTAAGACTCCCCTCATGTACAAAGGAGTACTATCCTGTATGGAAGTTGAGAGTAATATTTCATCTAGAGGCCATCGACCCTCGAGCATCACTCATTCTGGAAGAGGGTCCCTTCATTCCCATGAAGGCTTCCAGCTCGGGGAAGGATCTTCAAATCCCCAAGTGTCCCAAAGAGATGTCGGAGACAGAGCTCTCACTGTTCAACCTGGACCAGGTGATTCGTCAGATCATCACTGATGTCTGGTCTGGACCATCTCGCTCTAGAGTGGACAAGTGTTGGACTGCCAAGTCCATGTGGCAAACCATCTCAGACCTCATGGAGGGATCAGAGAAAACAGGGACCTGTCGTCAACAAGAGGATGAAGCATATGTAGGGGTCCTCATTTCTGAAGATGAAGGGCATGATCAATCTGTCAGTATCAGGGCTCCTGTTTCCTTGTCAGAGACTGAAGAAGAAGTTGAGGAAAGCAGTTTTGATGAGGCTGACTCAACAGTATCTGTCGATATTTACGGTAACCTAGAACAGCAAAGCCATGAGCAGGTTACTTCTTCCTCATGCCCCTCTCCTCTTGAAGTTCCTGAAGATAGGAACGATTCAGGGGGTAGTCCTTCCAGAGATGCAAGGGATATGGATAGCTTCAATCAAAGGATTGAAAATCCTGATTCTCTTGAGAGTGCCCTTCAGAAGAGCAACTTACTTGTGGAGGAGCAAGCTAAGGAGATTGCTCAACTGAAGACCTTGATGAATCTCCAATTGGAATCCATCAAGGTAAAGGACTCAAAGATCTCAGATCTAGAGAGTCGTCTAGAGACCGAGAAGAGGATTGTCTCTAACTTTTCCAAGATAGATGCTATCAAAAGAAAAGTTGAAAATGGGTGGATCTCCCAAATCGTCAATTCATGGAGAAATGGGGAAACTGTGTTCAGACCCCCCCACCCCGAGCAGGAAGGGCACACATCATGCATTCAGGTATGACCATAGGAACAACCATGGTCACTACAAGAATGATCAGCCCTCTTGTGGAAGCACCCAGAATGCAAGGGCTATCATGGCCACCCAGAAGAGGATACCTCAGGCTTCCACCAAGCCTTTTGTATTCTCGGCCACTGCCCCTACTCGTCATGAGTCTGCCAGCATCAGCTCACAATGCGCCTCTCACCTCCCTAGGACTCAGGAAAGGGGGGTTAGAAATCATGTTGTTGGCACCCATGGGGACCTTGGAAGGGGGCTGACTGAAAGGAAGGCACCACCTCCCAGGCCTCATGATGCCTACCATATGCATTCTTTCCACCCATCCATGAGTCACGGTAGAAGAGACAATTCGGTTAGCAGATTCGGCACTATCCCGTTTAGACCTAGGACTATGACTATCTCAGTCACCAGTTCAGGTCACAAACGGCGGTACAACATTCATGAATGTTGGTGTTGTGGCAAAGTGGGTCATTTTGCCATAGATTGTTGGCACAACCCTTCTGTGTCAAAGGCAAGGGGACTTCCACATCCTCGAGGCAATGTTAGTCCTCCCTCTAGGATCCCTGAGGGGAGGCATCCCAATTATTATGCTGACAGGAACCTAGGACCCAATACTTATTGGGTTCCTAAGGTAAGATAACTCTTTCATGCAGGGTGGTCTAGGTTCCCACAATCCTGACGGGAACTGGACAGGAGATGCTCCAAGATTGACGTGGATAAAGTGTCGAGAATGGGAGCAGTGCCATCATTACAGGCACATGCTTACTGACCTCCTGATGTAACCTGTGCTGATGATTTGAATGTTACGTCTTGTTATCACAGTTAATTGCAATTAGCCCAAATGTTAGAGCCATATCGCATAAATAATTCCATATATTTATATATGTATGTTGACATATCCACACTTAATAATGAATTCACCTTGTATGAAATTAGATGGTCTTATAGAAAAAGTGTTCGCGTATGCTCATTCACCTTGGGAAGGAGTATATGTGTGAGATAACCTTTAATTCCACTAGTAGAGATTAGTTTGACATTTTTTTGGGGGATAAGTCCGCCTCCGAAAATTGAAAAGATACTTCATGAAGAGTCACTGAACATGACCTCTGACATCAAGATTATTGCACTTATCCATCTAGAAATGACCGGTGAAATTGGCAAAGCCACTGTCATGATGTCAAGTAAATCCTAGTTGATGTGCCTCCTAAGCCATGTTGTTTGGCAATCCCTTTAGTGGATGAAGAAGCAATTATGCCTCCTGAGCCCTTCCAACCCTTGACAAAAACATTATGTTGGAATATAGGCGATACTCGTCATATCAAATCACATACTCACCAAATTACAAGTCTCGCCGAATTGTCAAATCTCGCTGAGATATTTAAACCGGGGGAGCCATTCGGCGGGAATAGGATAGTCGCCAAGTATTCGGATATTACTTAAACCCGGAATCATTTCAAACCGACTCTTCTCGACGATACCCTCCGACTCTTCGTCTTCCGCCTTTCGCCATTCTGCCGAGACCCCGTCCAAGCATCGCTGGAATCCCCGTCTCTCTCACCTCCCGGCGACCTTCTCCTACGTAACTCCGTGGTGAACTAACGACCGACACCTTCTGCCGACCACTCTCGCCGTAGCTCCGCGTCTCAGGCGTCCTCGAGTGTTCCGTCGTGAAGAAGCCGGAACTTTCACTGCCTCTCCCCACTAGGTAATCTCCATATTGTCCATTTTCATGGCTTGAGCTTGGTTAGATTTTGCTCTCACTCTCGTGGTTTCAGAGATCCTTAGACTTGAAATTGGTATTCTCCTTCTTCCTAGGTTTACTATGGCCCCACGGACTACTGCAGACCTGGTCACTGGATGTGAGCTAGTGAGAACCGGGTTCTCCCAGGCCTCGGATGAGTTCCGGAACATAATCATCATGCTTGAAGAAGCGGGCCTGACGTTCGTGCTGGAGCACCCGTGCAGGATCTTGGACAAGGAAGTATTGGAGTTCTTTGCAACGACGAAGCTCCGTCATGAAGACACCTCCATCAAAAGCAAAGTTGCCGGGAAGAAAATCAAGTTATCCGCCAGGAAACTGACCCAATGCTTGCGGCTATCCAGTTGTGAAGAGGAAGATTACCTGGAGGAAGAGGATAGAGCAAGGACCCTATCCTTCTGTGGATTGGCCAGGTGGACCAGGTCAATCAAAAGGAAAGATATGAACGAGGAAGGAAAGTTGCTGTCTGACATCGTTGGGAAGGCTCTAATCTGCAAACCTGGATCCCACGACCATATTTCTGGGGAAATGTTCAAGACTCTGGTAGCAATCGTATGCCGAAAGCGGTTCAACTAGGGAGCCATGCTTTTTGACAGGATTAAAGACACACTCCGAACCCCCAGCTTTGGCAGAATCATTAGCCTATATCTGAATCAACTGGACGGAGACACATTCGACATGAGCAAGGGAGTGCCTCTGCACTACTTGAAAAGGATGGATGATAGCATATTCGACCGGTGGGAACGTCGAATAGGGCAGGATGCCAGGGAAATAGACCAAGAGGCAGCATCTCCGGCCGTGGACACTAGTGCTCCTGCTCATTCTATGGCAGCACCCAGTGAAGTTCCTGATGCCCTGATTGCAGGAACTGAGGGGGAGCCTGTAACCGGTTCTGCAAACATCTTATCTGATATTTCTCAGATAGCTAAAGATGTTGTGGAGATGGTGGCAGATGAAGTAGCAGATGATGAGGAGGTTGAGAACTATGAGGCATCTCTTATCGACGATGATCTGGGAGATGAGGAGGCTGATGAGGAGGAGGAGGAAGAAGTAGAAGAAGATGTGCACAACTCTGCCGATAAGCCTGATCACTTGGAGACTGAGATAGAGGAAGAAGTACCAGAGAATGAGAAAGTAGTGGATTCTCAGGAGGATGCTGAGGTTCCATCTGAGGAACAAGCTCCTGAGAGGTCGGATGCAGGAATGCAGGGGGAGCCCTCTCAGCAACCCTCTCTCCCCCATGTGGACTCTATTCTAGTGTCCAGCTCTCCCAGTACTTCTGCTGGGGCACCTGACCAGGGTCTGCCTGCTGCTCCTCCACTTCAAGCAAACCTAGCAAATCACACTGTTAATTTTTGTCAAAGGAATGCTAGATGAGCTCAAGGATACGTTTGAGAAATCCCACAACAAAGTGCTAAAGAGACTGCGGGACTCTGAGGATCTCATGCTTAAGAATGTGGTTCAGATCAACCACAAACTAGATATGATGGAGAAGAAATTTGATGAAAAATATACAGAGGCAGGCACAGCCGTATCTCTTCTCATGAAAGGACTGAAGAAGAATACTGACGACCTAACAGTAGTCAATAAAAATGTTCATGTTGTGGCACAGACCATACAAAAATTTGATGCCAACATGGTAACACTGAACGCAAATCAGAAATCTCTGCTGGACGAATTCAGTAAAACTATGAAGCACATTGATGCATCTCTGCATTCCTATACAAACTCTATAGCCGCCGAAGCCAAAAAGGGGGAGGAAGCGTATAACGCTAAGATGGCGGGGCTTCAAGAGTTAGTACTTCTAAACTTCGATCAGACCAATAGGTATGCCTTTCAAAACTACCACATCATAACTGCACCTTTAATCAACTTAATAAATAATAATTGACAAATACAAATTCGATAATTCGAATAGGTACATGTTTGAAACGGCCCACTGGCTGGTAACAGAGGCATCGGGAATACATGTCCCTGTTGCTCCACCTGAGGATGAGGGCCGTGCTGGTACTACTGAGGGTGAAATAAGGACTGAAGAAGTACAACTGGGCGAAGTCGATTTGAAGAAAGCTGCGGAGAGGGCTGAAAGAAGAAGCTGCTTTGACCAAGATGCCATAGCAAAAGCCAAGGGCAAAAGGCAAATCCAAGAAGAAACGTCAAAAGAAACACCAGCAGAGAAGAAGATCAGACTAAAGGAAGACGAAGTGCGGAATGAAAGGTGGAGCCCAGTCTCACGAAGTATCATCTTGGACACCTTTGCATTACTACAAGGAGGGCAAGTCAAAAGGAATGACGTATATAGCCAATACGAGTGGGAGCAGCACAAAATGTATGAAGCCAAAAGAAACTTGTTCTTCAGAAGCAACACTGTAGCAAACAAAGCTCCCCCTCCGAGATACTATCCTAAGCCCAAGGAGTATTTTGAGCGACAAAGCAAAAAATTCTTAGCTCAGCAACTCAAAGAAGACATAACTAAGGACAAAGATCTGTAGGATGTTAGCTCTTGTGATTATCTCATTTAAACTTTTTTTATTAAGTAAACTGTGAACATTTATGTGTGGATATTCATATTTATATATTCATGTGTGTGGTTTATTAATTGACTCTCACATTGGTATGATTATGTTTGTTGTTCACTCTTCTGGTTTATGCATATTTTATCTGGAATGTTGAAATTCATCTTAGCTTAGTAGGATTTTGGCTTCGTCAAATAGGGGGAGATTGTTGGGTATTGTATCCACAATTACCTGGATTTGAGGAAGCCTCCTATCAAAGCTAAGATGAATTCACTATGTATTTGATGAATTTCTTCTAGTTATGCTTGCAGCTATTCATTGCTAAGTACACACCAATGTCAGGGTGCAGTAGGTCAATATACACGGGTCTGCGCAACGTAATCCCTCGTTGAGCAGATCGGTGTGTTAGCCTACGTGTACTCTCTCTATTGGGGTGTACTTAATTTCAAGTACAGGGCTATGATAAAGCAAGAGCAGACAAGGAGCAAGGATGGGACAAAGACCAGCTTACGGGTTGAAAGACGCGAATCGTCTAAGTGTAAATCGTTGAGAATGACTAAGTGATTCTCACCGATTCGTCGAGAATCACTAGTGATTCTCGATGAGTCGTCGAGTATCACTAGTTGATTCTCGCCGGGTTGGGCCGGCTATCTCGACGCAGTCAGAAAACTCATCTAAGGAAGAATCGTCGAGAATCACCAAGTGATTCTCGCCGATTCATCGAGAATGACTTTGCATTCTCGACGAGTCGGCGAGAATCCAAGGTGATTCCCACCGATTCTCCCCGGCCTCTATAACCTGTGCAGCCAGAATTCTCTAAGTAGAATTCGGCGAGAATCGTAAGTGATTCTCGCCGATTCGTCGAGAATCACCCACGATTCTCGCCGAATTTGACTTGGGTATTTTTCCGACTCTGTCTGGACCGGTCCACGTTATCTGCGGGATTTTGAACCGGACTTAGGTCTTACTGCTGGTGGGGCCCACAACGGTCATCTTCATGACCTAAGGTATAAATATGCTATATTTATGAACAGTAAATATACGGATTACAGATCGAAGAAAAACAAGCCGCCGTCAAGCCCTAGATCGGAAGCGAGCTCGTCCGACCTTCTCCGCCTCTCGCTAGTTGCTCGCCACCGTTGATCGGGGTTTTCGTTACCTCTCCCGGCGACAGAAGCCTAGTCGGGCACAGCGTCTCACGCGTCTATCCAGAGATCTTTTGTCTCTTGATTTGTGATCGGGAAACCTTCCCCATCCGAATCGATCGAGACGATCGATCCTAGTGTGACCGTTGGAAGACCTTGCCGACTTTGCTAAGAAGATTGGATCTACATAGCATCACCACCTCTCTTGTTGAAGCCGTCGATCTAGAGAAGATTCTCTCCAAGAAAGATCTAGGGTTGTGGACTTTTCGTTGCCTACAAGAACAAGTAGTCTAACGAAAAGGGACACCTGGATCTTCACGTTGTTTGTATTTCTTACAAGCTATTTTCATTTTCTCTTTCATTGTAAAGGACCGATTGGTCTCTAGTTGTAGGGTTGGGTACAACCCTTGTTGTGGGAGTGTTGACTCCTATGTGTGGAAGGGTTCCTTCCGTTAGAGCAAGGATTGGATTTCAATCTAGTTGGTGAGGTGACCGAGTCGTCCCTGGTTGGGAGATAGGTCGAAGGTGGAAAGTGGACGTACCCAAATCGGGGAACCACTATTAATTGCTTGTGTACTTTCTGTGCTGTGTTGTTTTGTTTTCTTGTGCAGGTAAAACTTTAATTCCGCAAATACGCTGCAAAGACACCTATTCCCCCCCCCCCATAGGTGTAAGTAGTTGACACTAGGTGGACTTTCAGAATGTTTTTGTGCGGACTGGTGCTGCGAGCTTACAGCATAGGCCGCGAGTTATGGATGTTCTAAATACCATCTTCATCACCCCAGACGCTCTAATCCCGGGAAGAGATTCCCTATCAACGGTCAGTTTGTCCACTATTGAAATACTCAACTCCATCGATAATGACCAACTCGCTGACATGAATCAATCTCTGTTGGAGGTGCTACAGCCCGAAGTTGAGATATTGGGGGTGAAGACTTGCAATTCCCCTTCTTACACCTGCAATTGAAGGAGATAATATGCTAAGGGTGAGGATCGTTGCGCAAAAGGAAAAGATTGATGCTTAGAAGGCCTAGGTTGAGGCGGCCTCAGAGAAGATAATTACGAACAAGCGGGCTTAGGATTTGTGGATTGTCGCTAAGCTGATGCAGTTAGGTAAACTACAACTAGCGCCTATGCACTTTAAGTGTCAGTGGCTTTATAAATATCCTCCATGGAGGTTGAAGCCAATAAAGATAATCACAGAGACCGATGATATAGTCATTTCAAGAAGATTGGTGGCCGAGATGAGAGCAAGAATCCATCATGAATGGAGAAAGTGACTAAGCGTTTTCAACCTGAAGCGGATAAGGAGGCCTGTACACGATAGTCGCCATATCGCCATGGAGATTTCCCAAAGTTTGATTTTTTTTTTCTTTGCATTTTGAGTCCGCCACGACCTGGATTTGAATATGAACTTTGTTTTCTTTGTTGCAGGATGGAAGTCGCAACTTTGCTTTGTTGAAGTTGGTGAGATTGTGCCATCTCAAGTGTTAAATGCTCTAGAGCGGACTGACGTGATCTTTCTTAATGAGTCCACACAGGGCGAGTAACTCAGCTTGGACAATTTAATAATGTTATAAAAGGAGAAATACGAAGAAAAAATTAAAGACGTTCAAGCTTAGTTGAAAAGGAGGATAGATCGAGAAAAGGATCTGGAGGACCAGATTGCCAGCATCACGATGGCGCTTGAGAATAGAGAGAAGGAGAGGCGGCGGCTTGGGGAGGACGCCCGCCACTACATGGGAAGATACATGGATCTGGTGCAATAAGGAAAAATTGGGCAAGGTGCCGAGGTCCCTGTGGAGAAGGCGTAATTACAATATCGCCCTACTCTAGCAGAGAAACCAGCTTCAATAGGTGGAAAGCCCGCGGTAGACGAGGTGCTGAGGCCGGCAACTAAGCCCGTGGTTCTTTTGAGCTGGATAGATCGGGAGGCCGCGCATATGCACCACACCATCAACTCTAAGCACCATCTTCTCTACCAATTATATGGAGAAGTGTTGCAAGGAAGTGATCAGGCGACACATCTTGGTAGGGATAGGCAGGAGCGACCTGACCGCAAAGGCCGTTAAGTACGTATATGGGCGTGAACAATTGATTTGAGATTAGATGTATAATTTGTCTTCTTTGAACATTGCATTATTTCTTATTGAACTGTAATGTGATCTTTCTTGATATGTATAATATTGTGCTGTGATTTGCACAATGCTGTGATCTGCATGATGTGAATCTTTTTGCAGGTTGATGTTGAATACGAACAATGTGAACTGACTATGTGTCTGCATATTTTGATTTGACAATTGCTTTGAATTTGTTTAGGAACACTAAAAACACAGCGAGTCGGGCGGACTGACTTTCTGTATGCGATATTTAATTAAAATAAGTTGGGTTTGCGCGGACTGAATGATCAAATTACACGTCCTTGTTGAAAACCTGTCAGACATGATTTCTATAAATAGAGCTTAAGTCTTCCTTCTTTATAGGAAATGCGACCGAAGCAGAAGTCCATGCGGTCTCGGAAAATGGTGTCCGCTCGTACTAATGTTGCGATTGCCTTCCATTTTGCGGACCACAAGAAGTGCAAGCTAACTGAAGCCGATCTCGAGGCCTTTGCTGAGAAGCATATGGAGAACTCGTCGGTGCATGTCCGTCTGCCTTATGATCAAGAAAGGATCAACTTCTCCACTGCCACTCAAATCGTAGTGTCGATCGGTCACTTTGACTGAGGATTTAAATTTCCTCTATTGTGGGAGGTCGGTGAGAAATTTGAACATTACGACATGGTTCCGGGTTAGCTCGCGCCGAACACCTTAACCGTGATTTATAACTTCATTTTTTACCTGCGATATGAGAAGATTGCATTTTCTTTGAACATTTTTAGAAAAAAATTTCTGTCCGCTCATTCACGCCGACCGAAGGCCGACCGTACAACCACGTGATATACTTTTACTGCAGAGGTATGAAGGTTATGGGCTTACCGAATAAGATCCATAACTGGACCACTAGGTACCTGATCTTTGAAGGTGACCTGGGGTTCGCTCATACTCATCCGCAAGAGCGTGCAGACTTTCGCTTCAAGAGCGTGAACCTTGATGCGGTGGAGACCGCAATTGTTGAGTTCTTAGCGGGAGCAAGACTTGACATCAAAAATACATCCCGCTCCTGCCCAACGTAGACACCGTAGCTCACCAAGAGAGTAAGTTTCTCGATCTGCCTTTATATCCGGCACGACCTGTAATAAAATGATTTACTTTCTCTCTTGCAACGACCTTGGCAGTACCAGCGAATCCGCCTCAAACACCAAGCGGCATGACCCCTACTTAAGAGGAAAGGAAAAAGAGGTTGCAAGAAAAAGAAAAGAGGAGGGGGATCCTGCCACGGGCTACTCCTCCTCTGAAAGCTATGACATGCAAGGCATTGGGAGGAGCAAGAAAGATCTGAGGGGAAACCCGATGATCCACTAGCATATTAAGAACAAGCATGTCCGCCTTTCCACCGCTCTTCCCTCATGGAAGAGTTCAATGATATCTCGCCACGCCCATATGGCGATCTCCGCGCTCTATGGGAAGCGCAACTTGCAAGACCTAAAAGGCATCCCGCGTGCCGATCTCCCTTTACTCGCCGCCCAGACCAACGCGAACAGAGTTATGACTAGCCACTTCATGGTCTGCTTCATGCGTAATTTGCTTAGGGTGAATGAGCAACTTCAAAAGGAGAATAATCCCTGAAGGAATGAAATAAGCGGTTAGGAAAAAGGGTTAATCTCTAGAAGGAAAAAAGAAGCGGAAAGTTTTTCATTCGCGGTGGTCTCCATTGTAAGTTCACGGCGACCTGTGGTGTTCTCTTTTCATGCTAGAGAAAAGAGAGCTAAACTTGCAATCCAACTAGACAAGTATACCTATCAAACTGTAGCAAGGGGACACAAGTGTCGTATTAAAATCCGGGAACCGTTAAGTAATCTTACTCACATGAAAACTATTATCTTATTGAAGGATTGTTTAAGGGTTTAAGAGAAAGCTAATTGCGATTAATAAAAGAAATATTGTGCTAAAAAGCGGACTACTTGCAGTTAAATAAAGAGCTATTAAATGCAATCACAATGAAGGGTTGAAACGATTAAATGGAAAAGCACTCGATCGAGAATCACCTCGGCAAAAGTTGATTAAAAATGCGATAATAAACCTAAGCTTAATAAGGTAAAGGTCCTTGACCGTGGAGGTTCCCAAAGCTTGAACACACTTTTCTCGAGGTCATGCCCAATTGAGTTTAGGATGGTCCGACAGAACTCTAATCCAAATAGGAGGCCTAAAGCTCGCATTACGTGGTGAACCCCACTATTGGATTTCACTTTAATCGGGAGTTTAATGTCTGCCTCTTTCGAGGGGTGCGTGCAACTCTCTTTACTCTCGAGTGTTCACTTGAAACTACGAGCCTCTCGGCTAGCTAAGAGTGAAAACAAAGATAGAAATTATATATCGATGATATAACTCCAAACATGAATAATCAAGAGTAAATCGAAGGCCTAAACCCTAAAAAGAAAAGTAAATTTAAAGCATCATAACTTAATCAACTCGACCATCAGATCATCAAGATTGAGTACAAGGAGGATTAGTTAATCATGGAGAAGTAGACGAGGAGAGATGAGTAGAAGAACATTAAGAACACAAAGCAAAAGGGCACTTTATATTAATATTAAAAGAGAGCTACAACTTTGAGTAAAGGGTTACACTTGCAATGATACAAAAACCAATGCTAGCATTAACACTAGACTACAAATGAAGTTATAAAAACAACAACAAAAGTAGTACACAAAGCTAGGGATTAGAAAAGTATAAAATGAGAAAGAGAAAGAGAGAGAGAGAGAGCATAAAAACACTAAGAAACAAATGGGAAACACCTCCCCTCTTAACCCAAAACTTCTTTGGACACAAGGGGGAACCACTGAATTTATAAACTTTCTCACGGTTTGGTCACACCCTCTGTCATTCCCAGGGAGGGCGTGTTTGGGGGGTGTGTCATGTACGGAGTTGACATCGGGCTCGGGATTCTGGCGGAAATGATGAATGCTTTTATACAATTGTTGTTGGGACACGCCCGTATAGGGGGGGAGGGGGCGTGTAAGACACGTCATGTCTCAATCATTTGTCAGAAATCCGTCAGTAGTCAAAAAAGGTGGAACACGCCTCAGGGACACGCTTATGTAGAGGGGCGTGTCAGTACTGTTGACGTGCAGCAATGGAAAATCTTTAAATGCGGCAGCAGGTTCTGGATAAGGGTGACACGCCCAGATACACGCCCAAGGAGGGCGTGTAAGGGGGGCGTGTCAGGTGTTTTTCTCGGGATTTGGTCTCTGACCGAAATCTTCCTCTGGATAAGGTTACACGCCTAGTGACATGCCCAGGGAGGGCGTGTTAGGGGGGCGTGTCAGGTCATTTTGGCCGAAAACTTAAAAAATCTGCAAAAAGAAGAGAAAACATTAGTGGCAATAATATGTACAAAAAAAGGTCAATATATAAGCTTACAAGACTTGATTTGTGTATTAAAAACCTAAAAATACCCTAATAGTTTACACTACAAAACGTATTATCAAATTTACCCAAACTTAAGCTTTGCTTGTCCTGAAGCAAAGATATAAAAACTAGCCAACATAAAAAGTGACTAATCAAAAAGATCTAATTATGCTTACACAAGTACTATGAAAAATTTTAAGTAGGGAGAAGGTGAAACAAAAACCTAAAACAATTACTTAAACATGGTTTAACAATTTATAAACTTTACTAACGAAAATAAATCATCAAAAATTTTAACAAATTTCTTTAAATAAATTTAAGGAAGGCAACAAAATGAAAAAAACGCATTGAGTTATTACTTGATCCAAGAGACACATTATTACTATATCAATCAAATAACAAAAATCTAAATTTAAATCCAAAACTTTACTATTTTACTTTTCTTCTTTACTTAGCTAATAAATAAAATTCAAAAATATGAATCAAAAGGGCTTATTAGGACAGAAACATTTGGTTTAGGATTATGATTAGGAGTGGAATTCAAAGATATACAAGGAGCCTCAAAAATCACACTAAACCAAAATAAAGAGTTTCAAAAATAGAATATTTTTATTTTTCTTTTCCATTTTCTTTTCCATTTTCTTTTTTTTTGTTTTAAAAACAAAGGCCAAAAATAATTTTTATTTTCATTTTGAAATTGGCCAAGCAAAAGTAACACTTCTTTTGAGCATACTTTTTCAAAAAGTTCTCCAAAAATATCACAAAATAACCCTATCATAATCATGAATTTTTTTTATGAAACTCAAAAGGTTAGTATGATTAGATAGGTTGGAAAATTTTAGCTTTGGAGAAAATGAAACGATAAGTGGAGCTATCAATTGAAATTGGAAAAAGGCTCAAAAGCGGCTAACTAGGGTTAAAAATTTTAGGTTGGCAAGAAGGCTCAAACAAAAATAAAAATGGCCTAAATCATTTTCATGTTTTTAAACTTATCTAAAGCATAAGTTTTGAAAAATTTCAAAAAAGCAAATCCTAGATAAAAAAAGAAGACTAATGAAGTTATCTTGAAAATAGAAATAATAGGCAACTTGTATCGTTCACATCTACTACGCTAATCAAAAGTTGACATTACAAAAATTATCCAAAAACGAGGAGAAAAATAGTAGATGAAAGATTTTCAAGAAAGTAAAGAAAATAAGGAATGAAAACCATAATAAAAATGCTAGTTTTAGAAAAACGTTTCACGTTAACATGCTACCGTGAATTAGAAACAAAGCATGGACAACATTTTACTTGTGAAACATAATTAAAAAGAACGATTAGAAATATTATAGTTAGCTAAATCGTTATAAGGAATTTTGAGAAAAACAAAACAAAAACAAGGGGTACTATTGAAATACCAAAATTAGCCTAATAAATTTTTTTTTTTGAAATATTCTCTTTTTTTGGCTTTTTAAAGATATTATCTTTTTTTGAGATTTTTCTTTAAGAAGAAAAAGGAGAAAGCACAAGATTTTTTTTTGATTTTTTTGATCTATTTTTACAGGTAAATAAAAATAAAGAAAAGAGAAAGAGGAAATCTTCCGCCAAGCTTAAAATGGACATTGTCCTCAATGGAAAAAAGAGGGGAAGGAGAGAGAAAAATTAAAACAAAAATTAATGTACAAAATTGAAAATAGGTACTTCCCAGGATTTATGTGCCGCGAAAGTTGATTGATGCCGCTCCCCGATGCTAGCGCTTTGGAACTTCATGAAATGTCTTCTTTGGACCTCATGATGGATTCAACAACGTTGGGGCAGGCGATCGCAGAGGCTTCATCTTGTCGGAGCCATCCGGGGTGTTGATGCACGGAAACGGACACCACCAGTTAACGACTCAAACACAGGGGAAAGGAAGGGAAAAGAGAAGACTACAAGCAGTTATCTACTAGCGGACTAGAGAAAGCAGAGCTGTGAGCCACTACAATAATAGACTTCGCCCGTCGCGGCCTAAATGCCACACTTCCGACGGGCTTTCCTTTGTTTGCAAAAATACTGGTTATAAGTTTAGGAAAGAAAACTTAACGGAAAGCAAGCTGGAGACCGCAAAGCTCGAGATTCGAGTCCGCGGACTTTAACAAGTAGGCTCCTGGGCTCGAGTCAGCGTGCGTTGGGAGCACCGCTTCCCCCTATTTATAGGTTTATGGGCCTGCCCAAACGGGCAGTGCTAAAATAATCGGTTGCCCGAGGTACACGAGAGCCGGGCATCGATGACAGGAATCGAAAATGAAAGGAGCAGTCCATGCAAGAGGGGCAGACTGGGCTCGCGAGCTGGAGCTTCCATTTGGTTCTGGGCGCGATCCTTGCGAAAAGTCCGCGACCTGTGCGGACTGACTCTTTAGTCCGCTTGAAGAGCTGGTGGACGATCTGGAAGCTGATCAGCTGAGGCTGGATGGACTGGGCGGACTGGATAATCGAGTCTGCCACTGAAGGAGAAACTGGAAATTCGGCTAGGCGACCATGACGGATAGGGAACTGAGTCTGCCGCTGAGGAGCCTTGGATTCTACATGGTCTTAACGACCTGAGAGGACTGACGAAACTGAGTCCACCGAAAGAGGAGGAGGGCCTGTCCTACTGAACATGTTGCGGATTCTAGGGTTAACATAATTCCCGCACATTTTCAAGTTTCAAAAATTTCGAAAATATTTCACTAACCGCCAAGTCCGACAACCCTCATAAATGTTGTCAGCGCTATAAATACCGCTGGAAACTCTGTCTTCTGACAAAATAGTCTACACCACGGGTCAGATTTCGGCCCTTGCGGTCTGCACCTTTCAGTCTGGCATGGTAAGGCTAGGATCATTCTTTGGAAACCTCGCTTCAAGGATAGAGAAACCCAAGGTGAACACAAGGACCAAGAAGGTTGTTCACCAGAGCGGGACGCCTATCCTCAACATAGGGTAAGGTTCAGAGAAGGGACAGGAGAGGATTGTCTCAGTTCGCAGTTCTAAAGATTCTAAACATGAGAAGTCTGCGAATGTCTCTGCTGTTCAAAATCTACCTTCAAAAAGCGTTGATAGAATGTGTTGGTACCCTAGTTTGATTTGAGTTTAGTCCTCTTCTTTGTGTCCCTTGACCCAAGAAATATCTATGGTCAATGGTTAGAAGTCTAGCTGTAGAGTCCTCACTTTTCTAGATTGAAAATTTGGTTAAGTAGTTTTTTCGTTCGACGATAGTCGAACGCCGTTCGACTATCGTCTATCGGCTGATCGACAATCGTCTATCAGTTGGTCGACGCTTTGTCTGCGTTGATAGTTCGACTATCTGTTGATAGTTCGACTATCTTCTTGGCGAGGTAGTTCGACTATCTGTTCTGATAGATCGACTATCTGATAGTTCGACTATCTGTTGATAGGTCGACTATCTGTTCCGCTTTGATAGTTCGACTATCTGTTGATAGATCGACTATCTGTTTCGTCTTGATAGTTCGACTATCTGTTGATAGTTCGACTATCTGTTGTCTTTGATAGTTCGACTATCTGTCCTGATAGTTCGACTATCTGATAGTTCGACTATCTGCTGATAGATCGACTATCTGGTTTGTTTTGATAGTTCGACTATCTGTTGATAGATCGACTATCTGTTTTCTGAGGTAGGTCGACTATCTGCTTGATAGGTCGACTATCTCTGTGCGCTTGATAGTTCGACTATCTGTCCAAGATAGATCGACTATCTGATAGTTCGACTATCTGCTCTGATAGTTCGACTATCTGCCGGGGTAGTTCGACTATCTTCTTCGATAGGTCGACTATCTGGATCGTTCGACTATCTGCCCGATAGTTCGACGATCTCCGTGCGTCGTTCGACGATCTTCGAAGGTCGTTCGACGCTTTCTGTCTGCCTTTATATTTTGTATTTATTTATTATATTTAATTAATTAATACATTTGTTGGCACATTGTTTTAAGCTGTATGATAAAATTACCAGGCAATATTTGCTCCATCTCTTTTTCCTGAGTCAAATCTTTTTAAGATAAAGTTGTTTGTCTTATTAGCTGTCTTTATAAATTACTTTATCCGCTGTCAGCCCTTTATAGCCGTTAGACTGAAAAGTCTTCTTTTTGCTATAAAGAGTATTTTTCTGATGTGACTTTATTTAGTCCTTCTGTTATTTGATTTGAGCCTGCAGCTTCTTAGAAAGAGGTTTACTCCTTTTATAGAATGTTTTGCTGCAGAGATGGTTTTGTCTTCTTGATATTTACAGCCCAGGTCTCAAGGCTCAGAAGAAGACAAATAATTCAAATGGAAGAGAGCCGTTGCTTGCTGCTGTTATATAAAGGACCCTTTGAAGAAGGATTCAAGCTAGCTAATAGCTAACCAGTTGTTCATTCAAGCTTTCAAGCCTTCATCAAGAAAAAGCTTTCTGCTCTCAGCAATTTCCATCTAACTGAGAAGTGTTAAAATCCTCATCTCTTCTTCACCTGAGTTCTCCTGCTTTCAGGAAGTTCAAACTCAGAGTTCCTTTGAAGAAGAAGAAGAAGAAGATAGCTGCTTGAAGATCTTTGATTTTATTATTTACTTTCTTCCTGTAGCTTTTCCTTCAGAACTTTCTGAAGAGTTTTCTGCACTGAAGCAAGACTTCACCTGGACATCTTTGAGCCAGGGGGAGCCTTGATTCTTTAGAGCATTCTAGCTCAGTGCAAGTTTTTGTGCTTCTCTAATCTTTGTAAAATAGAGAAGACATCTTAACTTTCTTCCCCCTCCTGTACAGGGTTATTACTCCCTTCAAAAGTATCCCTTGGTGGCAGGGCACCTGATCAAAAACCTGTGCTTGGTTTTTAGACACCTGATCAAAAGTCTAAAGGGTTTCTGGATCTACCTGATGCAGATCCTGTTGGTGGCAGGGCACCTGATCAAAAACCTGAGTGGATTCCTACCGTGTGGGTAGAAGAGTGGACGTACCCAAGTTGTTTGGGGAACCACTATAAATTTCCTTGTGTCGTCTGGATTCTCTTGTTTAATTCCTGTATTGTGGCTGTGATTAGATATAACTAGGTTGCTAGTTGCTGATTAGGTTTTCCAAGCCTTAACTGTAATTACAGTTAGCTTGAGTTTATACACATCACTTGTGTTAGGCTATAGGGTTAACTTTATATCTATAATCTTTTCATTCCGCAATTCACTCCAAGGGAGTTGGGTAGACTATTAAGTTTTGTCTGTGCAAAATTTGATAACTCTATTCACCCCCCCTCTAGAGTAGTATCTATCCCTTCACTTTCAATTGGTATCAGAGGGAGGTTGACTGACTGTATAGGCTAACACCTAAGTCACAAGATCCTGATAGATACCAAGAGCTTATAGATATTCACTATCATGGCCCAGTCCAAGGATTATTCTAGCACCAGACCTCTAGCATGCAACTTAGCTAAGTTTGGCATCTGGAAGGCAAGGATAAAACTATATATGAATTCTATTGATGAAAGCATCTTTGCTTCTATTTTGTCAGGTCCCCCAAGAGCACCTGCTGCTGCTTCTGCCTCATCATCTGATATGAGTGCAGTGCCTCCTCCAGATTACAATGATGAATACAAGAAGGCCAAAATAGCAGATGCCAAGGCAATGAACATACTGGCTCAGACAATGTCTGATGAGGTGTTCCAGAAAGGTGGCTGATTGCTCCTCAGCAAAGGCCATGTGGGACACACTGAACCAGATTGTAGCTGGTTCAGCTGATGAAAGGAAGGACAGAAGGTCCAACCTGATCTCACAGTATGAGAACTTCAAGAAAACTGATGCTGAATCAGTTGAAGCTATATACACCAGGCTCAGCTCAATCATCAATGAGCTGAGGACCCTGGACAAGGACATATCATTGACAGAGGTCAATGATAAGATTCTTATGTGCTTCCCTAGCACATGGGATCTAAGAATCTGGCCCATCAAGGAAGCCAGAAGTACTAATGAGATCTCAACTGAAGCTCTCCTCGGCAAGCTCAAATCTTTTGAGCAAGTGCTGAAGACCAGAGAAGCAGAAGCTGAAGCCAAGACCCCCACTCCAACAAGAAAAGAGCAATCTCTAGCTCTTAAGGCTGCAGATGTTTCTGAAGGCAGCCAATCTAATGAGGAACTTATGGCATTGTTTGCCAAAAGGTTTCTCAAGATGGGGAGAAAGGAGTTCAGAAAGAAGTCTTCACGCTATGAAGACAAACCAAGGTATGATCGCTCTCCTGCTAAAGAAATTATTTGTTATGGTTGCAGGAAGCCTGGACATATCTTGCCAGAATGTCCAGAGGAGAAGAACAAAGAAAAGAGAAAAGAAAAAGAACAACACAGGAAGCACTCCAAGCCATCCTCCTACAAAAACAAGAAGAAGGAGAGAGGTTTCATTGCTGAAACCTGGAGTGATTCTGATGAAGAATCCTCCTCATCAAGCTCCAGTGAAGATGAGGAAGAGAAGAAGGCAAAAGAAGTTTGCCTAATGGCAATAGATGCCTGCAGCAACCACTCTACTGCAGAGAGTTCTGATTCTGATGAAGAGATGCCTACAGAAGATGAGGTACTTTCTTCTTATGATTTTACTTCAGAAGAATTTAAATTAGAATTTAAATCTTTATGTTTAGATTTAATTAGCTCAGAAAAGGAAATAAAAGAACTTAGAAATAGGTTAGCTGACTCAGAATCAATAGCTACTGAAAACATTAGGTTAAAGGAAGAACTCACTACTTGTAGTGAAGAAATTAAATTTCTTAAAATAGAGTTAGCTAAGTCTAAGAGATTAGAGGAATCACTTAATGGTAGAAGCCTTAAGCTGTTAGAAATTACCAGCATGACTAACACTAGGTCAGGTAATGATAAACTAGGCTTAGGAGCTTCTCCCAGTGAACCCCCAGTTCTACTTAAAAATAACCTTTCAACTCCAGTAAACTTCATTTCAGCTAGTGGAATGAAGAATACTGAGCAAGTAAATCTAGTTAATAAAACCATAAATAAAGCTAAGAGAGAAAAGAGAAAGAAATTCTTTAAAGAAATGCAAAGAGCGTCGAACGCCGCTCGACGATCGGAAGCTCAATGGTCGAACGAAGCTCGACGATCTGAGCGCCCATCGTCGAACGTCGATCGACGATTTCAACATGATTTTCAAAATCATAATCAATTCCATAGAAACCAAAATGAGAATAAAAACCCTAGGTTTGTTGACCCATCATCTGCATGGAGAATCCCACCTAGGAGATCTCACCCACTAGGTTATCACCCTCAGCCTGCATTCTCATACATTTCCAGTTTTTCTTATGTGAAAAACAAGGGACCCAAGGTTACCTGGGTCCACACTGTCTAAATAATTTTCTTGCAGGTGAAGGCCTATCCAATCACTCAAAATAAGTGGTATTTGGATAATGGATGCTCTAAGCATATGACAGGAAACAAAGATCTTCTGTCAAAGTTCAAAGCTAAGCTCGGCCCAAAGGTTATCTTTGGAGACTCCAGCTGTGGTCAGACAGAAGGCTATGGCAAGATCACAATTGGAGCAGTTACTTTCAAGAGAGTTGCATATGTCAATGGACTGAAGCATAATTTGATTTCAGTCAGCCAGCTATGTGATGCTGGCTACCAGGTTTCATTTGTTAACTCCTCTTGCAATATTACTTTAAATAATAATATTGTTTTAATAGGCATTAGAATAGGTAACATTTATTTAGTAGATTTCAATTCATCTCATTCTGAAATCTGCCTGTTTAATGAAGTAACCCTTAATAATAATTCCCTATGGCATAAGAGGCTTAGCCATGTAAACCTTAAAAATATATCTAGGTTATCTAAACACAACCTTGTTAGAGGTTTACCTTCTTGCCCCTACAAGAAGGAGAGCCTATGCAAGGCTTGTCAGCTAGGCAAGCAAACCAAGAATTCTTTTAAATCTGTAAATAAAAGTGATTCTCCTAGAATCCTGTATTTATTACATTTGGACCTTTTTGGCCCAATAAATGTACAGAGTTTAGGAGGGAAGTATTACACTTTAGTAATTGTAGATGACTTCTCTAGGTTCAGTTGGGTTTTCTTTTTGAGAACTAAGTCTGATAACTTCAAAGCCCTTACAGACTTTCTATTATGTGTGCAGACTGAGTACTCTACTCATGTGGCCTTGATCAGAAGTGATCATGGTACTGAGTTTGACTCTCTTCTCATGCAAGAATTCTGTGAGAGAGAAGGTATCAAACATAGCTTCTCAGCTCCTAGAACTCCCCAACAAAATGGGGTAGTTGAAAGGAAGAATAGAACACTCATTGAAGCTGCTAGTACATTGTTGGCAGATGCTAACATGCCTCTATCCTATTGGGCAGAAGCTGTTAGTACAGCCAACTATGTCTTGAATAGAAGTTTGATACACAAACTTAAGTGTAAAACTCCTTATGAGTTGCTTAAAGGAAAGAAACCAAAAATTAATTACTTTAGAGTTTTTGGCTGTATTGTTTATATTCATAATAATAATAAAGAATATATTAGAAAATTTGAAGCAAAAGCTTCAATGGGAATCATGCTTGGATATTCCCAAGTAAGCAAAGCTTATAGGGTTTATAACAAGTCTACCTGTAAAATTGAAGAATCTGTGCATGTGACTTTTGATGAGTCTCAGATGTTTTACAAGGAGAAGGAAAATTCTCCTTCCTCCAGTTCTTTGCAGGTACCTGATGTCCCTCAAGAAATTCTTCAACTTTCAACTCTTCAGATCACTGAATCAGACAGTGATGAAGACATTGCTGAAGCTGTTGAAGCTGTTGTTGTACCACCAACAGTAGATCAAATTCCTCCTGAGGAATTAATCCCAACTGTTGCTGAAGATCACATCCCACCTGCTGATATTGTCACACTTAGAGATCACCCCACATCTCAAGTGATTGGAGACATATCAGCTGGTGTGCTAACAAGACACCAATTAAGACAGGATGTGATGCACGCTTGTTTCCTCTCACAGGTTGAGCCCCTCACCTTTAAAGATGCAGAGCTAGATCCCCACTGGATCATTGCAATGCAAGAGGAGCTCAATCAGTTTGAGAGATGTAAAGTTTGGACTTTGGTTCCAAGACCTAAAGGCCAACTGATCATAGGCACCAAGTGGGTGTATAGAAACAAGCTGGATACAAATGGAATTATAGTAAGGAATAAAGCTAGGCTTGTAGCTCAGGGCTACAGACAGGAGGAAGGTATAGACTATGACCAAACCTTTGCTCCTGTTGCAAGGCTAGAAGCAATAAGGATCTTCTTGGCCTATGCAGCCTTCATGAAGTTTAAGGTGTTCCAAATGGATGTCAAAAGTGCATTCCTAAATGATGAGCTTAAGGAAGAGGTGTTTGTTGAACAACCACCAGGGTTTGTTTCTTCAACTCAGCCTTCTCATGTGTTTAAGTTACAGAAAGCTCTTTATGGACTAAAGCAAGCTCCTAGGACCTGGTATGAGACCTTAGCTAGTTTCTTGTTAGAGCACAACTTTACTAGGGGAGTAGTTGATAGAATCCTTTTCGTCAAGCATCACAAGGACACAATCCTGTTAGTTCAGGTGTATGTAGATGATATTATTTTTGGCTCCACTGATCCCAAACTGTGCCAAAAGTTTTCCAACTTGATGCATTCCAAGTTTGAGATGAGTAGTATGGGTGTGCTGTCTTATTTTCTTGGTCTCCAAGTTAAGCAAGATGCTGATGGTATCTTCATCTCCCAATCCAAATATGTCAAGGAATTGGTAAAGAAATTTGGGATGGCTGATGCCTCAGCAATGCCTACACCCATGGCTACTAATATAGTTATTGATTCTGATGATCACGGCAAGCCAGTTGATCAAAAGAATTATAGGGCCATTGTTGGTTCCCTATTGTATCTAACTGCAAGTAGGCCAGATATAATGTTTGCTACATGCCTTTGTGCTAGATTCCAGGTCAACCCCAAGGAATCTCATCTGATTCTTCTAAAGAGAATCCTGAGATACCTGAAGGGATGCCCAAATCTAGGACTTTGGTACCCAGCTGAGTCAGAATTTGAATTAATTGGATATTCTGATTCTGATTATGCTGGTTGCAGAGTTGACAGGAAGAGCACCTCAGGAACTTGCCAGTTCCTGGGAGAGAGATTGGTCTCTTGGTTCTGTAAGAAGCAGGCTTCTGTCTCAACTTCAACTGTAGAGGCTGAATATATAGCAGCTGCCAGTTGTTGTTCACAGATCCTGTGGATTCAAAACCAGCTTGTGGATTATGGTTACTCACACAAGAACACCAAAATCATGTGTGATAGTACTAGTGCTATCTCAATTGCACAAAATCCAGTGCACCACTCTAGAACGAAGCACATTGAGATTCGGCACCATTTCCTGAGAGATTGTGTGGAAAAGAACAAGATTTGTCTTGAGTTCATATCCACTGAGTTTCAGAGAGGTGATATATTCACCAAGCCTTTAGATGAACAGAAGCATCTGTTCTTTTTAGTTCAACTAGGCATGATTAATGGACGAGACTAAGTGTGACTATATCTGCCTATGTTGAAATCTGCTTGAAGATCGTCGAACGATGATCGAAGATCGTCGAACGGATTAAGCCTATCGTCGACCTCTGGTTAATGATAGCTTATCTGTTTGAAGATCGTCGACCGGCGTTCGAAGATCGTCGAACAGGTTGAGCTTATCGTCGATCTCTGAACGACGACAGCTTGTTGTTTGAGAAGCCAGAAATAGTCGAACGATGGCTCGACTACTCTGCTTTTGAGCCGATCGTCGAACGGCCGTTCGACTATCGGGTCTAGTATCTTTTTAATAGATCGACTATTTCCGGTCTAATATAAAGCCGATAGTCGACCTAGGTTAAAAGATCTTTTGTTTTATCGTCGACGGAGCGTGGCTTTTCGCATTCTGCCTTCCCGCTTGCGATTGTCTGCCGCTTCGTCTCCTTCGTCCCCTTCGCCTTCTCGCGTCTCTCCAGCGAATCCATGGCGATTTCTCCCGCAGTTCTAGCAGTTGTGAAGTTTGATGCAGGATTTAGTGTTGATTTCGACGCGTTCAGTAGCTGCGATGCAGGAATCGTAGAAGTTCTACAGCTGTGCCGGGATCAGGGATTAGAGAGGTTAATGTCGTCAAGGATTAAGATAAACATCCCAAAAATCAAGGAATGGGCTTTCACGTCATCTTCCACAAACGATTCGATGACTGGTACCATCGGCGGAGAAGAGGTAATCCTAACTCCGGCCGTTTTGTTTGATGTTTTTGGATTAGTTAATGGTGAAGAGGATTATGAGCAAGATGCTCAAGAATTCGGAAGAATGTTAGTTGAGCTGGGACATGCTGAGGGCATTCCCACGAAGCTGCTCAAAGTAAATTTTCCTTTCAAGATCAAGTTTCTTGCTGAGCTGGTAGGAAAAGTGCTCCTCGGTAAGCACTCTGCTCACGACAATATCACAAGGCAATAATTCACACTAATGTGTGCGATTGTTTATCGGAAAAGGATAGATTGGGCAGCAGTTGTGTTTGATTTAATAAGGAAAAAGACTGGTAAGAAGGAAGTCACCCTAGGAAGGGTCATTGGAATTTTCCTAAAGGAAAAATACCCCCAGCTGCTGAGTTCAACCGCAACAACAATCAATGCAAGCAAGAAGATGGATCCCAACCTGTTCTCCAAGTGGAAGAGAACCTTTGTGAAACCTGCTCCAGCGACATCTGAGGACACCAGGACTGAATCAGTCACTCCTCACCATGTTGAAGCTGGCTCAGCTCTTCCATCCTCCTCTTCTGCTTTGCTGTCTGCCTCAGTTGAAGTACCATCAACTTCAGCTGAAGTACGACCTTCTCCATCTTCTGCTCCAGAAACAACCACGGTTGTTCCTCTTTCCCCTCCAGCATCTCCTCTTCCTTCTCATCAGACTAGGATATCTGCTCCTAGCTTTGATTTGTTAGGATCTGAGAGGATTCCTACTCCTCCTTTGTCTCCCATTCATTCCCCAGTTAATTCTCCAATTAACTCTCCAGCTCCATCTCCTGCTCGATCTCCTGTCCACACCATTCTTCATCCCAGCACTACATCCATATCTGCTGCAGCTCCATCCACTTCACATCCATCATCTTTTGAGATTACTCCTGAACTCATCTCCCGCATTGTGGAGTTGATTACCCCCTCAATCAAGACCATGATTGAAGAGGCAATCGCTCCCCTTGTATCCTCCATTGATATCTTAACTGCCTCCATCAAATCTCTCTCAAAATCTGCTGAGCCATCTTCCTCAAGGGGCCTGGTTTCAGTCTCCACTGAAATCAGGCAGGGGGAGATGTTCTATGAAGATGCCTCAGAACCTCCTGCCTCCCTTCCAGCTATAACAGATACAGTCATGACAGCCCTGGAAGAGTCTGCTCCAGCTGAGAAAGAAATAGTTCCAGTGTTATCTGATAAGGAAATAGCTGATGGAATCATGTTATCTGAAATTGCAGTAAAAGTCTGCCTAGAAGATCTCACCACTCCTGTGGTTGCTAGATTCCTAGAAGGAATTATAACTTCATATCTAGATGAATCATGGGAGATGGTCAAGTATGAAGGTAACTCATTCATCCGTTTTGTTGATGAGTCAATTAATTTGTTAGTTTGTGAATTCCTGGAAGGAATGATCTCTGTTTATTTAGCAGATCTGTATTCATAATTCTACAGATGTTATTAGAGAAGATTTATCTGCTCAGATAATAGAAATTGTCTCAGAGGCTGCCCCAAGTGTTTCTGATATCCAAGTAGATCCTGAATTGGAATCTTTTTTAGATGATAGAGAAGATGAATCTGAGAATCAAGATGAAGCCAAAGATGACACTCCTGTTCTGAGTGTGGAAGAAGTTCAAGCAAGAGCTGCCTGGGATCTAAGAGTACAGTCTTTGTTGAAAGAGAAAGAAAAAGAGCTGCAAATTGAAAAGTCAACCATCTGGGATGACTCACCAGGGTTGGACTTAGATTCCCTTCTGGCTCTGGATGCCATTGAAGAGGAAAGAGAGAAATCTGCTCTGAAGCTTAAAGAAAAGGCTGTTTCTGAAGCCTATGATCCGTATGATAATCCTCCATCATCTCACTCTGATGATGAGGATGATTCTGATGTTTCTGAGAAATCAAGGAAAAGGAAAGTTGCCCAAAAGAAAAGGAAAGCTGCTGCTCCTCCTCCTCCCAGTAAAGACAATGATACTCCTTATTATATTTTGAAGGGCATTGACCCTAAGTCAAAGGAATTTCAACACTGGATGTGGTTTTCAAAGAATCAGCAGAAAGAGAGGAAAAGATCTAAAAGATATGATAGTCCTGTCTCAAGATGGACTCCCAGAGGTCCTCCTCCTCCTCCTCCAGGTGCAGGAGCGTCTGGTAATCTTTCTGCCAATCCTACTGCCTCTTCTGCAAGATCTGCCTCTTTTCAGCATCAATCAAGGAAAAGCTCTCACAGCTCTTATGGAAAGTCTCATTCTGGCAGTCAAATGCATGAAGCAGAAGTGAAAGAACAAGTTAAGGAGGGTGTGCATCTAAAGCCAACTTTTTCACCTCCTCCCTCTCCTAAGAGAAAGGTTTCAACTGCTGCACCAGTTCAGTCTGAGAAAACTGTTTCAAAAGGTAAATAGTTTACTTTATTTTAAAATTTCTAGCAAGAACCTTTTGCTAAGTTTGCTTCCAATGTCTTATCTAGTTATTCAAGATAAAATAGCTGATGCTGCTCCTCCTGAGCCTGTTTATGAAAATCCTGAGCTTGATCCTAACTTTAGGATGGCTCGCTTTCAAGAACTAGTTGGAGCAGCTCAAATAAGAAAAGCTAGAGCAGAAGGAAAAGATACGACTGGTCTAACTACCATGTCTGCTTACAGAAAGAAAGAGTTTGAAAAGTTCCAGGTTAATCCTGAGATTTTTGATCCATCAAAATATATGGAAAAGCATCCTGAAGCAGTAGTCCCAAGAGCTACAGAATTGAAGATCATTGGTGCGCAGGACCTGAAGCTGTCAAAGAAAGAATCTGATGATCCTCTAAGGAAAATCTCTTTTGTTTCTAGCTCTTCTGTATCTAAGCCTGACTCTGTTGATCCATAGTTTGATTAACTGCTGTGCTATATTTATTTATCTGTTTGATAATCTGCTAGTTAATTGTTAACTATTTACTGTATTATTTTTATTGCTCTTTAGCTAGCTTTATGTTTTAGATGTTGAGAGACTTAACTCAAATAGGGGGAGATTGTTGGTACCCTAGTTTGATTTGAATTTAGTCCTCTCCTTTGTGTCCCTTGACCCAAGAAATATCTATGGTCAATGGTTAGAAGTCTAGCTGTAGAGTCCTCACTTTTCCAGATTGAGAATTTGGTTAAGTAGTTTTTTCGTTCGACGATAGTCGAACGCCGCTCGACTATCGTCTATCGGCTGATCGACGATCGTCTATCAGTTGGTCGATGCTTTGTCTGCGTTGATAGTTCGACTATCTGTTGATAGTTCGACTATCTGCTTGGCGAGGTAGTTTGACTATCTGTTCTGATAGATCGACTATCTGATAGTTCGACTATCTGTTGATAGGTCGACTATCTGTTCCGCTTTGATAGTTTGACTATCTGTTGATAGATCGACTATCTGTTTTGTCTTGATAGTTCGACTATCTGTTGATAGTTCGACTATCTGTTGTCTTTGATAGTTCGACTATCTGTCCTGATAGTTCGACTATCTGATAGTTCGACTATCTGCTGATAGATCGACTATCTGGTTTGTTTTGATAGTTCGACTATCTGTTGATAGATCGACTATCTGTTTTCTGAGGTAGGTCGACTATCTGCTTGATAGGTCGACTATCTCTGTGCGCTTGATAGTTCGACTATCTGTCCAAGATAGATCGACTATCTGATAGTTCGACTATCTGCTCTGATAGTTCGACTATCTGCCGGGGTAGTTCAACTATCTTCTTCGATAGGTCGACTATCTGGATCGTTCGACTATCTGCCCGATAGTTCGACGATCTCCATGCGTCGTTCGACGATCTTCGAAGGTCGTTCGACGCTTTCTGTCTGCCTTTATATTTTGTATTTATTTATTATATTTAATTAATTAATACATTTTTTGGCAAATTGTTTTAAGCTGTATGATAAAATTACCAGGAAATATTTGCTCCATCTCTTTTGCCTGAGTCAAATCTTTTTAAGATAAAGTTGTTTGTCTTATTAGCTGTCTTTATAAATTACTTTATCCGCTGTCAGCCCTTTATAGCCGTTAGACTGAAAAGTCTTTTTTTTGCTATAAAGAGTATTTTTCTGATGTGACTTTATTTAGTCCTTCTGTTATTTGATTTGAGCCTGCAGCTTCTTAGAAAGAGGTTTACTCCTTTTATAGAATGTTTTGCTGCAGAGATGGTTTTGTCTTCTTGATATTTACAGCCCAGGTCTCAAGGCTCAGAAGAAGACAAATAATTCAAATGGAAGAGAGCCGTTGCTTGCTGCTGTTATATAAGGGACCCTTTGAAGAAGGATTCAAGCTAGCTAATAGCTAACCAGTTGTTCATTCAAGCTTTCAAGCCTTCATCAAGAAAAAGCTTTTTGCTCTCAGCAATTTCCATCTAACTGAGAAGTGTTAAAATCCTCATCTCTTCTTCACTTGAGTTCTCCTGCTTTCAGGAAGTTCAAACTCAGAGTTCCTTTGAAGAAGAAGAAGAAGATAGCTGCTTGAAGATCTTTGATTTTATTATTTACTTTCTTCCTGTAGCTTTTCCTTCAGAACTTTCTGAAGAGTTTTCTACACTGAAGCAAGACTTCACCTGGACATCGTTGAGCCAGGGGGAGCCTTGATTCTTTAGAGCATTCTTGCTCAGTGCAAGTTTTTGTGCTTCTCTAATCTTTGTAAAATAGAGAAGACATCTTAACTTTCTTCCCCCTCCTGTACAGGGTTATTACTCCCTTCAAAAGTATCCCTTGGTGGCAGGGCACCTGATCAAAAACCTGTGCTTGGTTTTTAGACACCTGATCAAAAGTCTAAATGGTTTCTGGATCTACCTGAAGCAGATCCTGTTGGTGGCAGGGCACCTGATCAAAAACCTGAGTGGATTCCTACCGTGTGGGTAGAAGAGTGGACGTACACAAGTTGTTTGGGGAACCACTATAAATTTCCTTGTGTCGTCTGGATTCTCTTGTTTAATTCCTGTATTGTGGCTGTGATTAGATATAACTAGGTTGCTAGTTGCTGATTAGGTTTTCCAAGCCATAACTGTAATTACAGTTAGCTTGAGTTTGTACACATCACTTGTGTTAGGCTATAGGGTTAACTTTATATCTATAATCTTTTCATTCCGCACTTCACTCCAAGGGAGTTGGGTAGACTATTAAGTTTTGTCTGTGCAAAATTTGATAACTCGATTCACCCCCCCCTCTAGAGTAGTATTTATCCCTTCACTTTCAGAATGTCGAATCCGCCATATATTTCTGATCAGAACCCTGGAAACGTTGTGGGTATGGAAATACATCCTTCTGCCTCTGGAACCTATATGCTGCTGATAGATTTGGATAAGGAAGTTTCGTCACCCGAAGTTAGGTAGCCGGTGGTGAATGCTGAACCGGAGAAGCGGCCTGCTGAAGAGCAAATTGAGGATCAAGCTGACGTGCAAGACGAAGATCAAGCCCGAGAACAAGTTGAAGAATCAGCTGAGGAACAAGTGTCCTCCTTGGCTCTGGTTGTAATCGAGCCGGACATAGTCCGTGAGAGTCTTCCGGATTCAAAGCAGGTCGCGAATGTTTAAGAGAAACAAGATCCTGAGTTGAAGAAGAGGAAAAGGTACAAGTCCACTGTCGCTTAGCAAGTGGAGAAAAACTGCGGGCTACCAAAGAGAAGAACATTTCTATGCGGACTGGTGCTGTGATATTGCACTACAGTCCGCGAGAAAAGGAAGTTCTAGATGCTGGTCTTGGCACTCCGGATGCCTCGATCCTGGGAAACGACTCCCGTCGACGGTAAGTATGTCCACCACCAAAATACTCGACACCATCGATAACGAGCAACTCGCTGATATGAATCAATCTTTGATTGAGGTGTTGCAAACCGATGTTGAGATAACGGGAGAAAAGACTGCGGATTCCCCCTCTATTCCTGCGGATGAAAGAAGAGAGATAGCGGAGAAGGAGCAGCTCGCCATCATGAAGGCGAAGGTTGAGGTGATCTTTGAAAAGCTCGATGCGGACAAGCGAACTGAGGATCTGTGGACTACAACTGAACTGTTGCGGTCAGGTAAACTACAACCGGCGCCTAGGCATTTTCAAAGTCAGTGGCTTTATAAATCTCCCCTATGGAAATCGTGACCGATCAAGATCATTACGGAGGTCGATGACATAGTCGTGTCGAGCAGCTCGATGGCTGGGACAAGAGCAAGGGTTCATAGAGAATGGAGGTAGCGACTGAGTGCTTTTTATATGGAGCGCATGAGGTGACCTACATTGATAGGCGCCAGATCGCTGTAATGATTACAAAAAGTGAATTAATCTTTTACCTTTTGAGTCCTCCGCGACCTGGGTACTAATGCAAACTTTGGTTTCCTTTGTTGCGGGACGAAAATCTCCACCCGACTCTGTTAAGGTTGGCGAGATTGTGCCATCTCTTGAAGTAAATACACCAGTGCGGACTACGGAGATCTCTCTTTGTGAGTCTGTGCAAGGCGAGCAGTCCGGCCTGGACAACGTGGCGCTGTTAGAAAACAAATATGAAGAAAAGTTGAATGAAGTTCAAGTAGAACTAAAGATGTGGATAGAGCGAGAAAGAGCTCTGGAGAATTAGGACACCAACATCTCAGTGGAGCTGGAGGAATTGAAGAAGGAGAAGCAGCATTTAAGTGAGGATGCCCGCCACTACAGAGGAAGGTACTTGGCCCTGGTACGGGAAGGGAAGAAAAAGCAAGATGGGGAGGTCGCCATAGTGAGGCCGCAACTACCAAATCGACCTGCTTCTGCAGAGGCTCCAGCTCCAGCAACAAGTGGGCAGCGTGCGGTGGATGAGGAGCCGAGGCCGGCAGGCGAGCCTATGGTTCTGGTGAGCGGGATCGACAAGGAGGCCACATACCTGCACCGTACTTTCAACACTATGCACCATCTTGTCCAGCAGGTATATGGAGAGATACTTCGAGGGAGTTACCAGGCGGCCCATCTCGGGAATAATAGGCAGGTGCAACCTGCTCAATCTGACCATAGAGGCGACTTAGTCCGCACACGAATGAATAAATGATTTGATTTATTTGTATGTTGTATAATTTTATGTGCTCTGGGACATTGCTTTTTTGCTTTATTTGTACTGTGATGCGAACTTTATTTATTCTGTATGATATTGCTCTGAGATTCTAACAATGTTGCTATCTACATGATGAAAATCTTTCTGCAGGTTGATGTTGAATGTGAGCTATACAGACTGACTTTGTGTCTGCATATTTGACTTGTAAATTTGCCTTGAAATTGCAGCAACCCTGAATAAAGCGAGCTGGGCGGACTGCCACAGAGTCCGTAATATTGACTTCTAAATTTGCCTTGAAATTATAAGAACCCTGAATAAAGCGAGTTGGGCAGACTGTCGTTGAGTCCGCAATATTGACTGGTCCACGCGGGCTGAACGATCAATCTTTTCGGACTGGCTGAAAAAAGCTGTCTGACTAGTTTTTCAATAAATATGGCCCTAGTCTTCTTTTTGTATAGGAAATGCGATCGAAGCAGAAGTCAATGCGGTCTATGAAAATGGTGTCCGCATGCACTGATGCCGCGGTTGCTTTCCATTCCGCCGACCACAAGAAATGTAAGCTGACAGAGGTCGACATGGATGCCTTCGTCGAGAAGCATATGGCGAGCTCGCAAGTGCTCGCCCGCCTGCCCGAAGTTCAGGAGAGGATTAACTTCTCTACCGCAACGCAGATCGCAGTGCCTATCGACCACTTCGACTGCGGATTCAAGTTCCCCTTATTGTTGGAGGTCGACGAAATCTTTGAACATTACGGCTTGGTGTCAGGACAGCTCGCGCCAAACACTTTAGCTGTGATTTATATCTAATTGTCATACCTGCGGTCTGAAAGGATTGAATTTTCTTTAAATATATTTAGAAAAACAATTTATGTTCGCCATATTACTCCCTTTGGAGGCTGCCAATATAAAGTTTTTATATACTTGTACTGCCGAGGGATGAAAGTTATGGGCTTACCAAACAAGATCCATATCAGGACTTCGAGGTAACTCATCTTCGAGGATGATTTAGGGTTCGCTCATACCTATCTGCAAGTACGCGCGGACTCCGTATTCAAAAGCGTGAGGAAGGATGAGGTGGAGACCACCATCAGTGAATTCTTGGCAGGGGCAAGGCTTGACATTGAACAATACATCCCTCTCCTGCCTAGCTTGGACACCATAGCCCACTAAGAGAGTAAGTCATGCGACCTGTCTTTGTATCCGTTGCGACCTGGAGCGTATCCGCCGCGACCTGTAGTGTATTGATTTAGTTTCTTTTCTTACAGCGACCTTGGTGGTGCCAGCAAATCTGCCATAAAAATGGAGTGGACTGACTCCTACCTAAGGAAAAAAAAAGAAATACAGAAGGAAGGAGGAAGGGGATCCCGCTGCGGACTACTCTTCCTCCGATAGCTTTGACATGGAAGGCTTCGGAAAGAACCAGAAGGATCTGAGGGGAAACCCAATGATCCACTAGCATGGAAAGAACAAGCACGTCCGCCTGTCCACTGCTCCTCCCTCCTGGAAGAGTCTGCGAATCTATCGCCATGCCCATGTAGCGATTACAGCGCTTTATGGGAAGTGCAATCTATGTGTCCTGAAGAGCGTGCCGCCTGTGGATATCCCCTTGCTCGCCGCTCAAGACAGCGCGAACAACGTTGTGACCAACAACTTCATAGGTCTCTTGATGCATGAGTTTCTTAAAGAAAATGAGCAACTCCTGCGAGAAAACTAGTTGCTGAAGGACAGGAACAAAAGGTTAGGGAAAAGGATTAATAAGCACAAATAGGGAGAAGCTGTAAGTCTCAATATTTGCGGCGATCTTTATTACTTATCCACGACAGACTGACTCGTTCTTACCTTTTGCAGACCGCGTATGATGTCACTAACCATAGCTTCCAAAATGCTATGTTTGCTTTTGTGAAGGAGAACGTTGAGGTCGCTATCGAGGGCTTCATTGACGACAGCTTCGCGAAGGAAGGGGTGGTTGAGGTCCCTTTTTATGAAGCTCTTCCCAGAGATAAAGGAGAAGGTTACTGATCTGGAATGGGCTGTGAAGGGAAAGGGCGTTGCTGATGAGGAAGGCAAAGAATTAAATGAGGGGCTAGCTGAAGAAATCTCCGACGATGCTGCTTCAGAAAAGCAGCAGGGGAGCTCGTCCAGGCAGTCCTCCTCTTCTTCAAGTTCAGATGAGGAAAATCTGCGGAGCGAGTCTGTGGATAGCAAAAGTTCAGACGACAGTAGCAGCGACTCAGGAGGTTACTCTCCTGAAGTCGATATTGTTGGATCTTCCAGCCCGGATGCGCCTGCGGGAAAGAAGCAGCGGATATCGATATAATAAAAGAGGTAATTTTGATTTTGTTTTCTGTAAAGGGCGGACTCAGTTATAGTTCGCCAAAGATGAAAAAGAAGTAAATTTATGACAATAATTGAATACAAAGGATATTTGCTCAGTTCGCGTATTCTGCTACTTTTATTCATTTCTTGCTTCTTCAATGCTTTGATGAGACTTGATGTCTATAATGTATATGATCAATAATAGCTATCATAGATTAATGAAAACTAGTCCGCGCCACTTTGACTTTTAGGCCGCATGCTTTGGATAAATATAGCTTGAGGATAACCAAGGTTGACAGTAATCCAGTCCGCGATGCTATATTTATAGCTCGTCATGTTCAAATAACTTGCCAAAAAAAGAAATGGATAATCAGATGACTCTAACGGATACCAATTCCAGTCCGCATATAAACATCAATAAATATTTGAGATAAGATAAATGACCGTCATTGCGAATTGAGAGAATTATATTAACTGAGAATTATAACTTGGTGGCCTGAAAGATCAAGCCTTACGGATTGCGGCGAATACCATTACTGAGTCTGACTGAATAGAAATGATCCACATCTTAGGTGACCTAGCGGGCAGGTGTATATAGCATTTATTTCCTCGCTGGGTCACAAAAGCCGTAAGAACCCACCGAAAAAATGGCGAACTGAGCGGATACCAAAATACAGTCCGCGAAGAGAAATGATTTACAACTTAACCGAGCGGGCATGTGCATATAACATTGCTTTCAACACAATGTCACAATTGCAAGATCAACACAACTGACGTACTGAGCGGACTCATAAGATACAATATGCGCCCTACCAGAATCACCTGCAAGATGAGAATGAGCTGCCAACCCAAGCGGCCAAGCGGATAGGTGCATATATCATTGCTTTCCCCGAAAGGTCACAAAGGCTAAACACTCGATCCTAAACAAAATAGAGAAAAGGTCTATTGCCCCCTTTTGCCTGGAGTACAACCTAGGTTGATCTTTCAGGCAGGTGCATATCACATTGCTTTCCTCTGAGAACAACATGGCTGAGGGTCTCCTACAGGCACTGCTCAGGGGTTCTAAAGAGTATTCGAGGGTTACAAGCTAGGATGATCTGCGGGCAGGTGCATATTGCATTGCTTTCCTCACGTGATCATAAAAGATGTAACGATATCCCTAACAATGAAAGATAGAGAAAACACCCACCCTATCCCTCCAAAATGTAGAGGTGGGGTTAGTTACCAGCCGAATCTGAGAATCAGTAGCCCAGCGTGCTTGAATCTGCAAGCTCCCACTACACGGTGCGAAATCTCCCCACAACACGTTGTATTTATGGTGTTACGCTAATGACAACGATTCAAGGGGGTCCAAGCTGATCATGGCGATGTCTCCTGGAGTCAGTTATCCGTGCTTTGAATGCAACAGGAGACAACAAACACTCAAGAAAGTGTTAGTAAGGGGCATTTCATTAATGATAATCTTTGAAAGTATTATAAAGGAATAGTAAGTAAGGAGTTGGTTCAGGAATATAACCGTTTAAGATCTTCCCCACTCCAGGCATGTGGTACATCATTTCCTTATTAAGTTTACAAATGATAAGCCCCGCTCTTTAGTACTTCTTTGACAATGAACGGACCAGCCCAAGTTAGATTCAGCTTTGCTACTGAGCCGGTCCTTGCAGCAACATCAACTTTTTTAAGAACAAGGTCTCCCACACGAAAGTGTTTGATCCTTACGTTCTTATCGAAGTATATAGACATCCTTCTTTTTACTTCTTCCTGTCTGATTACCGCTTCCTCTCTGATCTCTTCAATATGATCTACCCAACTACCTTTGAGATTCTGTACTTTATTCTTAAGCAAGTTAAGAATTTGCTTGTTTGCTGCTTCAACCTGACCATTACTTCTTGGATGATGTACTGATGCAAAACGCAGCTCTGTTCCAATCTGCTTGCAAAAATCAATCATCTCACTATTGTTGAACCGCGGCCCATTGTCAGTAATAATTGCCATAGGAATTCAATGATGACAGACTATCTCTCCCCAAATAAAGTTCTTCACTACTTGAGTTGTCGTTTTGGCTAGTGATTTGGCATCTATCAACTTGACGAAGTAGTCAACCATCACTATGATGAAACGCCGCTGTCCACTTGCCATGGTAAAAGGACCAAGGTGATCCATTCCTTAAACTGCAAAGGGCCATGGAGTTGCAATTAATCTGAGCGACTGAGCTGACTGATGTTGTAGTGGAGAGAACTTCTGGCATTGGGCACATTTTCTTGCATAAGCTTTTGAGTCCTTCTTCATAGTGGGATAGAAATAACCCTGTCGGAGGATCCTTTTCTCTAAATTCCTTTCCCTTGAGAGACTTCCACACTCACCAGAATGAACTTCTTGAAGCACAACAGGAGCTTCCTCTTCTGAAACACACCTTGTCATAGTCGACAGGAAAGTCTTTCTATACAAGATGCATAATACCAAGTTATAATGTGCTGCTTTTATTTTGAACTTGTTCTTAGGCTTGATTGAAGGATGAAAGTTGCCTGATGACAAATAAAGAATTAATGGTTCCATCCAGGAGGAATACTGATCAATCTGCATCATCTCTTCTTCATCCACAGCCGGGCAGATGAGTTCTGAAGTTTTTCTTCCTAAAGGAAGGCCATGCTTAGCTAGAAATCTTCCTCTTCATTCTCGGTCGTCCTGATATTCTTAATCGTAAAACTTTTGAACTTGCCAATTTCAATCTTAAGCAGAGCAATATATTTCTTCAAGATAGGCTCTCTGGTCTGTAAATTTCCTAACACTTGCGAAGCCTTAACCAGAGAATCTGTTTTGATATGAACATGATCTATTCCAAGTTCTCTTGCAAGCCTCAAGCTGGCTAGCAAAGCTTCATACTCTGCCTGATTATTAGTTGTTGGGAAGAAAAAATTTATTGCTTGTTCTAGCTTGATGCCATTGGGATTAATAAGAACCACTCCTGCTCCAGAGGAATTTCTGCCTGAGGCTCCATAAACATAGATTGTCCAAACCAAAGGAGATCTTTCTGCTTGACTAGAGGTGGACTCTGTTGTATCAATCAAAAAGTCTGCTAACACCTGAGCTTTAATTATTGTTCTGGGCAGATAAGAAATTCGAACTCGCTCAACTCTATTGCCCATTTAACCAATCTTCCTAAGTTCTCTAGCTTCTCAAGGACACTCTTCAACGGTTGATCCATTAGTACCTAAACTGTATGAGCTTGGAAGTATGGACGAGGTCTCCGAGATGACATTACTAATGCTAAAGCCAACCTCTCCAAAATTGGATATCTAGTTTCAGCACTCTTGAGAATATGGCTGACATAGTAATCGGAAACTTCCTCCTGTTCTCCTTATGAACAAGAACTTAGCTGACCGCCTCTAGGCCAACTCCAAAATACAAAAACAACATTTCCCCTGATCGAGGGCTCTGCAACAAAAGGGTTGAAGTTAATTGCCTTTTATACTGCTCAAAGGCAAGTAAACACTCTTCGGTCCACTCAAACCTGGACGCTCCTAGAGTTCTAAAGAATGATGCACTCTTATCTCCAACTCGAGAGATAAACCTCCCGAGACCTGCTAACCTCCCTCCTAACTACTGAACTTCCTTAGGCGACTTGGGAGGTGCAATATCAAGAATGGCTCTTACTTTGTCAGGATTGGGGGCAAGCCCTTCCAGAGTAAGGAGATGACTAAGGAATTTCCCCTTACTCACTCCAAAGGTACATTTCAACAGATTAAGCTTCATCTTATACTTTCGCAGAGTAGAGAACGTATCTGCTAAGTCATGTAAGTGCAGCGGGAAGGTTTTTATTTTGATCAATAGATCATCAACATAAACTTCATGACTTCTTCCTTTTTGATCTTTAAAATGCGATCCATCATTTGCCGGTAAGTTGCACCAGCGTTTTTAAGCCCGAAAGGCATTACTAAAAAACAATAGTAGCCGTAATTGGTAATGAAAGATGTATGAGCGATATCAAGCTTATGCATTCTAATTTGATGATAGCAAGAGAATGCATCTAAAAAGCTCATGAAAGAATACCCTACCGCAAAATCAACTAATGAATATATCTGAGGCAAGGGGTAGCAATCTTTGGGGCACGCTTTATTCAATCGAGTAAAGTCTACACAATTCTCCGCATTCCCCTATGTTTTTTAACCACTACAACATTTGAAACCCAAGCAGGATATTGAATTTTTTGAATGAATTGCGCCTTGAGGAGTTTGGCAACCTCCTCCCTGATTGGCTTAACAAGCATTGTCTCCACATCTCTTTTCTTTTGCTTCACCGACTTGATGACTGGATCAATGTTGAGATGATTTAAGGCAACATCTGGATCAACTCCTTGCATGTCCTTCGCTGACCAAGCAAAGACATCCAGGTTCTTTAGCAAGCAAGAGATCAACTTGGCCTTTTGATTTTCTGGCAACGCTAAGTTGATGGAGAGCCTCCTCTCCTCCCCCTCAGTAATGGGGACTCCTTGAGTCACCTAGGTAGGTTCAAAGTGAACTCCTTCTCTATCATCTGCCGCCTCTGAACTAGAAGAGGACTCTGGTACTGTAGCTGGAAGAGCGGGAGGATTGGATTCAGTCACATTGAATGTACGAACATTGCACTCCCGAGCCTGCTTTGGATCACTCCTGATCCTGCACTGACGACCATCAACATCGAACTTGATTGCAAGGTGGAAGCTTAAGACGATAGCTTGATATTTATTGAGCAGCGATCTCCCAAAGATATCATAGTAGCTGCTCAGAGCATCAACTACTATGAATTGTAATCCGCTTTGTCACCCCTCCAAGCCTTACTGGGAGCATGACACTTCCTTCGACCTCCTTCCTCTCGCCAGAAATGCCATAGAGCGGCCCTTTGGTGGAAAGCAGAGGTTTTCCGGTCTTCAAGGCCTCAAAAGTTGGTTTGAAGAGAAGGTTGACGGAGATACCGGTGTCAATCAGGATTCTATCCATGGTTTAATCTCCAATAACAGCCTTGATCACATCCGTATCATTGAATGGGTTGGCTGTTAGGGAAGGTCTTCTGGACAAAAAGTGACACTTCCCACTGACGGAGCATAAGAAGAGGTAGAGACGACCTCTGCTCGAGATACTCTTGAAATAGAGGACTTGCTAGTAGACTCTGTCCCTGCTCTATTGTGAATGCAGAAGAGTCTCCCCAAGGCTCCTTGATCGTTGGCGTCGAAGCATTCACTTTGAACATTGTTATGTCCCAGATGGTAAATGTCCTTTATCTCCTCGCACTCCCAATGAGCTACGACTACCTCCTTGCCCTTGGAGGTAGATGGCTTCGATGAAGCATCCTTCTTGCCTAGATCTTTAATTTTTACTTCGACAATCAGTTTCTCCACTAGCTAGAGCAGGGCTCGACAATTTTAAGTCGAGTGCCCCTTCTCCTTGTGGAACTCGCATGAAAGGTCAGAGTTCCTTGGCTTCCACTCCCTTGGAGGTCCTTATTTCTTCTCATCAGATTTCCTTTGCAGAACCTGCATGACCTCATCAATATTAAGGCCTAGATCTGCGAACTCCTCCGCGGAGTCACTACTTTGCTGCCTTAGAGTAGATGGGGCTTCTTGAAGAACTGGAAAAACTTGCGCAGGCAAGATAGGAACGGTGGCCATCAGCAGTCTCTGATCATGAAATTGTTGATGGCCAAGGAACAGTTTCTTATGGTGGAAATGGCGGCCCTTCTAAGAAGGAAGCTAGAAATCAGGGCGAGGAGGCCTGGCGGAGCGATGATCGACTGAAGAGCTAGAACCATCCCTTCCTTCAGCCTTAGTTGTCAGGGATGAAATGTAGGAGGGATTGGCGTTCTTGCCTTCGATGAAGCGTTTGATGAGAGCAATAAGCTCTTGGTACGTCGCTTGTGCTTTGGTCATTGCTTTGAACTTCAGAGGACCCTCCTAGAGGCCATGGATCAAAGAGACTTTGTAGCAATCAAGATTCACGTTCTGTACCCATTGGATCTCTTTTTGAAAGCGATCAACGAATCAGGCAGCTGATTCGTTATCCCTCTGCTTGATGTCGAAAAGCGTTGCAGGCCCATCCTTTCTCTTCTTAGAGGTAGCAAACCTCAGCAGGTGTTCACTGTGGAACTCGGCAAAAGAAGAGATTGATCTTCCTGGCAGGTCATAGAACCACTCTCTCGCCTGACCATCGAGAGTAGTAACAAGAATCTTGCACTTGATCGCGTATGAGAGGCATCTCAAAGCCACTGCCACTTTAAAGACCTGCAATTGGGCCATTGGATCACAGAGGCAGACAAGGCTCCCTGAAACTGCTTAGAGCTAACTCCCATCAGATTTTATCCACAAAGGGAGAGGGCGCTTCAAAATCAGCTGGGTAGTTGAGGCAGACTGGAGCAGGAAGGTCCGCGGGATGGGCGGACTGACAATCAGTGAAATCAATCTGGCGGGCTGGACTGCTCCTGGCTACCTCTCTGAAGAAATCTATAAAAGAGGCAAACTGGTCTTCTTGAGGCCGCAAAGGAGCTGCGGTATGAGTTGGAGGGCGAGCTTTAGGAGAGGGCTAAACTACTAGAGATTGCCGAAGCGAAGTTCAGCGGACTTGGGTCTGGCGGACTGGAGTGTCCGCGAGATCTGCTGCGGGCTGAGGAGCAAGACGCTGAGTCAGCACGATGAGCGCATGACTGATCACATCTAGATGGTGATCGGTCTCTCTACGAGATCACTCAGCCTCCCAACGAGACAGCTCGATCGCATCCCAAAGAGAATCCTTTGACGAACTGGAGCGGTCTGATCAGCGAGCTCGGCGGTTTGACATGGTAGTTTGCTGACTTCGAATAAACTGCTTAGATCTGAAGGTTGCAAGTTAACTTTTGATACACAGAAATGGACACCACCAGTTAACGGCTCGAACACCGGGGAAAGGAAGGGAATAGAGAAGATTACAAGCAGTTATCTACTAGCGGACTAGAGAATGTAGAGCCGTGAGCCACAACAACAACAGACTTTGCCCATCACGGCCTGAATGCCCTCTTGCGACGGGCTTTCCTTTGTTTGCAAAAAGTCTGGTTACAAGTTGAAGAAAGAAAACTGAACGAAGATCAAGATGGAGACCGCAAAGCCCGAGATTCGAGTCTTCAGCCTTTAACAAGTAGGCTCCTGGGCTCGAGTCAGCGTGCGTTGGGTGCACCGCTTCCCCCTATTTATAGGTTTGGGGGCCTACCCAAACGACAGTGCTAAAATAATAGGCTACCCGTGGTACAGGAGAACAGGGCAGCGGTGACGAGAATCAAAAAGAAAAGAAAAGCAGTCTGCGCAAGTGGGGCGTACTGGGCTAGCGAGCTAAAGCTTTCATCTGGCTGCAAGGCACGATCCTTGCGAAAGGTCTGCGACCTGTGCGGACTAACTATTGAGTTCACCTGAAGAGCTGGTGGACGATCTGGAAGCTGATCATCTAAGGCTGTATGGACTGGGCGGACTGGATACTCGAGTCCGCCACTGAAGAAGCAACATAAAATTTTGCTAGGCGACCTAGGTGGACTTGGAACTGAGTCCGCCACTGAGGAGCATTGCATTCTACATGGTCTCGATGACCTGAGCGGACTGCCAAAATCGAGTCCGCCGAAAGAGGAGGTGGATCTGTCCTGCTGAACATGTTACGGATTCTGGCGTTAACACGATGCAAAATAGTGTAAAATAAAGAAAACAGAAACATAACTTGGGTTGCTTCCCAAGAGCGCCATTTGTTTAAAATGTCATTTGAGCTCGACGTATCAAAAAAACATTGTCCAAAAGATGATTGTCCTAAATAATAATAATATCCAAAATAATATTTGAAGTTTTTGACAAATAAAAAGTCTTATATTATCCAAATTTCAGATCATATAGAATAATATTAATACAGTTCAGACTGACATCACCACGGAAATACGGTTTAAGACGCTGACCATTTACTTTGAAATTGCCCTTATCATGGTGTGAAATTAAAACAGTACCATATGGAAAAACATATTTAATAGAAAACGGCCCAGACCAACGAGACTTTAATTTGCCTGAAAATAAACGTAAACATGAATTATAAAAAAGAACTTGGTCACCCAGTTTGAAGGTTTTTGGGTGCCTTAGGTGCTTGTCGTGAAATCATTTCGTCCGCTCATTATAAAATTTTTTATTCTCTTATGTGTAGGAGAACCACTCGTCGAGCACATTAAGTTGAAATTTTCTAAGTTCGTCGACAGAGTGGGGATCGAAATTTAAAAATCGTAAGGCCAAAAAAGCATGGTGTTCTAATTCTATGGTTAAATTGCACAATTTTCCATAAACCAACCGATACGGCGTACATCTGATGGCGGTTTTGTAAACTGTTCCGTAGGCCCATAGAGCATCGTCTAATTTGGCTTACCAGCCTTTTCTAGAGGTTGAAACATTCTTTTCTAATTTTCTTTATATCTCTTTATTCACTACTTCGACTTGTCCGTTAGTTTGGGAGTGATAGGCAGTTGAAAGCTTATGCATAACACCATATAAAATAAAGATTTTGGAAAACTGCATGTTACGAAAGTGTGAACCCCAATCGCTAACGATGGCTTGCGGCGTACCGAATCAAGAAAATAATTTTTTCAAAAATGTAATTACGACTCGGACATCGTTAGTAGGAAGAGCTTGGGCTTCAGCCCATCGTGAAACATAATCGACGGCAACTAAAATGTACTTATTTTCGAAGCTAGAAGGAAGAGGGCCAACAAAATCAATTCCCTAGAGGTCGAAAACTTCACATTCGAGGAAATAATTTTGTGGCTTTTAAATTTTATTGGAAATATTTCCCGATCGTTGGCAACTATCACACCTATTGTGCGTCTTTAAACACGCTAGGCCAGTAAAAAACCGCGAAAAGCACCTAGTGAGCGGTACGAGCAGCTTGATAGTGACCACCAGTCGGTCCTTCATGTATGTATTTTAGAATATCTATTACTTCTTCAAAAGAAACACATCTCCTTATCACCTGGTCTGCACAAACTCAAAAAATATGCTGGTTCTCCCAAAAATAGTTCTTCAACTTAGAAAAAAATTTCTTTTGTTGAGAGGAAAACTCTTTTGGGAGCACACGAGCGACTAAATCGTTTGCTATGTGTGCAAACCAAGGAGAGGGGGATGTTTTAATTGAAAGCAGCATCTCATCATGAAAATAATCATTAAAAGATTTTTCATCTAAATTTTATATATACAGATTATCTAATCGTGAGAGATGGTCGGTGGCCAAATTCTCGGCTCCTCGCTTATCACGGATTTCTATATCAAACTCCTATAGGAGTAAGACCCAGCGAATCAGGCGTGGCTTGGCATCCATCTTAGCAAGAAGATACTTTAGGGCCGAGTGGTTCGTAAAAACTATAATTTTTGAAAGCATAATATAAGGAAGGAATTTATCAAAAGTGAAAACAACTGCTAGGAGCTCCTTCTCGATAGTCGTATAATTCTCTCGTGCCGATGTAAGTATTTTGCTTGCATATATAATAGATGGGTGGAATTTTTTAGATATTCGTTGTCATAGTACGGCTCCCACCGCGAAACTACTCGCATCGCACATAATTTCAAAGGGAAGGTCCCACACTGGAGCTATCATAATAACGACATTAATTAACTTTTCTTTAATTATTTCAAAGGCAGATTGGCAAAGGTCATCAAAAATAGATGGGGCGTCTTTTTATAAAAGTTGAGTAAGGGGTTTTGTAATTTTGGAGAAGTCTTTTATGAAGCGACGGTAGAAACCTGTGTGTCCTAAGAAACTTCTTATGGCTTTGACATTCGTAGGCGGTGGAAGCTTCTCAATAACTTATATCTTATCAATGTCTACTTCAATTCCTCTCGCAGAAATTTTATGACCCAAAACTAACCATTCTCTCACCATAAAATGGATTTTTTCCCAATTTAGGGCAAGTTTAGTTTCTTCGCATCTTTCTAAGACTTTTTTGAGCTTTTCTAAACAACTATCAAAGACATCAACGAACACAGAGAAATCATCCATAAATACCTCTGTAACTCCCCCGATTTTTTTGTGATTACATAATTCTCGTTTGTCGTTACGTCGACGCGTTTTCTTGGCTTGTGCCATCTGTGAAGTGTGGTCTTAACTCCTTAGAACTGGGTGTCATATTTTGTAGCCTATTGGCAAGATCTCCCTAGCAAGCCGAGTCGTTTTGGGTGACCCGGTGTGGCCTCTCGGGTGATGCTTGTGTTTTAGCTTCGGGTGGGTAAAACTCGAGTTCTTTTCTTCGAAAGTTAATTTCGACTTCGCTGTTGCGTTCGTAGCATGGGTATTTAGCTACGGTGCGAGTTCGTTGAATTCCGAGGTAGTTTGGTTTTCGCGTCATTTCGGGTGTGCTAATAATAAAAGCAAATGTGTATATTTAAAGCTATTTTCTGCGGTCAAAAGCTTTGGAAATGAACCGGCGGCTTAGGAGACGGTTAAGGATGATTAGGTGTGATTAGATTTATTTATAAAGCCTTAAGCCAAATTAGCGGGTCCATTCTTCTTCTTACCGAAAACTGTCGCCTGCTCCTGTTCGCGGAAAACAGAGGAAAACCGTCGGACCTGCTACCCCTTCGGACGGCGATTACGAGAGCGTTTGTGGACGGATTTCAATTTCGAAAGCGGATTTGGATTGCTCTCTCTTAGATCTATGTTTCTATGGTAAGAGATTAGTTTTTTTTAGGGTTTTTAGGAGATATGGATTTTCGGTTTTTGCCCTTTCCGCCATTAAAAGCTCGGGATGTGCTGGCTAGGTGTTGCTACTGCTAGTACCGAGAGAGAGGAAGCAATCGTGTGAAGCTTCAGCGAAAAATCGAGGCAAGTGGTTCTTGCACTTGCTGTTTTGATCTTCCCCCTCTTAGCTACCCGGTTAGCCATAGGATAGAAGCCAAGCTTTTCTCTTTTTGCTTGTTAAAACTCTGTGCTTCAGTTTCTCTTTATGAGCCCCCCTCCTTGTGCTGTTTTTGCTCAACCCGCTGATTGTTCTCACCATTTAGACTCCAGATTTTTATTTCTGGTTTGGTGCTTTGCTGGTGGAGCCGAGAGAGAGAGAGAGGGAGGTTTTTGTGGTAGTGCACTGGTTAGAACCAGTCTTGATAGGCTCTCGGGATTTGGTGTTGAGTGTGGTGCACACACTCAAAGCCAAATGCCACCCGGGTTGGGAGTTGAGTTTGGTGCACACACTCAAAGCCATAGTTTGGTCTGTTCTCTTGCGGCTAAGTAGTGAGTCGAGTGAGTGAGAAAATTCTTCTAAGTCGAAATCGACGGGAATCACAAAGTAATTCTCGCCGACTTCGACGAGTATCGTTAGTGATTCCCTCCGATTCGGCGAGAATCAATCTGCATTCCCGCCGATTCGGCGAGAATCGATCGGCATTCCCACCGATTCATTGAGAATCGATCTGCTCTCCCGCCGTTTCGTTGAGAATCGATCTGCTTTCCCGCCGATTCGGCGAGAATCGATCGGCATTTTCGCCGACCTCTTCCGGATGGCGTTGGTTTAGGGTTTTCCTGCGGGTAAGTACATTGGCGTAGAGGGAGTTGACCTCACTCACTGCCAAATCTTTTTTGGCATTGAGAGAAGTGGACTCACTCAATGCCACCATTTGGTTTTGGCGTTGAGTGAGTGGACCTAACTCAATGTCGTAGCTATTTTGGCGTTGAGTGAGGTTAGCTAACTCAATGCCACTACCTATTTTGCTGCAGGCGTTGAGGGAGTGGTCCTCACTCAATGCCATAGTTGTTTTGGCGTTGAATGAGGTTAGCTCACTCAACGCCAGAGCTGTTCTTGCGGAGGGCGTTGAGTGAGTGAACCTCACTCAACGCCATCGTTGATTCTGGCGCTGAGTGAGGCTGACTCACTCAACTCCAAGGTCTGGTTAGGCGTTGAGTGAGTGGGGCTCACTCAACGCCAGGCCATGTTGAGTCATCTCAACGCTTTTCCCTTACCTTTATTTTTCTCCCTCGAGTGAATTTCTTGATTTTGAGGTTCCTTGTCGGCTATTTTTCTTGTTTTTCCAAAAAGGCCGAATCATGGGCCGTGGTTAGTAGTGGTGGTTTGAAGCTCTTAATTGGGGAGGTGTTGTGTAATTTAGCCAAGGCCACCCTTTTTTTCTTTTATCTTGCACAAGGTACGGGCTGGGCAAGGGGGTGGGAGGTCCCTAGTGTTTTCACATGTAGACCCCGGAGCTTGGTTTCTTGGAAATCGTGGTTGGGGGACTGAGTTTGCCTCCAACCCGAATCCGTGATGTTTTTGCTGCTACCATCTCTCACAGCTTAGGGTGTTAGATGTTTCTTCCTTGGTAGATTGTAGCAATTGGTCTCATGGTAGACTTGTTGACTCTGCAGCTTTTGGGCAGAGTTACTGTGGTGTCCTCGGACAGAGTGAAGTTCCTTTTTGCCTTGTCTTGGACAGTTCTGACTGTTACTGCTTTGTTTTCCTCTTTTGCTTATCTTCTGATTGACACTTTCGAGCAGTTTTTTTTATAGTTTGCTCGCTGAGGTATTCTTTCTTCTTTGAATGCCTCAGGTTCTGGATAGTAGCCGCTCTGATGGCTAGTGGTGATTTGCAATTGTTGGTGGTCTCTGGTGCTATAGAGATCAGATCCTTGTTTTTTTGCGAGGTAGTTTTGGTGTTGTTTTTCCTACAGACATACATACTTACCAGTGGGTTCGTGTCAGTTTGTTGGCGCCCACTGGCAGTTTTTACCTTGATACTAGATATGTTACTTTTTTTGCTGCTGCCTTTCTGGAGTTAGTCTACTTGCTCTAGGGATGATTTATGCTAGGTTGCTAGTTACTTTTAAACCTAAAAATACTATTATAAGTATATCTCATGATCAACATGTTTTATAAAACTCGTCACTATTTTTCAAGCAATGTTAAAAGATCGTTTTCTTAAATATAGAATTAATTAAATGTAGGGTCTTGCATAGTATAAGTTGTCCTCTTGGGACACTTATGCACTCTTTTAGGATGTCTAACCTGAATAAAGTATTTTTCGCTGTATAGTTTTTAATCTGTGAACTAGTTGATCCATCGCGCCGAGGGATACGGCCTTTAAAAATATAACTGATTTTCTAATCATTTAACTCATAGACTTTCATAAAGTATAGTTGTTAGTAGTTTGCCTGAGCGTCGGCAGTTATCCCCTGCTCGACGTGGCATCATGACGCGTGTTTTCTCCTACTCTGATAATCCGTTTCCTTCGGAGAAAGTGCGAGTTGTGACAGTTGGTATCAAGGGGAGGTTGCTTGACAAGTTAGTCGGGCAACCTTCCCTTTTGATTGCATTGGTGGTTCAGCATCATGTCATTCACACATCGATATATCATCGACACGTCTTGGAAACAGCACGAACAGTACACTCATAAGCATAACACGAAGTATACGGGGCATATTATGTAGTATGGGATGCATAATATGTGTTCATATATGGATCCATCATAGGGGCAACATGTGAGGGTTATGTAGTATGGGATACATAATCTCACCACATAGCTGCGACTAGCTCGTTCTCTTTCGGTTGCATGAAAATGTTATGTAGTATAAGATGCATAACATTTCCATGTGTACGCCGCTCATAACATGCATTAGGGCCATTTTAGAATGCATAGCACAATCATGCAAAACATAATATTACATAAGCACAACGTGCCAAGCTAAAGACTTGCAGGATGATATATGTGCACACATAAGTTTTCGAGTCAAAAATAGTATAAAGTCAAGCATTCCCGATCTAGGCACAAGTGTTAGTACGGTGGTGGTTAACCTTCATAGGTTAAGGCATAACATCAATTCTTGTTAAAAAAACTCCTAGAGCAAGTTTAGCAGCTTAAAGTTCATATTTATGTATGTATTGTCTGTACTTGTAGTTAGTTGCAGCTGTCGTACTAGGATCTGACTAAGGTTGCTATGAGTTTAGGATGGCGAGACGCCCTTCGACTAGATCGACCCCGCTATCTGAGGGTGATTCATCGGTAGCGCAAAATGATGCGTTAATCGAGAGCTTGCGACAGAGTAGCGATTCTTTGAGCAGGCAGATGGTGGAGGTGCAAGCCTAGATCTAGTCTTTGGTGGCAGTTGTGGCAGGATAGACTCGAGGAGTGCAAGGCCCTACAGGAGGGTTAGTTGTTCCTCCTCCTCCTGCGCCCCTGATACCTCCTGTGGTGGTACCAGCAGGAATGGAATTCATCTCGCAGTTTCAGAGACTTAGCCCCCCTACGTATGATAGGAAGGAATATTTCATGGTCATAGACGATTGGCTGATCTCCATGGAGGAGATGTTCTCATACTCCGGTATTGCTGACGATCAGAGAGTGATCTTAGCCGCCTATCAGCTCAAGGGTTTGGCAAAGAATTGGTGGCTTAGGGAAAATGAGAGCTTGGTAACTGGATGCTCTTGGGAAGTATTCAAGGAAATGCTGCTGAGGAAGTTCTTGCCCTCAGTCGAGCGTGACCGACTTATGAACGACTTCCTCCACCTGAAGCAAAGGAAACTCACGGTTGGTGAGTATGAGATAGAGTTCAGCAAGTTTAGCCGGTTTGCTCCTAGGTTGGTGAGTGTTGAGGTTGATCGAGTCAAGCGGTTTCTTTGTGGCTTGAGGAATGAGGTGCAATAGTTGACCAGTACTTATGGATCGGATACTTATTCAAGGGTAGTGGAGGCTGCTCTGAAGGTGGAGGCTATCGAGACCGCAAAGATCAGAGGCCAACAAATGAGGAAGGACAAGAGGAAGTCCGTCGAGGAGAAGAAACCCCAGGTACCCGATGCTACTTTGGGAAAGAAGAGCAAGGTGGTGTGTAGCTTCTGTGGCCGGTCGGGCCACCCTGTCGAGAGGTGTTTCAAGAAGGCAGCAGCTCATAAGAAGGAGCAAGTTCATGTTATTCAGGGTGCTCCTTGGAGGGATGTTTCCTGTTCTGTTTGCAAGCGACCCGGGCATGATGCTGCTCAATGCTGGTCCAAGGATAAAGTCTATTATCAGTGTGGGCAGAAGGGTCACATCAAGTTTAGGTGTCCTTAGGTACAGCCTACTCATCATGCAGTTTCACTTCAGGCACTACCTCCACCTCAGCATGTGGACAAGGGGAAGGGAATGCTGAACGTGATCTCTTCCGAGGAAGCCCAAGCTTCGACTCAGGTCATCAAAGGTTAGTTGTTTCTTTTTTCTAGCTTGAAAGTTTTATTTGCTAGAATGGTTACAGTTGGGTTTTGGTAGATCCTTAGTTGTATATACTCATATAGGGAAATTTAAGGTGAAGAACCGCTGGGCGCGCGTTCTGTTCGACTCCAGCGCAACCCACTCATTTTTGGCTAGTGCCTTTGTGGAGCGACATCGGTTAACTCAAGATCGAGTTCGTGATACCTTCCGCATCAAGTTCCATTCTAGTGAATCTGTGTTATCAGATTTGGGCATTCTAGATTGCCCTGTTTTGTTAAGGGATTTTCTTGTGAGGGCAGACTTGAAGACGATTGACCTGGAGGACTTCGATGTCATTCTGGGCATGGACTGGCTGTCTAAGTATGATGTGGTCATTCAGTTCAAAGGGAAGCGCTTGGACTTCATCAAGGACAATGGTCAGCCGGGAAGCGTGTATGCTGATCCGTGCCAAGATTCTCCTGTCATTTCTGCGGTATGTGCTCAAAAGTTATTTCCTTCTGGTTGTTTTGCTTCTTTAGTCTCAGTGGTTGGGACCGCTGATAGTATACCGTGCTTAGAGGAGATTCCCGTTATTCGTGGTTTCGCTGATGTGTTTCCTGATGACCTTCCTGGTCTTCCTCCCGATCGGGATGTCGAATTTGTGATTGATTTGGAACCGGGTACGCATCCTATTGCCAAGGCACCGTAGCGGATGGCCCCTCGTGAGCTAGAGGAGATGCGAGTCAAGATAGTTGAGTTGTTGGCAAAAGGGTTTATCAGGCAGAGTTCGTCGCCTTGGGGTGCTAATGTTCTATTTGTGAAGAAGAAGGATGGGTCGATGCAGCTTTGCATCGACTACAGGGAGTTGAACAAAGTCACTATTAAGAACAGGTACCCTCTGCCGAGGATCGATGACTTGTTTGATCAGCTTCGCGATAGCACAGTGTTCTCCAAGATCGATCTCCGTTCCGGCTATCATCCGCTCAGGATTCGTGAGGCATATATTCCACGGAATGCATTTAGATTGAGGCATGGACATTTTGAGTTCTTGGTGATGTCATTTGGTCTGACCAATGCACCATCAGCTTTCATGTATATGATGAACCGGGTGTTCAAGGATTTCCTAGATAAGTTCGTTGTGGTTTTCATCGATGATGTGTTGGTATATTCTCGCAACGTTGAGGAGCATGAGCAGCATCTGCGTTTGGTTCTATCGGAGTTGAGGAATCACAAGTTATTCGCCAAGTTGAGCAATTGTGAATTTTGGTTTCCTCAGGTCTCGTTTCTGGGCCACGTGGTGAACAAGGATGGGATCTCGGTCGACCCAGAAAAGATCACAGCAGTGATGGATTTGATTAGGCTGGGCATGGCCAAGGAGATCAGGAGCTTCCTAGGGTTGGCCGACTACTACAGGAGGTTCGTGGAGGGTTTCTCTACCCTGACTGCACCTTTTACCAGGTTGACCCAGAAGAATGCGGCCTTTGTTTGGAGTGAGAAGTGCGAATAAGCCTTCCTGGAGTTAAAGAACAGATTGTGCACTGCTCTCGTCCTGACCCTTCCTACTGAGGGTGTGGAGTATGACATTTACGTGGATGCTTCACATGTTGGTCTGGGTAGCGTGTTGATGAAGGTTGGAAAAGTGATTGTGTATGGGTCAAGGCAATTAAAGACTCATGAGAGACTTTACCCTACGCATGATCTTGAGTTTGCAGCGGTGATTTATGCGTTGAAGTTGTGGAGGCATCTACTTTATGGGGCTCAGTGTAAGATCTTCACTGATCACAAGAGCCTGAAGTATGTGTTCACGTAGAAGGAGTTGAATCTGTGCCAGCTGAGGTGGCTTGAGTATGTGGTCGATTATGATGTAGAGATCAAGTACCATCCAGGCAAGGCCAATGTGGTGACCGACGCCCTTAGTTGGAAGACGGGGAAGATCTTTAATCTCTCTGCCGATCATTTAGTGGAAGAGTTCCTCCTTATGGATATTTCAGTGGGATGCTGAGACATGCAAAGTAGTTTGGCAGTGGCAGAGCCATCTTGGATTTCTCTTACTAGGTTGTACAAGAAGGATGATCCGGACCTTCTGCACTTATACCTCAGGACTGAGAGAGGAGAGTTGCCGAATTTTTCCATCGATGATGCGAGAAATTTGAAGTACCACGACAGATTTTGCATCCCTGCTGTTGGAGACATCAGGGGTATGGTATGCAGAGAGGCTCATGGATCTAGTGTTGCCTACCATCCGGGATCTACAAAGATGTATCGTGATTTGAAGCAAATTGCCTAGTGGTATGGCATGAAAAGTGATATAGCCTGATTTGTTGCTGTGTGCAACACTTGCAAGCGTGTGAAGGCCGATCACGGAAGGCCTGGTGGCAAGTTGACTCCGTTAGAGATCCCTACTTGGAAGTGGGAAAGTATTTTTATGGACTTCATAACGGGCTTACCGAAATCTCCAAGGGGATTTGATTCTGTTTGGGTTATAGTGGATAGACTGACGAAGTGTGCTCACTTCGTGCCGTATAAGATTGATTACTCGATGATGAAGATTGCAGAGTTATACTTGAATGAGGTCATCAAATTGCACGGTGTGCCTGTTAGCATCATTTCTGATCGAGACTCCCGGTTTACTTCTCATTTTTGGCAGAGTCTGCAGGAGGGTTTGGGTACAGATCTGAGGTATTCTACTACTTACCACCCACAAACCAATGGACAGACAGTGCGGGTGAACCAGATAGTTGAGGATATTATCAGATGCTATATTCTAGACCACGGTGGAGCGTGGGATGAGCGGTTGCGACTTATGGAGTTTGCATACAATAACCGTTATCAAGAAAGTTTGCAAATGACTCCGTTTGAAGCTTTGTATGGGAGGCGCTGCAAAACTCCCCTGTTTTGGGCTGAGGTAGGTGAGAGACCCTTGTTGGGTCCGAATGTGCACGAGGAGATGGAAGTCGCAGTGAAGCTTATTCGAGAAAATCTTCGTTTAGCTTAGGAGAGATACGAGAAGAACGCCAATCGGCGTAGGTCTGACTTGGAGTTTTCTGTAGGGGACCTTGTGTTTCTTAAGGTTTCCCCGATGGTTGGAGTTAAGAGGTTCGGTAAGAATCGGAAATTGGAACCGAGGTATGTGGGTCCGTTTAAGATTGTTGAACGGATTTGCGTGTCAGCTTATAAGTTGGATTTGCCAGCAAATTTCCCAGGTGTTCATAATGTATTTCACGTAAGCCAATTGCAGAAGTGTGTGCACAGTAGTGGGCAAGTCTTGGATGTTGTGCCCCAGTTGGAGCCTAATCACTCTTTTAATGAAGTGTCGGTCCGCATTTTGGATACTCACGATCGGGTGCTGCGAAGGAAGTCCATCCCGATTGTCAAAGTTCTATGTAAGAATCAGGGTTTGGAAAGCGCGACTTGGGAGTTAGAGTCGGTAATGAGGGAGGCTCACCCTCAACTGTTTCCCTGATTAGTTTGGGTTGTTTTTTTGTTGTAATGTTTGGTTTGTTACTTTTCCTTCTTTAATGAGGCGTTGTGCGTAAAGTTTTGGGACGAAACTTTATTTTAGGGGGGGGGTGACTGTAACGCCCCCGATTTTTATGCGATTACTTAATTCTCGTTTGGCGTTACGTCGACGCATTTTCTTGGCTTGTGCCACCTATGGAGTGTGGTCTTAACTCCTTAGAACTGGGTGGCCTATTTTGTAGCCTATTGGCAAGATCTCCCTAGCAAGCCGAGTCGTTTTGGGTGACCCGGTGTGGCCTCTCAGGGATGCTTGTGTTTTGGCTTCGGGTGGGTATAACTCGAGTTCAATTCGTTGAAAGTTAATTTCAACTTCGCCGCTGCGTTCGTAGCATGGGTATTTAGCTACGATGCGAGTTTCGTCGAATTCCAAGGTAGTTTGGTTTTCACGTCATTTCGGGTGTTTTAATAATAAAAGCAAATGTGTATATTTAAAGCTATTTTCTGCGGTAAAAAGCTTTGGAAATGAACCGGAGGCTTAGGAGGCGGTTAAGGCTAATTAGGCGTGATTAGATTTATTTATAAAGCCTTAAGCCAAATTAGCGGGTGCATTCTTCTTCTTCCCGAAAACTGTCGCCTGCACCTGTTCGCGGAAAACAGAGGAAAACCGCCGGACCTGCTACCCCTTTGGACGGCGATTCCGAGAGCGTTTGTGGACGGATTTTGATTTCGAAAGCGGATTTGGATTGCTCTCTCTTAGATCTACATTTCTATGATAAGAGATTAGATTTTCGTAGGGTTTTTTGGAGATATGGATTTTCGGTTTTTTCCCTTTCCGCCATTAAAAGCTCGGGATGTGCTGGCTAGGTGATGCTACTGGTGCTGAGGGAGAGGAAGGACTCGAGTGAAGCTTCGGGGAAAAACCAAGGCAAGTGGTTCTTGCACTTGCTATTTTGATCTTCCCCTTCTTAACTACCCGGTTAGCCCTAGGATAGAAGCCAAGCTTTTCTCTTTTTGCTTGTAAAAACTCTGTGCTTCAGTTTCTCTTTATGAGCCCCCTCCTTATGCTGTTTTTGCTCAACCCTCCGGTTGTTCTCACCATTTAGACTCCAGATTTTTATTTATGGTTTGGTGCTTTTGCGGGTGGAGCCGAGAGAGAGACAGGGAGGTTTCTATGGTAGTGCTCTGGTTTGAACCAGTCTTGGTAGGCTCTCGGGGTTTGGTGTTGAGTGTGGTGCACACACTCAAAGCCAAATGCCGCCCGAGTTGTGCGTTGAGTGTGTTACACACGCTCAAAGCCATAGTTTGGTTTGTTCTCTTGGAGCTAAGTAGTGAGGCGAGTGATGCAGGCCCATGGTTTCGACGGATTAAACTACGCGTTCTTAGATTCGACAATTAGCAAATCAAACTAAGTTACGCGCAAACATTCACAAGACCAATACAAGAATATCCGGACTAAATAAGTGATTTTAAAACTAAGTCCAAAATAATCCCCAAAAATTAATTAATACGAGGGTTGCTTACCCGTTCCAATTTTCATGAGAATATTCGGATGATTTAGGCTTGAAAATTTAGATTTTAATTAAGCACAATATTCAATATAAATCAGGACCAAATACTAGGCTTTTGTTTCCACCAAAACTCACAATAGTTTAGAAAGAATCACACGAGAGATGGTATAGGAAATCGTTACCCAAAATCCCACGAGAATTCTGTCCACGAGATGGGTGGAGGATGCGCACACGACGGTGGTAGATTCTATTCCCACGCAACTCCACGATTCCGCGCCGGATGATGAAAACGCAAGCCGTCTTCCTTCGCAAAACCCTAGAAGAGGGAGTTCCTTGAAAAGTCCAGTAATTATATAGGGAGAGAGAGAAAAGGTGATGAGAAAATAATTTTCTCAATATGATGGGGGGTGGCGGCTAGGGGAGAGATGTGGTGGCCGGCAGTTTTGTGGAAGGAGGCTGCTCGGGTTTTTGGGAAAAAGGAGGAGGGTGGCCGGAATTATCTTGGAGAAGGAGGAGGGAGGAGGAAAGGAGGCCGAGATAGAGAGGTGAAGGAGATGTGGCCGGTGACCAAGAGAGGGGAGAAGAAAGAGGAGGCCGAAAATTGCCAAGAGGGGGAAAAATTCACTTTGAATTTCTTAGGTTTTCTTTTTCATTCTTCACTATCCAAATCAACAACAAGCAAGGCTTTATATAGCCTTAAACCACTCAATCTCCACCATACATGAAATAGGAAAACAATATAGGCCTTATTTAGGCTACACCACTCAATCTCCACCATTCATAAAATAGGAAAACAATCTAACATTTAATGCATACAATATGAATAAAATAAAACATGCATGAAATAAAAGATACTCTTGATGGTTATAAGCACCCATCATATTTGAAATGAAATAATAAAATAGGACATAATAATAAATGATGAAATAAAAATATATAATTATAATTATTTAATTTATAATTATATATTTTATTTAAAATGGCAGCGGCAGACGTCGTGCAAAATATGTAGCGGCGTTGGCGAAGAACGTCGCGGCGTTGGCGAAGAAACGTCGTGGTAGACTCTCATCTTCAAGCTTGCGGCAACGACCGTCCCAATCCACGAACTTTCTATGTCGGGGATCAACGGCCGCATCAGCAACGTCGCCATCAGCGAGTGAGTGAGAAAATTCGTCTAAGTCAAAATCAACGGGAACCACTAAGTGATTCTCGCTGACTTCGACGAGTATCGTTAGTTATTCCCGCCGATTATGCGTGAATCAATCTGCATTCCTGCCGATTCGGAGAGGATCGATCGGCATTCCCACTGATTCGGCGAGGATCGATCTGTATTCCCGCCGATTCGGCGAGAATCGATCTGCTTTCACGTCGATTCTGCGAGAATCGATCAGCATTTCCGCCGACCTCTTCCGGATGGCGTTGGTTTACGGTTTTCTTGCGGGTAAATACTTTGGCGTAGAGTGAGTTGACCTCACTCAACGCCAAATATGTTTTGGCATTGAGAGAAGTGGACTCACTCAACGCCATCATTGGGTTTTGGCGTTGAGTGAGTGGACCTCACTCAACGCCCTAGCTATTTTGGCATTGAGTGAGGTTAGCTCACTCAACGCCACATCCTGTTTTGCTGAAGGCGTTGAGGGAGTGGACCTCACTCAACGCCATAGCTCTTTTGGCGTTGAGTGATGTTTGCTCACTCAACGCAAGAGCTGTTCTTGCGGAAGGCGTTGAGTGAGTGAACCTCACTCAAGGCCATCGTTGATTCTTGCGCTGAGTGAGGCTAACTCACTCAACGCAAGGTCTGGTTAGGCGTTGAGTGAGTGGGGCTCACTCAACGCCAGGCCGTGTTGAGTCATCTCAACGCTTTTCCCTTTCCTTGATTTTTCTCCCCCGAGTGAATTTCTTGATTTTGAGGTTCCTTGTCGGCTATTTTTCTTATTTTTCCAAAAAGGCCGAATCGTGCGTCGTGGTTAGTAGTGGTGGTTTGAAGCTCTTAATTTTGGATGTGTTGTGTAATTTAGCCAAGGCCACCTTTTTTTTCTTTTATCTTTCACAAGGTACGGGCTGGGCAAGGGGGTGGGATGTCCCTAGTACTTTCACATATCGACCCCTGAGCTTTGTTTCTTGGAAATAGTGGTTGGGGGACTTTGTTTGCCTCCAACCCGGATCCGTGATGTTTTTGCTACTACCATCTCTCACAGCTTAGGGTGATAGACGTTACTTCCTTGGTACATTACAGCAATTTGGCTAATGGTAGACTTGTTGACTCTGCAGCTTTTGGGCAGAGTTACTGTGGTGTCCTCGTACTTAGTTCACTTCCTTTTTGCCTTGTCTTGGGCAGTTGTGACTGTTACTGCTTTGTTTTCCTCTTTTTTTATCTTCTGATTGACACTTTCGAGCAGTTTTATTTCTAGTTTGCTTGCTGAGGTGTTCTTTCTTCTTTGAATGCCTCAGGTTTTGGATAGTAGCTGCTCAGACGGCTAGTGGTGTTGTGCAGTTGCTGGTGGTCTCTGGTGCTATAGAGATAAGTTCCTTGTTTTTTTGCGAGGTAGTTTTGGTGTTGTTTTTCTTACAGACATACATACTTGCTAGTGGGCTCGTGTCAGTTTGTTGGCGCCCACTGGCAGTTTCTACCTTGATACTAGATATGTTACTTTTTTTCTGCTATCTTTTTGGAGTTAGTCTACTTGCTCTGGGGATGATTTATGCTAGGTTGGTAGTTACTTTTAAACCTAAAAAACACTATTATAAGTATATCTCATGATCAACATGTTTTATAAAATTCGTCACTATTTTTCAAGCAACGTAAAAAGATCATTTTCTTAAATATAGAATAAATTAAATGTAGGGTCTTGCATAGTATAAGTAGTCCTCTGGGGACACTTATGCACTCTTTTAGGATGTCTAACCTGAATAAAGTATTTTCCGCAGCGTATAAGTATAGTTTTTAAACTGTGGACTAGTTGATCCACCGCGCCGAGGGATACGGCCTTTAAATATATAACTGATTTTCTAATCACTTAACTCATGGACTTTCATAAAGTATAGTTATTAGTAGTTTGCCTGAGCATCGGCATTTATCCCCTGTTCGACGTGGCATCATGACGCGTGTTTTCTCCTACTCTGATAATTCGTTTCCTTCGGATAAAATGCGGGTTGTGACAACCTCCATTTGCTTTCTACGTACTTGTCAAAGATAGCGAGCATACATCGCTGAAATGTAGCTGGTGCGTTGCATAATCCAAATAGCACTCTTTGGTAAGCAAAGGTGCTGAAGGGACAAGTAAACATAGTTTTCTCCTAGTCCTCGGGAGAGATTGAGATTTGAAAATACTCCAATGGGCCATCGACAAAACAGTAAAAGCTATGACCGCATAATCGCTCTAAGATTTGATCGATGAATGGCAAGGGAAAGTGGTCCTTGTGGGTGGCGTCGTTTAACTTACAATAGTCAATACACATTCGCCATCAATCATTATTTTCATTTTCAAATACCATTATCCCTCCATTTTTGGGAACTACCTGGACAGGGCTAACCCACTTACTATCTAAAATAGGATAGATAATTCCTGCGTCTAAGAGTTTCATAACATCTCCCTTTATGACTTCTTTCATGTTCGGATTTATACGGTGCTGAGGTTGGATGGATTACACGAATTATCTTCCATAAAGATTTTGTGGGTGCAGAAAGATGGGCTTATGCCCTTGATATCATATATCTAGCAGGCAATAGCTCGACGATGTTTACGTAAAACTAGAAGGAGTTTGTCATTTTGTAATTCAGTTAAGTAGGTCGAAACTATCACTGACAGTTTTGAATTTTTCTCTAGAAAGGCATACTTGAGATGCTTAGGTAGTTCTTTTAATTCTAGGGTAGGGGGTTCTTCATAAGATGTTTTGGAAGTTCTTTCTTTTTCAAAAATAATATCTTTGTAGACTTTTAACTTATACGGAAAATTTGAGGTGGGTGAATCAATTCACATGCCGGTTTCTTGTAGACTTTTAGTAGGAAGAGTTGAGTAAGAACAAAAATCGGAAAATTCATCGTCAGAAATGTTGTAGGAAGATTCATCACTTAAGGTATCTAAGAAGAAATAGGAGTCATCATTCTCCAGGTTATTTTTTATCTAAGGGGTGATAGAGAAGGTCACTTCATCGTCGCCTACTCGTAGGAAGAGCTTGCCATTTCTTAAGTCAATGATAGCTCAGGAGGTGATAAGGAAGGGTCGGCCAAGGATCATGGGAACCTCGACGTCTTCTTCGATGTCCAATATGACGAAATCCACCGGGAAGATGAATTTATCGAATTTGACTAGAACATCCTCCAGTATTCCTAACGGGTACTTAACTGATCTATTGGTTAGCTGGATACTCATGAATATGGGGTTGAGGCTACCAATTCCTAACTTCTTAAATAACAAGAGGGGCATCAGGTTGATATTTGCACCTAAGTCGGCCAATGTGTGCTTGAGAAAAAGATCACTAAAGACATGCGGTATAGAAAAACAACCCGGATCACAGATCTTCTTTGGTAAACCATTTTCAAGATAGTAGAGCACTTGGCGTTTAGCATGACGTGTGACAAGTTCTCTACATTCTTCTTATTAGTCAAAAGGTCCTTAAGATACTTAGCGTACTTCGGCATCTGGGAGATTGCTTCGTGGAAAGGCAAATTTATGTGGATTTGCTTAAACATTTCTAAGAAGCGGGTATACTGATCATCTTAACATTGTTTGTTAAGTTGGGAAGGGTATGGTGGAGTTGGATCCTTTTTAAAAATAGGTGGTGGAGTGAGTTCTTTTTCTATAGCAGAGAGCAGAGTGATAATTTCTTTTTCAGCAGGTGGTGGAATATTCAAAATGGGGGCGGAGCTTGCCTCGGGCTCTCCGCTAAGCATACAAGAAACTTGCTACCCACTCCGAAGAGTTATATATTTCGCTTTCTCTCTTAGGTTGGGCTCGGTATTGGCAGGAAGAGACCCGGCGGGTCGCTTAGATATAATTTTAGCTAGTTGACCTACCTTATTTTCTAGATTTTTAACGGATCCGGCTAGTCTTCTTATATTTGCGTCATTAACATTCATATATCTTGAAAACATTTCCTCAAAGCTTGGAGGTTTTTGGTAATTTTTAAGAGGTGGAGGTAGTGCAGAAATATCATTTTGTGGTGGTGGGCACATTGCGTTCGAAGGGTAACTCCATGAGAAATTTGGTTGGTTTCGTAAAGCGGGATTATAACTATTCGGAAAAGCAAAGCCCGGCGCAGGAAAATTTGCAGTAGAAAAATTATGAAAAGCATTCCTAGGCATATTATTAACATAATCTAATTATTCAGGAGCAGGAGTTGCAGATTCCTATACCTGAGGGGCGGAGGCAGCAGTCATCTCTGTTATCTTTTTACTTAATACTTCCACTTGTAGAGCTAGCTGAGAGACATTATCTACTTCAAATAAACCTACAGGTTTGTTTTGGGCGAGGTCTAGGAACATTCCACAGATATGTTTTCATGGCCATATCCTAGAAAAGCTCAAGAGCTGCTTCTGGGGTTTTGTGGTTTAAAGTACCAACGGAAGCTGCGTCTATCATTTGCTTTGTATTTTTATTTAGCCCGTTATAAAACGTCCGCACTTGTAACCATAAAGGAAGCGCGTGATGGGGGCTTCGTCTTAAGAGTTCTTTAATTCTTTCCCAAGTTTCAAAAAGAGATTCAAAACCTATTTGAAAAAAACCAGAAATATCGTTCCTAAGTTTTGCAGTTTTAGTTGGAAGAAAATACTTCGTCAGAATTTTTTTGGTTAGTTGAACCCAAGTGGTGATGCTCCATCTTGGCAGAGTAATCAACCACTATTTAGCTTTAGTTCTAAGGGAGAAGGGGAAGAGTCTTAGCCTAATTGCATCATTTGTAACATCATTGATCTTGAAGGTGTCACAAATCTCAAGAAAGATTGTTATATGCGCGTTCAGATCTTCATCTTGAAGTCCGTCATATTTGCACATACTGCTGCACTATTTGAATTATGCTAGGCTTAAGTTCAAAATTATTATAGCTATAGTAGGGCGAACTATGTTTGATTTTGTACCCCCTAGATTCGGCTGTGCATAATAGGACATAGGCATATGGAGGGCTTCCTCTACGATGGGCTCCTCCATTTTTAAAGTAGAAAATAACTCAGAATCCTCAACCTGTATTTGGAGAGTAGGGCCTTGAAATCACGATCTTCTCCGAAGAGTACGTCAATTTCGTGGTCCTAGACCAAAATAACCAACTGATTTTCGCGGGTCATGCACTAGGAGAAGAGAGGTAAAAGAAAGAGAAAATAAACAAGAAAAAGATAACTACTATTTTTTTGAAATAATTTTCTTTGTAATGTTTTAACTCCCGAACTTCCCAAGGGCTACCCGATGAAGGGTTCACAAGGTACTAGACAAGATAGTGGTATTTAAGCCACTTTACACTTTTCGAGAGAGTTAGGTGGTGTAGAAAAATTGTGATGTGGGTTTCTATTAAAAGTGTTAATATTTTTTTTTGAATTTTTAATTTTTAAGAAAGATGGTGAGAAAGAGAAGAGATAAGAGCAATCTGTTGGTTCCCTAGTTTTGATTTGGGCTGTGTCATCTGTTTTAGGCTTATTTGACCCAAGATTTATCTATGGTCAATGGTTAGACTAAAAGGCTATTCTATCCATAGGATAGTTTTTTTGGATTGGATTGTTATGATTTTTGGCTAAGTATTTTTGTGCCCGACAATAGTCGATCGTCGCTCGACGATCATCGACTGAGGATCGACGATTTCAGAGTTATATGAACTATGAAGTAGGATCGACGATCTGCCTGCTCAGATCGACGATCGTGTTGCCCTGGTCGACGTTTTCTGTGAAGAATGTTTTTTTTCAGGTCGACAATCTGCTTGCTAAGATCGAAGATCTTCGTTCTCTAGTCGACGTTTTCTGTACGCTATTTCTTGTATTCTTCTCTGATAAGATAATGTTTAATTTCCTCATTCGTAAGACATATTTTACTCAAATATTTTTCTTAATTAAATGCTCATATTTCTTTGCTTATTTGCAATATTATTCTTGCATTAATTGAGAGATTTGGCAGAATAAAGTCTTTTGTTTTATTAGAGGAAATCGTGTTTTCTAACAGCTGTATTATTGCCGTTATGCCTTGTTTCCTGTGCCAATTTATAAAGTCAATTTGATAGGATATTTTAATATCCTTAATTCCTTTTTGGGAATGACAGAGAAGATTTCTGGCGCAGCTTTTCTTTATTTGTTTTATTGTATTGTTTGGAAAGATCTTTTAGTGCAGGGCTCGAGTCATTATTCAAAAATAAGAGAGAAGGTTCTATATTAGCAACGTAGATCGTTGAAGACAAAAGGAGAGAGACACAACAACTCAATACAATTCAAAAATAGACACAGAACCAGAATTCTAAAGTGAAAAAGAAAAAGCTCTTCTTCTCCCTTAGTGCATCCTGTCTTCAGGAAATCAACTCTAAGTGCTCAAGCTTTCAAGAAGAAGAACATTTCAGATTGCAAAAAGCTCCTAAAGAATAACATCACTCAATATTCAGAGTCTTCTTCATAGCTGTTTCAGAAAGCTGTTCAAAGCAATTTGGAGTTCCTAAACCCTGAAGCAAAGCTTCTTCCTAGACATTCTCTAAGCTAGGGGGAGCTTTGAATAATTCAGAGCAATCCACTAGCTTCTTTGAACATAGAGAAGACACTCTAACTTTCTTCTTTAACCTCCTGTAAAAGGGTTATTACTCCCTAAAAAGTGAACCATTGGTGGCAGGGCACCTGATAAAAAACATGTGAGTTTGGTTCTTAGGCACCTGATCAAAAGCCTTAAGGGTTTCTAGATCTACCTATAGAAGATCTTTTGGTGGCAGGGCACCTGATCAAAACCTGTAGTGGATTCCTACCAGGGTGGTAGAAGAGTGGATGTACCCAATGTGGGAACCACTATAAAGTTCTTGTGTTGTCTGGTTGCTCATTTAATTTATGCTCTGTGGCTGTTATAGATATAACTAGGTTGCTAGTTGTTGTGTTAGGACTTATGCTTGACTGAAACTTCAGTTAGCATCCTTTGGTATTCACTCACTCTGTTAGGCTTTTAGTTTAAAGCTTTTATTTTTATATTCCGCAAATAGCTCAAGAAAAGTGTTTAAAGTCTCTTCATTTTTGAATACTCTATTCACCCCCCCCCCCTCTAGAGTAGTAATTATCTTATCCCCTCTCTTTCAATTGGTATCAGAGGCAGGTTGGCTATTCAATAACTTAACCATTCCTTGGTTGATTGGTTGAACAGGCTAACACCTGAACCCTAAGATCTTGTGATAAGATACTTTGATACCATATACACTTACACTTGATTCTTGGCCCAGTATAAAGATTACTCTAGCACCAGACCTCCAGTATGCAACTTAGCAAAATTTGGCATCTGGAAGGCAAAAATAAGACTCTACATGAACTCCATTGATGAAGATATTTTTTCTTCTATCTTAGCAGGGCCACAAACACCACCTGCTGCAGCCACTGCTACAACATATACAAATCTCAGTGCAGTGCAACCTCCTGACTATAATAAAACATACAAGAAGGCCAAGATAGCTGATGTTAAAGCAATGAATATCCTGGCTCAGACCATGTCTGATGAAACATTCCAGAAAGTGGCTGATTGCACCTCAGTAAAAGCCATGTGGGACTCTCTGAATATGATTGTAGCTGGTTCAGCAGATGAGAGGAAGGACAGAAGGTCTAACCTCATATCCCAATATGAGAACTTCAAGAAGGAAGAGGCTGAGACAGTAGAAGCTATGTACACAAGGCTCAACTCCATAATCAATGAGCTGAGAACACTGGATAAGGAGATTACATTGACAGAAGTCAATGACAAAATTCTGATGTGCTTTCCCAGCACATGGGATCTCAGAATCTGGCCAATCAAGGAGTCCAAAAGTACAATAGAGATCTCAACTGAAGCCCTCCTTGGCAAGCTCAAGTCATTTGAGCAAGTACTGAAGACCAGGGAAGCTGAAGCTGAAGCTAAAGCACCCACTCCAACAAGGAAACAGCAAACCCTTGCTCTTAAGGCTGATGATGAGTCAAAGGTGACTCAATCAAATGAAGAATTTCTGGCACTCTTTGCCAAAATATTTTACAAGATGGGAAGGAAGGACAACAGAACGAAGTAATCAAAGTATGATGACAAGCCAAGGTATAATAAAACTCCTTCTAAAGAAATTGTTTGCTATGGATGCAGGAAGCCTGGACACATTCTCCCTGAGTGTCCAGAGACAAAGCATATGGAAAGAAGGAAAGAGAAGGATCATGAGAAGCACTACTCCAAGGCATCTTCTCACAAACACAAGAAGAAAGAAAAAGGTCTTGTTGCAAAGACCTGGAGTGACACTGAGGAAGACTCATCTTCCTCCAGCTCCAGTGAAGATGATGAAGAAGAGAAGAAAGCTAAAGAGATTTGCCTCATTGCAATCGATGCCTGCAGCAGTAATTCAGCTGCAGAGATAACTGAAGATGAGGAGGATGAGTTATCTGATGAAGACCAGGTAATAGCATCTTATGATTTTACTTCAAATGATTTTAAGCATGAATTCAAAACACTGTGTATAGATTTACTTAGCTCAGAAAAGGAGATTAAATTGCTTAGAGAGAAACTAGCTGCAACAGAATTCTTAACTAGTGAAAACATTAGATTAGAATCAGAACTCACTAGATTATCTGAGGAAATTAAGTTTCTTAAACTAGAACTAGCCAAAGCTAAGAGATTAGAAGATTCACTTAATGGTAGGAGCCTTAAGTTACTAAAAATCACTAGCACTGCCAACACTAGGACAGACAACAATAAGTTAGGCTTAGGTGCCTCCTCTAATGAACCCCCATTGCTCCTTAAATATAATCTATCTACACTAGTAAAGTTTGTTTCTGAAAAGGGAATACACAATACCGAGGTTGTCCAGAAAGCCAAGAAAATGCTAAATAAAATTAATAGAAACAAAAGGAAACAGAAGTTTATAGAAATACAAAAATCGTCGAACACCCATCGACGATCGCCGCACCCATTGTCGAACGACAATTGACGATCACTGAACTCACCTGCTGGGAACAATTACTCAGCAATGAGGGATCGACGATCTCAGCCTGAGTCGTCCAACAGAGATCGACGATCGTGGAACCCAGAATTTTATTCTTTGAACCAAGATCGACGATCTGTGTACCGATCGTCGACCATCGATCAACGATCAGAACTAAATTCTCAAAATTACAATAATGCTTACAGGAATAATAAGTTTAACAGCAACCCTAAGTCTGCTATCTATATTCAGATTGGATTATCCCACCTAGGAGATCTCACCCCCTAGGATATCATCCTCAACCTGCATATTCTTTCATTTCTAATTTCTTTTATGTGAAGAACAAGGGACCCAAGGTTACCTGGGTCCACAATGTTTAATTTATATTATTGCAGGTGAAGACCTATCCTATCACTCTGAACAAGTGGTATTTGGATAGTGGATGCTCAAAGCATATGACAGGAAATAAAGATAATCTTTCAAGCTTCAAAGCCAAGTTCGGACCAAAGGTGGTCTTTGGTGATTCCAGCTGTGGTCAGACTGAAGGATATGACAAATTCACCTTAAGATCAGTGACTTTCAAGAAGGTAGCATTTGTCACAGGACTAAAGCACAATCTCATCTCAGTAAGTCAGCTCTGTGATGCTTGCTACCAGGTTTTGTTTTCTAACACTCTATGCAATATTACTTTGAACAATGAAATTGTGCTGGTAGGTATTAGACAAGGTAATATATATCTTGTAGATTTAAATTCCACTTCTTCTGAAATTTTTTTATTTAATGAAGTGAGTTGTAATAATACTTTGTGGCATAGAAGGCTAGGTCATGTTAACCTTAAAAATATATCTAGGTTATTAAATACAACCTTGTCAGAGGTTTGCCCTCTTGCCCCTACAAGAAGAAAGGCCTATGCAAGGCTTGTCAGCTAGGCAAGCAAACCAAAAATAGTTTCAAAGCTGTAAATAAAAGTGATTCACCTAGAATTCTGTACCTATTGCACTTGGACCTTTTTGGTCCAATAGCTGTACAAAGTCTAGGAGGGAAATTCTATACCCTAGTGATTGTAGATGATTACTCCAGATTCACTTGGGTGTTCTTCTTGAGAACTAAATCTGATAACTTTAAAGTTCTTACAGACTTTCTATATTGTATAAAGATTGAGTTCAATACTCGCATTGCCCTGATCAGAAGTGATCATGGGACAGAGTTTGATTCTCTTCTTATGCAAGAATTCTGTGAGAAAGAAGGTATCAGACACAGTTTCTCTGCTCCTAGAACTCCTCAACAAATGGGGTAGTTGAAAGGAAAAAACAGAACCCTGATTAAAGCTGCAGGAACATTGTTAGCAGATGCTAACATGCCTCTATCCTTCTGGGCAGAAGCAGTTAAACATAGCTAATTATGTGCTGAACAGGAGTCTGATACATAAACTAAAGGGGAAGACTCTTTATGAATTACTTAAAGGAAAGAAACCTAAAATACATTATTTTAGAATCTTTGGCTATGTAGTCTATATCCACAATAATAACAAAGAATATATTAGAAAGTTTGAACCAAAGGCTTCAATGGGAATCTTTCTAGGATATTCCCAAGTAAGCAAAGCTTATAGGGTATTTAATAAATCCACCCTAAAAATTTAAGAATCAGTGCATGTGTCCTTTGATGAAGCAAAAATGTTTTACAGAGAGAATGAAACTTCCTCCAGCAACTTTTTGCAGGTATCTGACTTATGCAAGAACTTGGATAAGCTGAAACTCACACAGGAGATTCAACCTCAATCAACACCTCAAACAGTTGACTCAGAAAGTGATGAAGATCAGACAGAAGTAATTGTAAATGTACCAACAGCCAATCAAATTCCACCAGAGGAATTGATTCCAACTGCTGTTGAAGATCACATTCCACCACCTGATTATGTCACACTTAGGGATCACCCTACATCTCAAGTGATTAGAGACATTTCAACTGGTGTGCAAACCAGACATCAACTAAGTCAAAATGTGATGCTTGCCTGTTTTCTTTCCCAGATTAAGCCCTTATCCATAAAAGATGCTAAGCAAGATCCCCACTGGATCATTGCTATGCAAGAAGAGCTAAACTAGTTTTAGAGATGCAAAGTGTGGAATTTGGTTCCAAAACCAAAGGCCACCTTGTTATAGGCACCAAATGGGTGTTCATAAATAAGTTGGATGCACAAGGAATAATTGTAGGAATAAAGCAAGGCTTGTAGCACTAGGCTACAGACAGGAAGAAGGAATAGATTATGATAAGACTTTTGCTCCTGTTGCAAGGCTAGAGGCAATAAGGATCTTTCTAGCATATGCAGCCTACATGAACTTTAAGGTTTTTCAGATGGATGTCAAGAGTGCATTCCTAAATGGTGAGCTAAAAGAAGAGGTATTTGTTGAACAACCTCCTGATTTTATTTCTTCAACTTATCCCTCACATGTTTTTAAGTTGGAAAAAGCTCTGTATGGACTTAAGCAGGCTCCTAGAGCATGGTATGAGACTTTAGCTAATTTCCTATTAGAACATAAGTTTGGAAGAGGCATAGTTGATAGAACTATTTTTATTAAGAACCACAAATACAAAATCCTGTTAGTTCAAATCTATGTGGATGATATTATATTTGGATTCCATTGATCCCAAACTATGCAAAAAGTTCTCTGACCTAATGCATTCTAAATTTTAGATGAGTAGTATGGGTGAGCTGTCTTATTTCCTTGGTCTCCAAGTGAAACAAGATGCTGATGGCATCTTCATCTCCCAATCTAAATATGCCAAGGAATTGGTAAAGAAGTTTGGGATGACAAATGCTTCAGCAATGCACACTCCTATGGCTACTAATGTAGTTATTGATTCTGATGATAAGGGAAAGCCTGTTGATCAGAAAAATTATAGGGCCATTATTGGTTCCCTATTATATCTAACTGCAAGTAGGCCAAATATAATGTTTGCTACATGCATATGTGCTAGATTTCAGGTCAACCCTAAGGAATCTCATTTGACTCTTCTCAAGAGAATCTTAAGATACTTGAAGGGATGTCCTAATTTAGGACTTTGGTACCTAGCTGAATCAGAATTTGAGTTGATTGGATACTCAGATGCTGACTATGTTGGTTGTAGAGTTCATAGGAAGAGCACCTCAGGGACTTGTCAGTTCCTAGGTGAGAGATTAGTCTCTTGGTTTTGTGAAAACCAGACTTCTGTTTCAACTTCAACTGCAGAGGCTGAATATATAGCAGCTGCTAGTTGCTGTTCACAGATTCTGTGGATTGAAAATCAACATTTGGATTATGGGTATACACACAAGAACACCAAAATCATGTGTGACAGTACTAGTGCTATTTCCATAGCACAAAATCCTGTGCACCATTCTAGGACTAAGCACATTGACATTAGCCACCATTTTCTTAGAGACTGTGTTGACAAGAATAAGATAAATCTCGAGTTTATACCCACAGATCTACAGAGAAGTGATATTTTCACAAAGCCATTAGATGAACAGAAACATCTATTCTTTTTGAATCAACTAGGCATGATGGATGGATCAGACTAAGTAAAAATCTGCTAAGTTGAAATCTGTTATAAAATCGTCGAACGGCGTTCGAAGATAGTCGAACAGGTTGAGCCTGATCGTTGACCTCGGGTCTACGATAGCTCTTTGCGCTTAGAGACAGAAATCGTCGACCGATGATCGACGAATCTGCTTCGGAAACCGATCGCGACCGACGATCGACGACCGATTCTCTTGACCTTCACTCAGAGATCGACGTTTTTAGTTTATTACAAAACGATCGTCTATCTAGGTCTGAAGATCGTCGACGAAGCTCGCCTTTTCATATTCCGCTTTATGGATTATCTCAAGCCCTCGTCCCGCGTTTTTCTCTTCCCTCTTCTTGCGATCTTTCCCGTTCCAGATCTTCTAGTCATTTTCGATGGCGATTCCCTCTGCAGCCTTTTCTATGATGATGTTTGACGCCGGCTTTAGTGTCGATTTCGAGTCTTTCAGCGACAGCGATCAGATTTTTCAGGAAATGCTACAGTTATGTGACGATCAAGGCCTCAAGAAATTGATGTCCACAAGGATCAAGCTACACATGTCTGAAATAAAGGAATGGGTTTATACGTCCTCTTCAGATGATAAGACGATGACTGGAGCAATTAACGGCGTGGAGGTAACTCTCTCTCCAGAGATTCTAACTGAAATTTTTGAGCTACAGAATGGTTCTGATGAGTATGAACAAGACTCTACTGAGTATGCGAGGATGCTGCTGGAAATAGGTCATGCAGAAGGCATCCCATCCAAGCTCCTAAAGGTAAACTTATTAGTAGGTTTTAAGTTTTTTGCTGATCTTGTTGGGAAAGTGTTGCTCGAAAGCACTCAGCCCATGACAACATAAATCGGCAGCAGTTTGCCTTGATGTCTGCGCTAGTAAACAAGAAAGCAATCAACTGGGCGGGATTGCTGTTTGAATTGATCAGGAAGAAGAACAATAAGAAAGAGGTGTCCCTCGTAAGGATAATTGCGGTCTTTCTATCAAAGAAAGCGCCCCAGCTGTTAGGATCTGTTCATACAGCAATCAATGCTAGCAAAAGGATTGACCCTTCACTGTTTGTGAAATGGAAAAGGACAATACAGAAGCCAACAAAGACTGAGTCTGCCCTTCCAGCATCTGAGAGAACAAGGGTTGTTGCAGTCATTCCCCAACCTAGTGAAGATCTTCCTGCTTCCTCCTCCCTACCATCCACCAACATAGACATTCCTTCTTCTCCCGTGAACAATCCATCTCAACCTGCTTCCCCAACACCAGCCCATCTTGAATTACCTAACTTAAATTTGGATTCTATGTTTAATTTGCTTACCCCTTCACCTCATCCTTCACCAGCTCAAATTCCTCACTAATCTCCAGCCTCTCCAAATCATCAATCACCTACTACAGATCAACCATCTCATCATACATCACCTACTGATGAAGCAACAGTTCAGAAGACCACCATCCCTGATGACTCTCCATCAACAATTCCTCCATCATTCCAAATTACCCCAGCATTCATTGCCTCAGTCTTAGACCTCATCACCCCTTCCATAAAAGCCATGATCACTGAGGCCATTGCCCCCTTGCTTTATCTATCTCCACTCTTGCTGCCTCTACCTCTGCCCTTTCAAACCCTTCTTCATCTAGGGGCCTGGGTGTAGTTCTCACCGAACCCAGGCAGGGGGAGATGTTCAATGAAGATGAGTCAGGCTCTGCTCAGGCTCATCAGATTGTGCAGTCTGCAGTAGTAGTAGAGCCAGAAATTTGCTTAGATACAGCTCCAGATACAAATGTTTTAGATTTTGCTCAGAGGATATCTATAGATTTAGATGCTCCAGTAGTCTTTGGAGAAGAATTGGAGGCATTCCTTGACTCTGATGTTTAGTCCTCTTCTTCCTCCTATGGAGACCTTTCCAATTCAATCTCCTCCCCTTGTACTTCTGATCCTCTCCAGGCCATTGTTTGCTATAAGAGACCAGTGTGCCTTCAAATTTTGGATAAGGTTGTTATTTCTTAAATAATAACTGAAGCAGCTCTTGCCTTCAAAGTTTGTCTTAAGGAGATCTCTACTCCAGTAGTTGCTCGGTACCTAAAAGGAATCATTACATCATTTCTAGAAGCCAAATGGAAGTCTGCAGAATCCTTAGATAAGATTGAGTCTGTTGCTGCTCTATAAAGGGTTCCAGATGTTGGTTCTGCTGTACCATCTACTTTTTGGGACGACACTCCAGGACCAAACTTGGATGATCTCATTGCCCTAGACATCCTAAAAGAAGAAAGAGAAAAAGCCATTGAGAAGGCTAAAGAAGAAAAAGAGAAGGTTTTGTTCAAAGAAATTGATGATCTATATGACAAAACTCAGTCTTCTCATTCTGAAGATGAGGATGAGGATTCTGATGATTCTGAAGGGAATAAGAAAAAGAAAAGGTTTACTGCAAAGAAAAGGAAAGCTGTTGCTCCACCTCTTCCAAATCCAGATCATGACACTCCTTACTACATTTTGAAAGGAATTGATCCCAAAGCAAAGAATTTTGAGGCCTAGATGTGGTACTCCAAGAATGAACAAAAAGCAAGGAAGAAGAGCAGGAGGTACTCTCCTCCTCCCAAGGGATTTCCGAGAGGTCCTCCTCCTCCTCCATCTGCTGGTGCTTCTGGAAATATTGCATCCAGATCTTCTGCTTCTTCAGCTAGCCAGAATCAATCCTATACATATCAGAGAAAGGGAAGGCAGCCTCCTCAAAGCAGCTCATACAATCAGAGGCAGACTAGGCACTCAGACACTCCAAGAGAACAGGTAAAGGAAGTTGTATATCAACAACCTACCTTCTCTCCTCCTCCAGCTCCTGAGTCTTCTCCTAAACAAAGATTGTCTTCTTCAAAAGAAAAACCTGCTCAGGTCAAGCAAGCTGTTTTCAAAGGAAAATGAGTTCTATTCTCTGACAGGTCTAACAAAAAGTTTGTTGAATTTGCTCCTCCACCCAGTCTTTCAATTCCAGAGCCAACAGATCTGAATGACAAGCCATCTCAAGTACAAACTGAAAGTTTTCAAACACAGTTAGTGAAATTTAAACCTGTAAATCCTTTGGATCTATCTGAAGAAAATGAGTATGAAAGCCAAGAGCTTGATTACAACTTTAGAATGGCTAGATTTTTAGAACTAGTTGGAGCTGCACAAATCAGGAAAGCTAAATAAGAAGGCAAAGACATATCAGAATTCTCCACCATGTCAAAATATAGGAAGAAAGAGTTGGATAGATTTCAAGTCAGCTCAGAGGTTTTTGATGTTTCAAAATATATGGAAAAACATCCAGAAGCTGTTCTGCCCAAAGCAGGAGAACTGAAGATCATTGGAGAACAGGACCTGAAGCTATCAAAGAAGGAAGCATATGATCGTAAATGAAAAATTTCTTTCTCTCCTGCTTCTTCTATTCCTCCCTCAGACTCTGCTGATAATTAACTATGATGTTTGTTTATCTATCTGATTTATTCCAATCTTACTACTGTTTATATCTATCTGTATTAGATTTATTTTGTTTGAGTGACATAACCGAAATAGGGGGAGATTGTTGGTTCCTTAGTTTTTATTTGGGCTTGGTCATCTCTTTTAGGCTTATTTGACCCAAGATTTATCTATGATCAATGGTTAGACTAAAAGGCTAGTCTATCCATAGGATAGTTTGTTTGGATTGGATTGTTATGATTTTTGACTAAGTATTTTTGTGCTCGACGATAGTCGATCGTCGCTCGACGATCTTCGACTGAAGATCGACGATTTAAGAGTTATATGAACTTTGAAGTAGGATCGACGATCTGCCTGCTCAGATCGACCATTGTGTTGCCCTGGTCGACGTTTTCTGTGAAGAAAGTTTTTCTTCAGGTCGACGATCTGCTTGCTAAGATCGACGATCTCCGTTCTCTGGTCGACGTTTTCTGTACGCTATTTCTTGTATTCTTCTCTTATAAGATAATGTTTTATTTCCTCATTCGTAAGACATATTTTACTCAAATATTCATCTTAATAAAATGCTCATATTTCTTTGCTTATTTGCAATATTCTTCTTGCATTAATTGAGAGATTTGGCAGAATAAAGTCTTTTGTTTTATTAGAGGAAATCGTGTTTTCTAACAGCTGTATTATAGCCGTTATAACTTGTTTCCTGTGGCAATTTATAAAGTCAATTTGATAGAATATTTTAATATCCTTAATTCCTTTTTGGGAATGACATAGAAGATTTCTGGCGCAGCTTTTCTTTATTTGTTTTATTGTATTGTTTGGAAAGCTCTTTTAGTGCAGAGCTCGAGACATTATTCAAAAATAAGAGAGAAGGTTCTATATTAGCAGCGTAGATCGTTGAAGACAAAAGGAGAGAGACACAATAACTCAATACAATTCAAAAACAGACACAGAACATGAATTCTCAAGTGAAAAAGAAAAAGCCTTCTTCTCCCTGAGTGCATCCTGTCTTCAGGAAATCAACTCTCAGTGCTCAAGCTTTCAAGAAGAAGAACATCCCAGATTGCAAAAAGCTCCTGAAGAAGAACATTCACTCAATATTCAGAGTCTTCTTCATAGCTGTTTCAGAAAGCTGTTCAAAGCAATTTGGAGTTCCTACTCCCTAAAGCAAAGCTTCTTCATGGACATTCTCTAAGCCAGGGGGAGCTTTGAATAATTCAGTGCAATCCATTAGCTTCTCTGAACACAGATAAGACACTCTTACTTTCTTCTTTAACCTCATGTAAAAGGGTTATTACTCCCTTCAAAAGTTAACCATTGGTGGCAGAGCACCTGATAAAAAACCTGTGTGTTTGGTTCTTAGGCACCTGATCAAAAGCCTTAAGGGTTTCTAGATCTACCTGTAGAAGATCTTGTGATGGCAGGGCACCTAATCAAAAACCTGTAGTGGATTCCTACCAGGGTGGTAGAAGAGTGGATGTACCCAATTGGGGAACCACTATAAAGTTCTTGTGTTGTCTGGTTTCTCATTTAATTTATGCTCTGTGGTTGTGATAGATATAACTAGGTTGCTAGTTGCTGTGTTAGGACTTATGCTTGACTGAAACTTCAGTTAGCATCCTTTGGTATTCACTCACTCTGTTAGGCTTTTAGTTTAAAGCTTTTATTTTTATATTTCGCAAATAGCTCAAGAGAAGTGTTTAGAGTCTCTTCATTTTTGAATACTCTATTCACCCCCCCCCCCCTCAGGAGTAGTAAGTATCTTATCCCCTCTCTTTCACAATCAGTTTGTGTTTTTAAATTATCAACAAAAGTTGCTCCCCAGATAAGGCGCCAAAAACTTGGTGATCTCTTTTCGTGGTAGAGAAAAGAGAGCCGAGCTAGCAATCCAACTAGGAAAGTATACCTATCGAACTGTAACTAGGGGTCACAAGTGTCTTATTAAAATCCTGGAACTGTTGAGTAACCTTACTCACACGAAAACTATTATCTTTTTGAAGTATTGTTTGAGGGTTTAAGAGAAAGCTAATTGTGATTAAGAAAAGAAATATTGCGCTAAAATGAGAACTACTTGCAGTTAAATAAAGAGCTATTAAAAGCGATCATAATGGAGGGTTGAGATGATGAAATGGAAAAGCACTCAATCGAGAATCACCTTGGCAAAAGTTGATTAAAAATGCGATAATAAACCTAAGCTTAATTAGGGAAAGGTCCTTGACCGTAGAGGTTCCCAAAGCTTGAACACGCTTCTCTCAAAGTCATGCTTAACTGAGTTTAGGAAGGTCCGACCGAACTCTCGTCCAAATCGGAGGCCTAAAGCTCGCTTTACGCGGTGAACTCCACTATTGGATTTCACTCCAATCCGGGAGATTTAACGTCTGCCTCTCTCGAGGGGTGCGTGCAACTCTCTTTACTCTTGAGTGTTCACTTCAAACTACGAGCCTCTCGGCTAGCTAAGAGTGAAAACAAAGATGGAAATTATATATCGATGATATAACTCCAAACATGAATAATCAAGAGTAAATCGAAGGCCTAAACCCTAAAAAGAAATATTAAATTTAAAGCATCATAACTTAATCAACTCGAACCTCGGATCATCAAGATCGAGTACAAGGAGGATTAGTTAATCTTGGAGAAGTGTAAGAGGAGAGATGAGTAGAAGAACATTAAGAACACAAAGCAAAAGGGCACTTTAAATGAATATTAAAAGAGAGCTATAACTTGTAGTAATGGGTTACACTTGCAATGAAATAAAAACCTATGCTAGCATTAACACTAGGGTACAAATGAAGTTACAAAAACCACAACAATAGGAGTACACTAATCTAGGGATAAGAAAAGCATTAAATGAGAAAGAGAGAGAGAGCATAAAGATAATAAGAAATAAAGGGGCAGCACCTCCCCTCTCAACCAAAAACTTTTTTGGACACAAAGCGGAACCATTGAATTTATAGACTTTCTCACGGGTTGGTCACACCCTCTTTCACGCCAAGGGAGTGCATGTTAGGGGGCCGTACCTCGGGCTTCAGATTCTTGTAGGAATGATGATTGCTTCTGTACAATGGTGGACATGCCCTGGGACACGCCTGTATAGGGGGGACGTATAAGGCACGTCACGTCTCAATCATTGGTCAAAAATCCTTCAGTTATCTAAAAAGGTGGAACACGCCCCAGGGCCACTCCCGTGTAGAGGGGCGTGTCAGTACTATTGACGTGTAGTAACAGATAATCTTTAAATGCGGCAGTAGGCTTCGGGATGAGGGTGACACGCCTAGAGACATGCCTAGGGAGGGCGTGTAAGGGGGGCATATCAGGAGTTTTTCTCTTAATTTGGTCTTTGGTAGCAATCTTCCTCGAGATTAGGTTACAGGCCTGGTGACATGCCCAGGGAGGGCGTGTCAGGGGGGCGTGTCAGGTCATTTTGGCCGAAAACTTAGTAAATTTACAAAAAGAAGAGAAAACATTAGTGGAAAAAATATGTACAAAGGAGGTCAATATATAAGCTTACAAGACATGATTTGTGTATTAAAAACCGAAAAATAACATAATAGTTTAGACTACAAAACATATTATCAACCTGACTTGATTTTGCTTTGCTGCAGACCGCGTATGACATCGCGCATAATGTCTTCCAAGACGCAATGTTTCCTCATGTGAAGGAAGGTGTCGAGGTCACCGTTGAGTGATTTATTGAATGCGGCTTCACTAGTGATGGGGTGGAAACAGTCCCTTTTTTGATGATCTTCCCTGAGCAAGAAATGCAGGTCACAACAATGGATCGAGTTGCAAAAGGAAAGACAGTGGTTGAAGATGATGATGAAAAAGAAGAAAGTGAAGAGGGCCTAGCCGATGATGAGGCTGTCGAGGATGCTGGTTCAAGCCAGCAGTGGGAAATCCAGTCCAGCAAGTCCGCTTCATCATCTAGCTCTGATGATGGCAGCCCGCAGAGCGAGTCCGCAGATAGCGAGAGCTTAGATGGAAGCGAAAGTGACTCAGGGGGCTACTCTCCTGACTTCAACATTGATGAATATTCAAGTCCTGATGCTCCTGCGAAAAAGAAGCAGAAGATATCGAGAGAATGAGAAGATGTATTTTGTTTTTATTTTTTGTAAAGTGGTGGACTCGATCAGAGGTCACCAATTATTAAAAAGATATAAATTTTTTGCTGTATTAAATACAAATGATATTTTGATCAGCTCGCATCTTTTGTTATTTTGATTGTTCATTTCTTATTCTCTTCAACACATTGTTAAGTGTCTACAATGTGCATGATCATTAATTTTCACTAGAGTTTAGTGAAAACCAGTCCGCGCCATTTGGAATTTAGGCCGCCAGGTTAGAGATAAGTATAGCTCAGAGATAACCAAGATTGATAATAATCCAGTCCACGACACTTGACTTACAGCTCGCCAAGTTCACAGCAGAAATGATTTAGCTGTAGTTCGCTGTAATTTCTTGAACATGATAAGAATGCGATTTTCCAGCTTGTCAAAAAAGATCTAGATAGTTGGTGGACTCTGGTGAATACCGATTCCAGTCCGCAATTTCATTAACTAATACTGATGAAAAACCTTTGCGAGCTGAGAAAAGATAAATGATTGACATTGCGAACATTGAGAGAATTATAGATAAACTCTTCGTGCTGAGAAAGATTGGTTAATATGACTTAGGTGACCAAGCAGGCAGGTGCACACTAAGCCCATTACATTCCTCGCAGGGTCACAAAAATTGTAAACCACATCACCCATGTAATTTGGAGGACAGAAAGATCAGCCTTTGCGGACTATGGCGACTACCAGAATTCAGTCTAACTGGATAAAAATGATCCACAGCTTAGGTGACCAAGCGGGCAGGTTCGTACGAAGCCCATTGCTTTCCTCGCAGGGTCACAGAAGCTGTAAGACCAACCCACTGCAAAAATCGGTAGACTGCACGAACACCAAAAAATTGTCCGCACAGAGGAAGGATTCACAACTCTAGTGACCAAGCGGGCAGGTGCACACGGGTCCCATTGATTTACTCACAGGGTCACAAGAGCTGTTAGATCACCCCAGAATTTGCGAACTGAGCAGACTCAAAAAATGCAGTCCGCGCCTTGCCTAAATTCTACCTGCGAGATGAGAAAGAGTTACAGACTTAGGTGACCAAGAGGGCATGTGTGCACGGATCCCATTGGTTTCCTCAAAAAGTCAGAAAAGTTATACATTCAATCCTCACCAAAAGAGAGGAGAAAGGTGTACTACCCTCTTCCCTAGAGTACAGTCCAGGTTGATCTTTCGAGCAGGTGCATATAGAATTGCTTTCCTCTTTGATCATCCGAGCTGTGGGTCTCCTACAAGCACTGCTTTAGGGTTCCAAAGAGTTTTTGAGGGTCACAAGCTAGGATGATCTATGGGCAGGTGCATATAGCATTGCTTTCCTCACGTGATCATCAAAGTTATAATGATATCCCTTACAAGGCAAGGTGCAGGCAGCACCCACCCTGTCCCTCCAAAATGTAGAGGTGAGGTTAGATACCAGCCGGGATAAAAAATTCAGTAGCCCACCGCGCTAGAATCTTTAAGCTCCCACTATAGGGCGCGAAATCTCCTTGCAACACGTGGTCATTGTGGTATTACGCTAATGAGAATGATTCAAAGGGGTCTAAGCTGAACACGATGATGTCTCCTATAGTCATTTATCCTTGCTTTTTTATTGTTTAGGAGACGGAAAGCACTCAAAAAAGTGTCAGTAAGGTGCCTTTGATTAATAATAATCTTTGAAATATTAAAAAGGAAGAATAAGAGAGGAGTTGGTTCAAGAATAGAACCGTTTTAGATCTTCTCCACTCCATGTATATGGTACATCATTTCCTTCATAAGTTTGTAGACGATATGCCCCGTTCTTAAGAACTTCCTTGATTATGAATGGACCAGCCCAATTCGGATTCAGCTTCCCTAGTGAGTCGGTTCTTGCAGCAACATCAAGTTTTTTAAGAACAAGATCTCCCACTTGAAAGTCTTTGATCCTCACGTTCTTATAAAAGTATCTGGCCATTCTTCACTTTAGTTCTTCCTGCCTTATTGCTGCTTTATCTCTGATTTCATCCAAGCTGAATTTAATCTCTTCACTATTCAGCTCAAGCTAATATTCCATGACCTATCTAGCAAGCAGAACTCTTAGTGATGGAACATCAAACTCTACTGGAAATGAGGGCCTCTAAACTATGAGATAGCATGAAAGGAGTCTCTCCAATTACTGATGAAGGTGTTGTACTCAAGGTCCAGAGAACCGATGGAAGTTGATCATCCAGACTACCTTTGAGATTTTGCACTTTCTTCTTGAGCAAATTGAGAATCTGCTTGTTCGCTGCTTCAACTTTGATATTACTTCTGGGATGATGGATTGATGCAAAACGCAGCTCTATTCCAATCTGCTTTCAAAAATCAACCATCTCACTATTGTTGAACTGTGGCCCATTGTCTATGATAATAGCAATTGGAATCCAAAGTCGGCATACTATCTCGCCCCAAATGAAGTTCTTTACAACCTGAGTTATTGTTTTAGCTAATGCTTTGGCCTCGATCCACTTGCTGAAATAATCAATCATAACTATAATGAAATGCCGTTGTTCGTTTGCCATGGGAAAAGGACCAAGGAGATCCATTCCCCATACTATAAAGGGCTATGGAGTTGCGATTGATTTGAGCAGCTGAGCTAATTGATGCTGAAGCAGAGCAAACTTCTTGAACTGAGCACATTTCCTTGCATAAACTTCTGAATCTATATTCATAGTAGGCCAGAAATATCCTTGTCGGAGGATCCTTTTTCCAAAGTCCATGCTCCTGAGTGACATCCACACTCACCAGAATGAAATTCATGAAGCACGACATGAGCTTCTTTTTCTGAAACGCATCTCGCCATAGTTTACAGGAAGGTCTTTCTATATAGAATTCCTGATACCAAATAGTAATATGCTACCTTTTCTGAATTTCTTCTTATCTTTGATTGTTGGATGAAATTTCCCTATAGTTAGGTAAAGAATGATTGGGTCCATCCAGGAGGAGCACTGATCCATCTCCATCATCTCTTCTTCATCCACTACCGAGCGGAAGAGTTCAGAAGTTGTTCCTCCTGATGGGAGTCCATACTTAGCAAGAACATCTGCTTCTTCATTTTCAGTCCTCGGGATATACTCGATAGTAAAGCTCTTGAACTTACTAATTTCCATCTTGAAGAGAGGAAGGTATTTCTTTAAGATTGGTTCTCTGGTTTCAAAGTTGCCCAAAACATGTGAAGCCATAACTAGAGAATTAATTTTTATGTGACCATGCTCAATCCCAAGTTCTCTTGCAAGCTTTAAGCTGGCCAATAAAGCTTCATATTCTGCCTAATTATTTTTAGTTGTAAAGAAGAACTTTATTGCTTGCTCTAGCTTAATGCCATTAGGATTAATAAGAACCACTCCTGCTCCTGAGGAATTTCTCCCTGAGGCCCCATCAACATAGATGGTCAAAGCCAAAGGAGATCTTTTTGCTTGACTAGAGGTTGACTTTGTCGTATCAACCAATAAATCTGCCAGTACTTGAGCCTTGATAGCTATTCTGGGCACATAAGAAATTTCAAACTCACTCAGCTATATTTCCCATTTAGCTAATCTCCCTGAATGATCTGGCTTTTCTAGCACACATCTCAACGCTTGATCTGTCACTACTTGAATTGCATGTACCTGAAAAATATGGATGGAGTCTCCGAGCAGACATTACTAATAATAAATCCAACCTCTCCAAAATCAGATATCTTGTTTCTGCGCTTTTGAGGATATGGCTAACATAGTAAACAAGAAACTGTCTTCTGTTCTCTTCTCAAATAAGAACTAAGCTTACCGCCTCCGGGAATAACATTTCCCCTGATCTGGGGCTCTGCGGCAAGGGTGTTGAAGTTAACTGTTTCTTAAGCCGCTCAAAGGCTTCTGAACACTCTTCTGTCCATTCAAACTTGGACGCTCCTCGAAGAGTTTAAAAGAAAGAGGCACTCTTATCGCCAACTCGAGAGATGAATCTCCCGAGACCTGCCAACCTTCCTCCTAATTGATGACCTTATTTTGGTGGCTTAGGAGGTGCCATATCAAGAATAGCTTTAACTTTATCAGGATTAGGGGCAAGTCCTTCCGGAGTAAGGAGATGACCAAGATATTTCACCTTACTCGCCCCAAAGGTACACTTTAATGGATTAAGCTTCATCTTATACATTCACAGAGTAGCGAACATCTCTTCCAGATCATGCAAGTGTAATGAGAAGGTTTTACTCTTGATCAAGAGATCATCAACATATACTTCAAGGTTTCTTCCTTTTTATTCTTTGAAAACACGATCCATCATTCATTGGTAAGTCTCACCAGAGTTCTTAAGCCCGAAAGGCATCACCAAGTAACAATAACAACCTTTGTTTTAGATAAAAGATGTATGAGGAACATCAGGCTTATGCATTCTAATTTTATGGTAATCAGAGAATGTATATAAGAAACTCATAAAAGAATACCCAACCGTGGAATCAACTAAAGAATCTATCTGAGGCAAGGGGTAGTAATCTTTAGGGAATGCTTTATTTAATCGTGTGAAATCTACATACATTCGCCATTTCCCCCCATGTTTTTTAACGATTACAACATTAGATACCCAAGCGAGATATTGAATTTCACTGATAAATTTTGCCATGAGAAGCTTTGCAACCTCCTCTTTGATTGGATCAGCATGCTTGGTTGCTACACCTCTTTTATTCTGTTGTACTGGCTTGACATTTGGATCGATATTGAGATGGTGGCTGGCGACATCTTGATCAACTCCTGACATGTCATCTGCTTACCTAGCGAAGACATCCAGGTTCTCAGGAAGACATGAGATCAACTCGGCCTTCTGATCTTTTGGTTGCTCCGAGTTGATGGAGAGGTACCTCTGCTCTCCTTTAGCAATGGGGACTCCTTGAGACACCTAGGCAAGTTCTAGTTTAGCTCCTTCTCTGTCATAAGCTGCTTCTAAATTGGGAGAAACTTCTGAAGCTGCAGCTGGTAAAGAGGGAGGATTGATTTTAGTCATGTTGACTGTGCGAACATAACATTCCCGTGATTTCTTTGGGTCACTCCTTACCATGTATTGCTAACCATCAATATTGAACTTTATAGCGAGGTGGTAGGTTAAGATCACAGCTTGATACTTATTGAGCAGAGGCCTCCCGAAGATTGGATAGTAGCTGCTTGGAGCATCGACTACTATGAACTAGATAAGCTTTTTTACTCCTGCAAGTCTCACTAAAAGTGTAACACATCCTTCGACCTCCTTCCTTTCTCCAGAGAAGCCATATAGTGGCCCTTTAGTGGAAAGCAGAGGCTTTTCGGTCTTCAGGGCCTCAAAGGTTGACTTGAAAAGGAGGTTAATAGAACTGCATTTATCAATCAGAATTTTGTCCACGGTGTAGTCCTTGATGACATCTTTGATAAAAACAACATCATTGAATGGAATTGTAGTTGGGGGAAGGTCATCCTGACCAATGGTAACATTTCCCCTTGATGGAGCAGAAGAAGAAGTAGTGGCGACCTCTGCCCGAGAGACCCTTGTGATTTAAGATTTGCGAGTGCATTCGGTCCATGCTCCACCATGAATGCAAAAAAGCCACCCCAGGCTCCTTCATAATCTGCATCGATGCATTTTCTCTAAACGTTGATAGGCCCCAGATGGCCAACATCCTCGATCTCTTCACATTCCCAACGGGCTTCAGCCACCTCCTTGCCTTCGGAGGTAGACGGCTTTGACGAATCGTCTTTCTTGCCCAGATCATTCATTTTGCCTTCAACAATCAACTTTTCGACCAGCTTTTGAAGGGCTCTACATATCTCAGTCGAATGTCCCTTCTCCTTGTGGAACTCGCAGAACAGATCGGAGTTCCATGGTTTCAACTCTCTTGGAGGTCCTTGATTCATCTCATCAGACTTCCTTTGCAGAATCTGAATGACCTCATCAATGCTAAGTCCTAGATCTGCAAACTCATCCACGGAGTCACTACAATGTTGCCTTGAGCAGGCGGAGCATCCTGAAGAACTGGAAGAACTTGTGTTGGTAAGGTGGGAGCGGGCCAACGACAATCTCAGATCACAAAACTATTGATGGCCAATGAATGGTTTTTGTGACAGAAATGACATCCCCTTTGAGCAGGAGGCTGATAGTCGGGGCGAGGAGGCTTGGCGTGGCGATGATCAGCTAAAGAACTAGAAGCATCCCTTCCTTCAGCCTTAGCTGTCAGGGATGAAATGAACGACGGGTTGGTATTCTCGCCTTTAATGAACCGGTTGAGGAGAGCAATCAACTCTTGATAAGTTGTTGGTGCTTTGGTTATTGCCATGAACTTTAGAGGACCTTCCTAGAGGCCGTGGATCAAACCGACTTTGTAATAGTCTGGTTTCACATTCTGCACCCCTAGGATCTCTTTTTGGAAGCGATCAATGAATCGGGCAGATAACTCATTATTTCTTTGCTTGATATCAAAAAGCGTTGTTAGACCATCCTTTCTATTCTTGGAGGTAGCAAACCTCAGCAGGAGCTCACTGCGGAACTCGACAAAAATAAGAAATTGAGCTTGGTGGCAGGTCATAGAACCACTCTCTTGCCTGTCCATTGAGAGTGGTAACCAAGAGTTTTCACTTGATAGTGTTCGAGAGGCATCTCAAGGCTATGACCCCTTCGAAGGCCTACAGATGGGCCATTGGATCGCTCTCCCCTGTATATATAGGCATACAAGGTTCTCTGAAACTTCTTCGAGCTGACTCCCATCGGATTCTATCCACAAAAGGAGAGGGCGATTCATAACAAGCAGGGTAGGCGGGCAGGAAAGGAGCAAGAGCATCCGCGGGCTATGTGGAAAAGCGGTTTGTGAAGTCAAGCTTGCGGGCAGGACGGCCCCAGGCCGCCTCTCTGAAGGAATCCATAAGAGAGGCAAACTTATCTTCTTGAGGCCGCAAAGGAGCTATAGTCTGAGCTGGAGGGCGAGCTTGAGGAGAAGGCGTGACTGCCGGAGATTCCAGAAGAAGAGTTCAGAGAGCTGGAGTCTGGCGTACTGGAGTGTCTGTGGGATCTACGCGCTTATCGCCTGACTGATTGTATCCAAACGATGATTGTTCTCCCTGTGATATCGCTCAACCTCCCAACGAGACTGTTCAATCGCATCCCATACTGATTCCTCAGACGAACTGGAGCGGTCTGAACGGCGAGCTCGGCAGTCTGACATGCTGGTTCGCTGATTTCGAAAAACTGCTTGAGATCTGAAGGTCGCGTGTTAACTATTGATGCGCCGAAACGGACACCACCAGCAAACGGTTTGAATATGGGGGAGAGGAAAGGAAAACAGGCGACTGTAAATAGCTATCTACTAGCGGATCAGAGAAAGAAACAAAGCCGTGAGCCACGGCAACACCAGACTTTGACCATCGCGGCCTAAATTCCTCTCTTGTGAAGTGCTTTCCTTTGATTTCAAATCCTTGACTACAAGTAGAGGAAGAGAGCTTAAAAAGAGCAATCTGGAGAACTCAATGCCTGAGATTTGAGTCAGTAACCTTTAACCAGTTGGCTCCTGGGCTCAAGTAAGCGTGCTTTGGGTGCACCGCTTCCCCAAATTTATTGGTTCGGGGGCCTGTCCAAACCGGCAGTGCTAAAATAATTGGCTGCCCGGGGTACAGGAGAACCGGGCAGCGGTGATGGAAAACAAAAATGAATAGACAAGCCAGTCTGCACAAGAGTGCCGGACTGGGCTCGCGATCAGGAGCTCTCGTCTGGCTGCAGGGAACGATCCTGACTGAAGGGTCGTGACCTGTGCGGGCTGATTCTTGAGTCCGCATGAAGAGAGTTGGTGGACGATCTGGGATGCTGATCACTTGAGGCTGGAAGACCCGTGCAGACCGGAGAGTTGATTCTGACGATGAAGGAGGCCTTTATTGGAATCTCGACTGGGAAACTTGGACGGACTGGAAACTGAGTCCGCCGCCAGAGAGCCCTGGATTATGCTAATGTTGAGACTTATCGACCTGAGCGGACTGGAGAATCGAGTCTGCCAATAAAGGAGGATGACCTGGGTCCTTGTTGAACATGTTGCAGATTCTAAGGTTAACAACTATGTCACACCTCCATCCGTCAATGTAGAATATAGCAGAAGGTCCGGCAGGGGCCCCGCACCATATTCCCCGGATAGTCAGTGGAGTTAGATATGAAATCAAAAACTACCAACCGTATTCTAACTCAGGGCTTTCTAGCGGAAGCTTTATAGATTATTAGAACTCAAGTAACATGAATGTCCACTAATATACCACATATGAATGTCATATAGAATACACCAAAAATGTGCAACCTTTAGACCTTATAATTATTCTTCACAAAAGTAGTTTACAACATCGGCACGTAGGCCGACCACACATGCAAACTATAAAAAAATTTTCGCTTGGCCTTTGAGGGCCGGTATTGCATCAAAGGGATGCAACCTATTATTTCCAGCTCAACTCTCCAGCACATGCACATGGACATTCCTCCATAAAGGTGGAAAACAATGAAACAGTCAACTTTAGTTGACCAATTTATAACGACCCTACCCCGATTCCTGCGGCAGCATTATCCTTCCCGTATGCACTCATTCCATATAGATTATATATCTATGAAGGACAATAAAGCACTATTCAATATCGCAAACGTTTGCACCGCGTGTCAAACATTACGCGCACTCAAGCATATTATCGATGTACCGGAGTTTAACAGTCCCACCACCGTCCAAAAGTTTGGGACTTGATGGTCAACTTTGAGCATTATTAGCCTAACATATATCACGTAGACCATATCACCACGACTCTCCCTCTATGCCAACAGTAATTGCCACTTACTTTAGGTCTATTTAATCGAACCACATAGAAGGGGTACATTTCAGCCTTTTCCGATTACTAAAATCTCCATGTCATCACCAAAATCTTAAACCTTCATAAGCAATCGACAGGACACAGGTCGGCCTCCCCTTTCCCATAAAGAATATCTCTACAGTCCATCCTAGCTAGGAACCGAGCCTCACAACTTACATACTACTGATGATACTTATTTTATCCTAAATTACTTGGATAAATCCATATATTTTCTTGTTTAAAATTAAGTATTTTATATATTTTGAGCATATAATTATTTCTTTTATAAAAAATTGTTCTAACTTTGTTTATTTTCTATATTTTTTAGGATTTCGACACTTACTGGTCAGTTTCCACTTTGCAAGCCCCCAGGTCACGTCCGTGTATCCCCTACACGAGCCTGTGCCTTGGTCGTGAAACCTAATTCGAATGAAGTCGCAGTCCGAAGTCCATATCCAGAAAAATTCACCTTACACGCACCTAGGTCACGGTCGTGTACCTTTAATACGGGCATGTATGCTTGGCATGTAACCAAATCCCGAAGCAGATTTGCCCCGGTCCAAGTTCAAGAAAAATCCAGCTTATATGCCCCAAATCAAGGTCGTGTACCATCTATACGGCATGTACCTTGGGTGTGTCACTCAAAGTCATCTTTTTCAGCACCGCAACAAGACTTTACCGAGCTGTCGTCGTGTCACATCTTACACCCCCCCCCCCATCATGGGCATGTACTGGGGGCGTGTAACCCAAATTCCATGCCAGTCGTTGTCCAACCAAATTTTCATCCGCCAAAGTCAACAATGCTTACACGACCCCCCCCCCCCTACACGGGCATGTAAGGGTGGCGTGTTCTTACCTGAAAAATTCCTAAAAATACCAGCAAGCTCAAAGTGTTCCAGACCATATTAGAGCACCTTAGAGCAGTTTTATAAGAAGATTAGTTGAGTTTAGTTTAGTTTTTGAGCATTGCTACTTGTTTTTCTTCGTGTTTATGTTCTTATTTTCTCCCTTTTTATCTCTCTCATTTCAAGTTATTCCTATGCTACTTTTGTAATAAACATGTAATTTCTTTTAATAGTATGGGATTAGTACATAGTTAGTCTTTATTTAATGAAATTGTAGTTTTTATTTCCATATGTAACTCCTTCTGTCTTAGTAATAAAAGTCTCTCTATCTCCTCCTCTCTTATTTTGTTTTTCTAGAATTCCTACTACCTATCCCTCTCATACCCTTCCACCATGACTAACTAAATCCTCAATAATACTCGATTGTGATGATTTGAGGATGTGTTGATCAAGTTATGATGTTTTAGATTTCTTTCTCTTTTTAAAGTACTAGCCTTATATTTTCTTTTGATTTAAATTTAGTAGACCTATATAATCGATATAAAGTCTCGACTTAGGTTTTCACTCTTAGCCAGCCGAGAGGCTCATAGTTTGAATCAATCACCCAAATGTAAAGAGATTTGAGCGCACCTCTCGAGAGAGAATGACGTAAATCTCCCGGATTGGAGTCAAATCTAATAGCGGGGTTCACCACTTAAGGCGAGCTTTAGGAATCCGAATACGGGACGAGAGTTCGGTCAGATCTTCCTTAACTAGGTTGGGCACTTCTCTGAGAGGAACGTGTTTAAGATTTGGGAACCCCCATAGTCAAGATGTCATGTTCTTTATTAAGATTTTGTTTGTTATTCCATTTTGATTAGTTAATGCCAAAGTGATTAAAAAATCGAGTACTAATTCCTTTATCCATATTATTAATCCTTTTTATAACGTGCAATTTAACGCTCTTTTTGTTAAGAAACCCAAAAAACCATTAGGTAAGATACTAGTAACTCCTCAAAGTAGAAGTAATCAATCCGCCCTTGGTAATACGACCTTGATATTGGTCCTTAATATCCAATACTATAAACGATAAGGTACACTTGCCTTTATCAAATATAGATTCGGAGAACGTCATCTTCATCTTCTCTCTTTCAGAAAACACCTCCCGGATTTTATATATCATGTTTTTGGCACCGTTGCCGGAGACTTTTGTTTTGTTATTTTGAAAAGAGGATAGTTATTAATTTTATCGCTTTCTTTTTATTTTCCCTTTATTTCTCTCCCACTTGTCTATGTTTTTAGTGTATGGCTAGAGGAAGCGAATATAGGATTTGATCATGAGATAGAGCACACCATTTTATGTTGCCTCCATTCTAGTGATCAGGAATCATAATTGGGCATTGAAGAGTCAATCAGAGACACTGCCACAAAAACAATGGATAATAATATGTCCAACCCAAATGAGGCCCAGAAAAGGACCATGTCCTATTATGAGTGGAAAAATCTGGAGTGCACACAATCAAGTATTGTCCTCCCCATGGTGGCGAACAATAACTTTGAGATTAAGTCAAGCATTATACAAATGGTTTTGTAGTCGGTGACCTTCTATGGTGTCCCGGACGAGGATCCAAAGTTCCACCTTTCAAATTTTTTCGAGATTTGCGAGACTTTCAAAATAAATGGAGTCACGAATAATGTCATTCAATTACATATTTTTCCTTTCTCCTTACAATCAAAGTCCAAGAAGTTAATGGGTTCTCTTCATAGAGGGTCCAGCACTACATTGGCCGAGATGGCAGAAAAATTCCTTACAATGTTTTTCCCGCCTGTGAAAATCTTCAAATTATGCACTGATATTCCATCCTATATGCAAATAGACTTAGAGACTCTCTACGACACGTTGGAGCGCTTCAAGGAACTATTGCATAGATGCCCGCACCACGTACTTCCCACTTGGCAACAAGTGCAAATCTTCTATAATTGTTTAAATTTCTAAACAAGACAAATGATCGATGCAGCCGCCTGAGAGACGTTAAACAAAAAAACTATTGAGGCCGCTCAAGTGCTTGTTAAGGAAATGGCATTGAATGCGTACCAATGGAACATGCCTCGTATGCGACCGGTTGAGCCAGTTGGAACTTTTGATATTGACGCGACATCAAATCTATCCCTCCAAGTAGAGCGCCTAACTAAGAATATTGCGGAGATGACTGCTTCCTCCGCCACTCCTCCTTGGGCAAATAATAATAATAACGTTAATTTTGAAGAACATGTTGACTTCATGGGAAACATTCCTCGGCCTTCCTATAACCTGAATAACGCTCCGTATAACAACACCTACAATGCTAGTTTTATAAACCACCAAAATTTCTCATGGTGCAATCAAGGGAATGCTCAACACCCTTAAAATATAAATCCTTCTTTTAATCTATCTCCCCCCCTTAATTTAAATCCACCAAGTTTTCCATCGCAATCGCTGAAGCCCTCTACCCTTGAAGAGGTCTTCACCAAGTATGTTGCTATAAACGAATCTAATATCAGGAACAACATCGGGTCAATTAAATGAATGGAAAATCAAGTGGGCAAACTAGCAAAGATGTTTTCCGGGCGACAACAAGGGACTCTGCCAAGAAACACAAAGCCGAATCCAAGATAAAATGCTAATGCCATAACCCAATATAGCAGAATGGAGGTAACATCCCAAAACAGGTTGAGCCTAATGTACATATTTTGACTCTGACCCCTACATGTTCTTCAATTTCAAAATCGCCAAATATTTTAGGTATCACTTATATTTCTAGCTCACCTATACATTACCCTTAAAAAATTAAGAACGCGCGAGAAGACGAGTAGTATAAATGTTTTTTACAAATACTAAGACAAATTTAAATCAATGTCCCCTTCTGCGTGGCACTTTCACAAATGCCGAAATACGCAAAATAACTTAAGGATATGCTTTCTAACAAAAAGTAACTCGAGGATATTTTGCGTGTTTCCCTCAACGCGGAATGCTCGATGGTTCTCCTTAACAAATTTCCACAGAAACTAAATGACCTGGGATAGTTCTCCATCTCGTGCCTCTTTGGCAATATGTTAATAAAGCACTCCCTAGCAGACCTGGGTACCATCGTCAATTTTATGCCCTTCTATCTATTCAAAAAACTAGAACTTGGTGATCCAAGCCAGATGAAAATGAGCATCCAATTAGCGGATCATTCAATAAAATATTTGATTGGGGTAGTGAAGGACGTTCTGGTCAAGGCTGACAAGTTTATTCCTGGTAAAATTCGTCATCCTTTACATCGAGAAGGACGTCGAGGTACTAATTATACTCGGTAGCCCCTTCCTCGCCACTTCTCTTGCATTAATTAACGTAAGTAATGGTCGAATCCTCCTTCGGGTTGGATACGATGAAGTTACTCTTAATATTAATACCTCAATGCGGGACTCTTTATCAAACGATGATTCCTATTTTAAATTTGAAGCCTCGTTTGAAGAAGTATGCTCTTCTCTTTCTTAGTTGCTTTCCTCAACAATAGACGATTTAGATTTGGCAAATTTATTTTGTCTTGAAGAAATGCCGACTAATTCGCCTTTTAAACCCTTCGATTTGAAAGATTAAAAAATTAAAACATCCTACGAAGAACCACATGCCCACGAACTAAAACAACTCCCCGGTCATCTGAAATATGTCTTCTGGATCAAAATTTAAAACTTCATTTCATTATCTCTTCTACCCTAAGAGATTCAGAGACTTTTGAATTATTGGAAGTTCTAAACAAACATCGTTGTGCAATTTCATGTCAGATTTCAGATATTAGAGGCATAAACCCCTCTTTTTGCACGCATAAAATTTTCTCGAGGATAACTCCCATAGAGCTATCGAGCCTCAACTACAGCTTAACCCGAACATGAGGGATGTCGTTAAGGCTGAATTAATAACAGTTTTGAATGCAGGAATTATCTACCCAATATTGAATAGTACATGGGTGAGCCTCATATAAGTTGTCCCCAAGAAGGGCGATATAACGATTGTGGCAAACCAAAACAACAAACTGATTCCAACCCATACTATCATGGGTTGGAGGGTGTGCATCGACTACCGAAAGTTAAACGATGACACCCGAAAAGACCACTTCTCGCTACCATTCATTGATCAAATCTTAGAGCATCTTTTGGGTCATCCATTCTATTATTTTCTAGACGGCCTTTCGGTTTGTTTCAAGTCCCTATCTCCCCCGAAGACTAGGAGAAAATTACTTTTACCTGCTCCTTCGACACCTTTGCATATCGAAGAATGTTGTTTGTCCTGTGTAATGCGCCTGCTATATTCAAAAGTTTTATGTTGGCAATCTTTGGCGAGCTTGTAGAAGATATTACGGAAGGCTCCACTGATGATTTTTTCGTGTTCGGAAGCTCATTTCAAAATTGCTTGAAAAATCTAGATTGAGTCCTTCTACGATGCGAAGAAACAAATGTAGTGTTAAATTGGGAAAAAATGCAACCTAATGGTCCAAGAGGGTTTGGTTCTCGACCATAAAATTTCTTCCAAGGGGATGGAGTTCGATAAGGCCAAAGTTGAAATTATCGAAAAACTTCCCCATCCAACAAACGTAAATTATGTTAGGACTTTCTTAGGCCACAAAATCTTTTATCGATTGTTCATCCAAAACTTTTCTAAAATAACGAAACCGCTAACCCACCTCTTTAAAAAGGAATCTTATTTCATTTATTATAGTGAGTGCGTAAAGGCATTTAATTTAATTAAAGAAAAACTTACCCATTCTCCTATTTTAGCGGCACTGGATTGGTCCCTTCCAAATGAAATCAGGTGTGACGCAAGTGATATTGTTGTAGAAGCCATATTAGGACAACGCGTTAACAAATATTTTTACCCAATCAACTACGCTAGCAGAATGCTCACAGCTGCACAAGCCAACTACACTACGATGGAAAAGGAACTACTTGCTGTTGTTTTTTGCATCCGACAAATTTAGATCCTATGTAACACTATTAAAAGTCATTGTTTTTACCGACCACTCTGCCTTTAAATATCTACTATCAAAAGCCGATGCCAAGCCCCGCTTTATTTGATGGATCCTTCTCTTACAGGAGTTCGACTTAGAGATCTGGGATAAGAAGGGGGCCGAAAATTTCGCGGCCGACCACCTCCCTTGATTAGAAAACCCAGCCGCAAAAGTTCTGGAAGAATTCAACATTGATGATAGAATTCCTGAGGAGCGCCTCTTAGCTATTAATAATATAAAGACTTCTCCCACCCCTAGGTTCACAGATTACGCCAATTATCTAGTTGCGTGGGTCCTTCTGATTGATTTTTCAACCCAACAAAAGAAGAAATTCTTATCTGATTTAAAAAACTTCTTTTGGGAGGACCATTTTATCTTTTTCTCTTACGCAAATCAAGTAGTGTGGAGAGGCGTCTAGAGAAAAGTACGTGTGCAAATCTTGCAATACTGCCATGAAGGGTCGACCAGAGGCCATTATCAAGCCAACAGGACCGCACAGAAGGCGCTTGAGGTGGGATTTTATTGGCCCACTCTCTTAAAATATGATCACACTTTTGCGAGTTCCTGTGATAGCTGTCAGCGGTAAGGTAAGATCTCTCGTCATGACGAGAAGCCCTAAACTTTTTTTTTTGAATGAAAGATCTTTGATTTATGGGGTTTTGATTTTTTTAGGCCCTTTACCTCCTTCCTCCAACAATCGTTATATTTTACTGGCAGATGACTACGTATATAAGTGCGCGGAAGTGCATGCTCTCCCCACCCATGATGCGAGACTCGCCGTTAACTTTCTTAAAAAATTATTTTCTCGCATTATCATGCCTCGCGCTATAGTTAGTAATACGGGTACACACTTCTGCAATGATCAGTTCACAAAAATCTTATCTAAATATGGTGTCGCACACAAACACGCCACCGCCTACCCCCCCCCCCCCCAAAAAAAAAAACCCGCCAAGTTAAAGTAGTGAATCGAGAGATTAAGCGCATATTAGAAAAAACTGCGTCAATAATTAAGAAAGATTGGTGTGTTAAACTTGACGATGCGCTATGGGCCTATCGTACGGTGTACAAGACCACCATCGGTTGTACGCCTAATCGATTAGTCTACGACAAAGCAATTCATCTACTGGTAGAGTAAGCGCACCGTGCTTTTTGGGCTCTACAATTTTTAAATCTTGATTCAAACATAGCCTTCGAAAGTAGAAAATTTCAACTAAATGAACTTGATGAATGGCGTGCGAACGCTTATGAGAGTAATAAATTATATAAGGAACGTTTTAAGTTCTATCACATTCAAAAAATCAGAAGTTCGAAAACATTTGCACCCGACAATCTTGTCCTTTTATATAATTCCTACCTCAGACTTTTTTCGAGTAAATTAAAGTCTCGATGGTTCGGCCCGTTTGAAGTCAAAGAGGTTTGGTCATATGGGACCGTTCTTATCTCCTACCTAGAAAAGGTTCCTTTAAAGTCAACGGTCATCGTTTAAAACTCTACCACGCAAGCGATCTGGTGGAAGGAAAAATCGAAGCCATCACACTCCGTAATTTATAATCTTTTCCGTCATGTGGGTCAAGCTCACGACCTTAAAAAAACCTCTTTTGGGAGGCACCCCATAGTTATCCTTATTATTTTGTTATTGTTGTATTAACAATTTCTTGCAGCACTTCTGTTGCAGTCTTCCCCTCCTTCGCTAGTAGGGATGCCATCTCCCCCTTCCAATTTTTTTTTCTTCCTCGTCATACTTAGTTTTAAACATTGGGGACAATGTTTAATATTAAGTATGGGGGAGTCTTTCCTCATTTAAGTCTTTAATTATTTTAGAAAATCTCAAAAAAAAATTCATAATCTCAAAAATATTTTCTCTTTATTTTTCTAAACACTTTAAAAATATTTTATATTTATATATATTAAGTTATTTAGATTTTTGTTTTCCTTCTACAGATATTTCAAAATTTCAAAACCAAATATATTTTAAACAAAAAAAACAAACTAAAATTATTTAATTGTAATTTAAACTAATTGTGGTAAAATCAATAGTAACCTTGCTCTATGTTTTATTATTCTCAAAATACTTTATATAAACTTAGCTAATTTTAATTTTTCCTAATCCTTTCTTATTAATTAGGTTGTACAAGTAAATTGTTGACCATGTGTTCCTAACCCTATCAATTTGAAAAAATTTTCTAAATCTTGCACTTCTTTATTGTTTCCTTCTTTTATTTTCTTTACTTTCTTAAAAATTCATCCACTATTTTCCATTTGGTGTTTAAAATTTTTGTAATTTTAACTTTGAATTAGTGTAGTAGATGTGAATTATCCTAGACGCTTATTATCGTTATATTCATGATAATTTCAATAGTCTTTATTTGCTATCTAGGACTTATTCTATTCGAAATTTTTGAAAACCTATGCTTTAACTGAATATTAGGAGCAGGAAAATGATTTAGGCCATTTTTGAATTTGTTTGAGCCTTCATGCTAACGTTTTAAATAAATACTTAGTCAACCTCTTTTGGGTCTTTTCCATGTTTTACACGCTACTTCCACTTTTCATCTCACCAAAGCCTATTTTCCTATCTATTTTATCACACTAATATTTTTAGTTTTATTTAAATTTCATGATTATGATAGGGTTATGAGATATCTGGAGAACTCCAAAAATGGTCTGCTTTAAAGAAAATTAATCAAGAAACGTGTGTTTTAAAAAGGTTGTGTTTGGCCAATTACAAAAGAAAAAATTATTTATGGCCTTTTGTTTGAAAAAAAATGTTATATCAAAAAGATAAAAAAAAGAAAAGAAGGAAAATTACTTATACTTTACCTCATGATTGAAATTTCTATAAAACTCATGCTTTGGTTTAGTGTGATTGTAAGCCACCAGTTTTATCTTTGAATACCATTCCAAATCATATACCTAAGCCATGTCTCGGTCCTAATAGAGTCCTTTTGATTCATGTTCGTAGGTTAATTTTTAGTTAAGTAGAGAAGAAGATTAGATTAGTTAAGTTGTTAGGTACAAATTTAGTTTCTTGATTTTTGATTAATATGATTATATTTTGTATTTTAGGGTATAGTAATAACTCAATGCACTATTCCTTCATTACATTGCATTGATTTGTTTAAAGACTTTTGGCTAGAATTTTTGATGATTAACTTTTATTAGTAAAGATTCTAAAGTGTTACTTCATATTTAAGTAAAATCTTTAGGTTTATCTTTCATTTTCTTCCTACTAAAAATTTTGCAGGGTACTCATGCGTAACATAAAAAACTATTTTGATTAAATACTTTATATTGGCTAGTTTTTAAATTTTTGCTTGAGGACAAGCAAAGAATAAGTATGGGGGAATTTGATGATACTTATTTTAGCCCATATTACTTGGATAAATCCATATAATTCCTTATTTAAAATTATATATTTTATGCATTTTGAGCATATAAATTGTTTATTTTATAAAAATTTTATAACATTGTTTATTTTCTATTTTTCAGGATTTTGACACTTTTTGGTCATTTTCCACTTTACACGCGCCCAGGTCACGGCCGTGTACCCCCTACACAGGAATGTACCTTTGGTGTATAACCCAATTCAAATGAAGCCACGGTCTGAAGTCCGTATCTAGAAAAATTCACCTTACATGCCCCTAGGTCATAGTAATATACCATTTACACGGGCGTGTATGCTAAGCGTGTAGCCAAATCCCGAGGCAGATTCGCCTCGGTCGAAGTTCAAGAAAAATCTAGCATACACGCCCCAAGTCACGACCGTGTACCATCAACACGACGTGTACCTTGGGCGTGTCCCTCCAAGTCAACATTTTTGGCGCCGCAAGATGACTTTACCGAGCCGTCGTCACGCCGTAGCTTACACCCCACCCTTCATGGGTGGGTACTGGGGGAGTGTAACCCAACTTCCATGCCAGTCGATGTCCAACCGAATTTTCATCTGCCAAAGTCAACAATGCTTACACGCCCCCCCCCCCAAAACGGGCGTGTAAGGGGGGCGTGTACTTCCCAAAAAAATTCCTATAAATACCAGCAAGCTCTAATTGTTCCAGACCAGATTAGAGTAGCTGAGAGCACTTTTATAAGAGGATTAGTTGAGTTTAGTTGAGTTTTTGGGCATTACTACTTGCTTTTCTTCGTCTTTATGTTCTTATTTTCGCGCTTTTTCTCTCTCTCATTTCAAGTTATTCTTATGCAACTTTTGTAAAAAAAAGTGAAATTTTTTTAATAGTGTGGGATTACTACGTAGCTAATCTTTATTTCAAGCAATTGTAGTTTTTATTTCAACTTGTTACTCCTTCTGTTTCAGTAATAAAAGTGTCTCTTTCTCTTCCTCTCTTATTAAGTTTTCCATGAATTCCATGACTTATCCCTCTCTTACCCTTCCCCCCGGAGTAATTAAATCCTCATTAGTACTCGATCGTGATGATCTGAGGATGAGTTGATCAAGTAATGATATTTTAGCTTTCTTTCTCTTTTTAATGTACTAGCATTTGATTTACTCTTGATTTAAATATAGTGGAACTATATCATTGATATAAAGTCTCCACATAGGTTTTCACCCTTAGCAAGCCGAGAGGCTTAGTTTGAATTGATCACCCAAGAGTAAATAGAGATAAACGAACCTCTCGAGAGAGAATGACGTATGTCTCCTGTATTGGAGTCAAATCCAATAGCAGGGTTCACCACTAAAGCGAGCTTTAGGTATACAAATATGGGACGAGAGTTCGTTTGGTTCTCCCTAACTTAGTTTGGCACTTTTGTGAGAGGAGCGTGTTCATGCTTCGTGAACCTCCATGGTCAAGATGTCATGAACATTATTAAGATTTAGCTTGTTATTTCATTTTGATTAGTTTATGCCGAAGTGATTCAAAAATCGAGTATTAATTCCTTTGTCCATATTTTTAACCTTTTTTATAATGTACAATTTATCGCTCTTTTTGTTAAGAAAACACAAAAACCATTTGGTAAGATAATAATAACTACTCACAGTAGAAGTAATCAATCTGCCCTGGGTAATATGACCTTTATATTGAACCTAAATATCCTATATTATAAACTATAAGGTACACTTACCTTTATCAAATATAGATTCAGAGAACGTCATCTTCATCTTCATCTTCTCTCTTTCATAAAACACCTTCAGGATTTTCTCTATGAACTAGCAACACTGTCTCTACGAGACAGGATGTAAGACCCCCCTCCCGGAACACAAAACACGGCATGAGAGGGGTCTTATGCCAAGAACAGCCGCCTTGCGGTAGCCCTAAGACTCGGGCTAGCCTGTACCCCAAGACGCCTATTCTGCCGGCCACAACCAATATCACAAATTGCCAACCCAACCAAAATATAACAGTACAGAAGTCACATCCACACCAAGTATATAGTCCATAAAATACATATATTAAGAAGCTACAACAAGCCTATAATATCAGAGTACGTAAATAGTTGCCCAAAAGGGCTACAACAAAACCAATTACACTCACATCTGTAACTGACAGTAGCAACGGTACCATCCCCTCAGGCCCTGTCGTCCTGGCCGAGATGTCTGGCTGCATAACCTGCTGCTCCACCTACGGGATTTCCTCCTAAAAAAGAAGACGAAACAACCGTTAGTCATAAATACTAAGTGGCTTCACATCCACTCCCCCGGTAACTCCTCGGCATCGGGCGGAGAAAGGAACAGGGTACAATATATATGAAACATAGGTACAAGCAGGTGTTATATCACTATGTATATAAAGTAGTGTAATAAATGAGCAACAACTTATTGTAGCAATTCTACCATCTAGTGCAGCATGAGAGTATAATATTATAATAGTAAGTAACTCAACTAATATGAATGCCCATACAAGCATATAAGTTGAGGATCGTTCAGCAGTAAGTAACTCATCATATAGGAGTGCCCATACAAACTTATATGATGAGGATCTTTGTGTATGCAATGAAGTGTAATGATATGTATGCAATGCAATAACTCACCCATGATCACGCACATGCAATCACTATGTCGACACAGACTTAAAGTTCCCACTTTTCCAGCAGGTAGCTAACCTCTCAGGCGTCATCCGTCGTGGCCAGACGGTGACAGTAGAGTTGGCATCTCCACTACTTGGTTGGTCTCCACACTACCTGGCCTAGGCCTTCATACGCCTCAATGCTAAGAACACAACAGCAGAGCTCACATGCGTACTACGGCTCAGAGGGTGTCTCGGGTAGATGTGCACCGAGATCCCAGCCCCGAAAAAGCCTAAGGTATGATACGGAAGGAGCCTCGAAAATGTGCACGAGGACCAAGCACAACCATTCACTTAGCATGGAAGGAGCCTCGGTGAACACCGAGGACCAAGCCCAACCGCCCAAGGTGTAACGCCCCGAAACTCAAAAGAGTGACGGTTGGCGTTTTGAGCCAAGTCTTGGATTTGGTCGAGGTGACACGACCAGGGACACGGGCGTGTCCTAGGGGCGTGTCGTGCTCGAGTTCGGCGTTGGTCGCGTGGTCGACGAAATCGCAGTCAACAGTCGTCGGGGTGTCAACATGGCCTGGGATACAGGCGTGTCCCAAGGCGTATCAGTCACTCAAAGCCTTTCACTCAACGATCATTTAGTGAGGACGCACGGCCTAAGGCCAAGCGTGTTCAGGTCCGACACGGGCATGTGAAATTTGACACGAGCGTGTCGAATACCCGTGTCCTACTCGGGTCGTTTGACGAGTTGTGCTAAGGCAGCTACACGGCCTGGGACACGGGCGTGTCCCAGGGCGTGTCTAGCACACGGCATGTGAAACGGGAGTGTGATATGGCCATGTCGTGCTCTGGACGTTTTGGACCTGTGTCGTTGGAGGAACACGCCCAGCTAACGAGTGTGTACTGGGTGACACGGGCATGCGAGTGCCCGTGTTATTTTTGGGACGCGACGGTTTTGACGGCAAATGAGTTACACGACCTTGGACACGGGCTTGTCGCAAGCCGTGTTCGTCCCAGGAAGTTTATTTTTAGGCCAAATCGCAGCCGTTTGTTTCCTTATTTTTGGATCTAATTGCTCAGATCTCTCCATGCTAGGGTTAAGGCTGGGATTTGGCATTTAAACCTTCACTTTCACTTAACCAATCTCTTTCTAAAACCTATAGAGAAGGGAGAGCAAGGATTTTGGAGGAAGTGAAAGATCCGCCCGCCAGAGGAAATTCGGAGCGCCAAATCGCAAACCAAGCCCAGATCTGCGGAGGCAAGATTATCGCGGTTCTTTTCATCTGCGTAGTTTTCCATGGCGCCAAGGAGAACCGTTAGGGTAATGATTCTCATCTTTAGCATGTGAAGATCTTCTTCCTTTGCATGGGAAAACCCTCTCCCACGAGTATTAGACGAGTTTGCGGTGTTCCTTGGGGTAGATATGTAAAGTCCCCCTTGTTTATAGTTCGGAATCGAAGTACGGGCATAGGCATGGTGCGTGAAGCCTACCCGTACCAATTGGTCTAGATCGGTGATGTTGCATTGCATAAGTAGCCGGAGAAGACTCTGTTCCTTTGATCTTTTATGGGTTTCTATGGGGTAGATTGCAGCAGGGATCCTTGGCGATTAACCCCAAGGCACACCTAGAAAACATGGCAGAAATGCATTTCTACTATCTTGGTGGCCTGGGAGCCAACCTTGAACATAACTGGGTTATGTGCTTGTGTGATCGAATTTTGGGATTCAGGAGAAGCTTGGCCCGCGCGTATGTCTAAAAGTGACTAGGCGGTGTGAGCCACAGGCAAGTGGAAACGGACCAAGGCTATGTGGTTTGGTGTTAGATACCTGAAAAAGGGACTGGCCATTGGCATAGTCGTGCGAGTCTTAGGCTTAGACCGGAAAGACTAAAAATGCTCACGAGATTTGTCGTCCAAGGCATAGTGGTGAAACAACGTTTATGACCGGGTTCACCAAGTTAGTGCCCTAAGAGCACGGGGTGTGTGGCCATGTGAGCCTGCACCTATGATGATGTGCTTGTTCACTTTATTACTTGCTATGCTAACAAGTGCAGGGAAGAAGCTTTACTGCCCCGAGGTTGGGGGCGGAATCGTTATATTTGTCAGCTTTAGCTGACCGTTATTCTTGTTTGCCACCGTTGTGGTGATTTGCGCTTGCAGGTGATGCGGAGCCGAGCGGCAAATAGCGGGCCAAATCCCAAGTTGCTGAGCCGACCCTCGAAGGCCTTGTTTGTTTACTTAATTTTAATCATGTATGGCCGGCCTGCGAGCCGAAGTTTTTAAAACACTATTTATTTAAATGAACTGTTGTAAAGCCATAAGGCCAGCACACTTTGGTACTTTGTATTTTATTCCTGCTTGGTTTGTTAGTGGACATTCATGCTTATTGGCTGGGTTCTTATTGTTGCAACTTAATAAATTGCTTATGCTAGATGCTCTGTGTAGGACGTGTGTATTAGTTGAATGGTTTCATTGAGTAACCCACCGGTCTGTCCGTGGTATATGGAGTCGGGCCCTGACCGGACCTACTGCTATATGATATGTGATTGATAGGGGTGTTACCATTTGGTATCAGACTACCGGTTTCGGTCAGGCTTAAATGTATTCGTGGACGAATTCACTTTATGGGGTGGTGAGCACATGTGTGTTTGTCATCATTATAACATGAAAAGAACCCATGAAAGTCCACTTAGGAATGAAAATACACATGTTTGAGGAACCTGCGTGTTCCTATAATCATGTTTTACAATGTTATTTGGTCGCTTATCGGTGTTTTATATGATTATAGGTGACCCGGAGTGGTGTTGGGCCGTCAGAACGTCCAGTTTCTGAGGCAAGCAGAGCACCAAATGGTGCGCCGACAACACCTCTTATGGCTAAGACCATTCAATTGGTAGCGGAGGTAGTGTTTGTGATGATTAATGCACAGCCTGCGAGACAGGTGCTGCAGCCTGCCCCTACTGTGGAGCAAGTACCGCTCCAAGCGGCAGAGCCTAGGAGAGTGGAGCAGGTGGTAGTGGAGCCAGTGTTGCCTAAGAGAGCAATGGAGAAGCATCTTAAGCATGTGATGGGATTCAATCCTCCAGTGTTCCCGGGGACGGGAACCCCAAATCAAGCAGATGATTGGCTCTCCAGAATTAAGAGAGTGTTGATAGCTACTGAGACTAAAGAGTGGCAGAAGACCACAATTGCTACGTTCTTGCTGGATGGTGACACAAGACTATGGTTGGAAGGCTTGGAGCTATACCATCTAAAGGGTAGGCAGTTGACTGACGTCTTGATAGAGGGGTTTTAAAGATTGTTCTTGGCTCGATACCTCCCCTCAGCTCAGAGAATAGCAATGGAAAATGAGTTCCAGAAGCTAGTGCAAGGTGAGAGCATCGTGGCTGACAATCTCCACGAGTTTACTCGATAAGGTCGGTATGCAAGCGTTACCTTCGATGATAAGGAGCGAAAGACCAACCCATTCATCGAAGGTCTAAGGGATGACTTGAGACTTCTACTATCGGGGCTGATGACGCAGGGTTTCTTCACCTTGGTTAACACGGCCCGGTATTTAGAGAAAGACATGAATAATGTTCAGGCAAAGAAGGACTCCAGTGGTAGGAAGTCAGAGTTCAAGGTGCCGACTTCAAAGTCTGGTTTTTGAAGGTGTAATTAGACGGCTAGGATGTCGGGTCCAGCCCCTTCTTCAGGTGCCTCGGGGGCAACTACCAACCGAACCCCGGGCGCTTGTTTTACTTGTGGGAAGACGGGACATTTTGCCTGTGACTGTTGGAGCGGACGTCTAAAGTCCGAGAGGAAGCAGGGAGCAACATATGAAGAAAAGGGCAAGGCGGTGGAGTCAACCGTATCCAATTATGCTCTGACTCAACCAAGAGTCTATAATCTGGGCCAGCAGGAATTCCATCAAACAAGCAGATGTTGCGACAGGTACGTTTTAATTTATAGTAAGTTAGCTTTAAATACTGTTACCTAGTGCTTGTTAGCTTATTACTGTTTGTATAAGCTTGTTTTGATTTATGATAGTCCATCAAGGGCACTATTCGATACGGGAGCTTCGCACTCCTTTTTGTCTAAATGTTTCATATCACGCATCGGAGTCCCTTCTTCAATGGAGATGGACAAATTGGATATGTTGCTGCCGAATGGGTGTTCTATGCGTGCAGGCAGAGTTTGTGTAGTAAGGGTTCATATTGGAAGTCAAGAGTTTGACTTACTAGCGTCGTTGCTGCCGCTAGTAGAGTTCTACATAATCTCCGGTATGGACTGGTTTTCGGAGTATAAGGCTTTTATTGATTGCAACCATAAGGAGGTCAAGCTGGGTTCTGGGAGGGAGACAACGGTTGTGGGTTTGAAGGGTTCGAGCAAGACGCTGATGTCTGCTCTTCAGGAGGTCAAAGCAGTTCGTGCTGGTGCAGATATGTTCTTCATGTTAATGGAGGCTGTAAAGCCTAAAGCCACTTTAGGTAGTATCCCAGTAGTGTGCGAGTATCCTGAAGTGTTCCCGGACTATCTTCCTGGAGGCCCACCGTAGTGAGTGATCGATTTCACCATCGAGCTAGTGCCAGGTGCCAAACCTGTGTCACGCTCTCCTTATAGGTTGGCACCGAAGGAGATGGCGGAGCTAAAGGTTCAACTGGAGGAGTTTATGGAGCAAGGTTATGTGCGTCCAAGTTCGTCACCTTGGAGCACACTGGTATTCTTTATTAAGAAGAAGGACATAAGTTTGCGGTTGTGTATCGACTATAGAGAACTGAACAAGTTAACGGAAAAGAACAAATACCAGATCCCAAGGATTGATGATCTTTTCGATATGTTAGTCGGGTCGTCAGTATGTTTAAAATTGGATCTAAAGTCCAGTTACTATCAGCTAAGGATAAGCGAGAGTGATATCCGAAAGACAGCATTCAGCACAAGGTATGGGCATTTCGAGTTTACAGTCATGCCATTCGGGCTAACTAATGCGCCATCCGTATTCATGGATCTGATGAACAGAACATTCAGGGAGCACCTAGACCATTTTGTGATCATCTTTATTGACGACATATTGGTGTACTCGCAGTGCGAATAAGATCACTTCAAGCATCTGCATCTGGTTTTGGAGACGCTGAGGAGGAACGAACTATACGCAAAGTTCTCTAAGTGTGAGTTTTGGTTATCCTCAGTGGCGTTACTTGGTCACATAGTCAGTGGAGAAGCTATTGCGGGGCATCCGTCGAAGATTGTTGCGATACGAGAGTGGCCTGTATTGTAACATCCCATTTTCGGCTAGACCCCTAGGAGTCGGTTGGTCGTGACAGAACCCTGTGAAGCCCAAAAATTGAAATAAATCGATCTAGGTTTCGGGTCACGGGTTGGTCACGCCCGTGACCGACCCGTCATGCCCGTGACCGACCCGTCACGCCCGTGACCGACCCGTCACGCCCGTGACTTTGGGCGTGACTACTTCGACGATCGTCGATCTCCGCGAGACGATCGTCGAACTTGCTGCCCGGGCATGTCACGCCCGTGACCAAGGTGTCACGCCCGTGACCTAGGGCGTGACCCCTTCGACGATCGTCGATCTCCGTGAGACGATCGTCGATCTAGCAGCCCGGACATGTCACGCCCGTGACCAAAGTGTCACGCCCGTGACAAGGGGCGTGACTCCTTCGACGATCGTCGATCCCCGTAAAACGATCGTCGAAATTGAACACGAGCCTGTCACGCCGTGACCCAAGTGTCATGCCCGTGACCTAGGGCGTGTCCAGCCTTCGACGACCGTCAATCTCAGTTCGAGGATCGTCGACCTCGAAATTGTTGTTCGGGCCTGTCACGCTCGTGACCTAGGTGTCACGCCCGTGACCTAGGGCGTGACCACCCTTCGACGACCGTCGATCTCAGTTCGACGATCGTCGACCCCAAAAATTGTCACCCGGACCTGTCACGCCCGTGACATATGTGTCACGCCCGTGACATTGGCCGAAACGACGGTTTGGGCCCGAAATTATTCTAACACGCGTGGAAATAAATGCTGGTGTGGGAAGTTACACCAGGAGTAATTACGGGCCATTTTTCCTTCCATAATTATATAATAAATGAGGAAGTGTTTGTCCAATAGGAAACCGCCAACTGGACATACCTGTTCATCTTCCACCGTTTTTTATCCCGTCACAGTAACCGAAAGGCCATTAAGAGGAGCCTTCATGGCCATTACGGCTTTACCCTTTCACCTCCCCACTTTCTGACTTATAAAAGCCCACTTGGGGCAAGAGGAGAAGTTTACACGCTCAAGTAAATGGATCAGATCTTTGTTCTTGCTGTAGGAGAAGTTCGGCTATGCCACCACTGCGCCATGGCACCCCGTCGCTCTTCTCGCCTCCAAACCGCGAACAAGGTCCTCCTCTGCTTCTTCTCTTTCATGGGTAGATCTTAGGATTCTTAGAAAGGAAGTTCGCGCTCAACGGAGCCGGACCCATCTCTCGTTTTCATGGGAAAACCATGAAAAAAGTATTTTTGAGTTCGCCGGAAACCGCCACCTCCGGCGGCCAAACCACCGCCGACCGCTAGCCATCGCCTCAACGGAGGTGGTGGTGGTGGTGGCTGGCCAGGGAAGTGACCGGACGGCCGGCGACGGATCACGGAATGCTTACAGTAAAAGTGGTTTTCTGTGTCTGTTTTCGGTTTCATGAAGAAGATGAACAGTAGAATAATTTTTATAATATATAGATTATTATATATTACATAATGGAGAGATGTATTATTTGAATATATTTTGGGGCTGCAAAATTAGGCACTTAGAGGCCGTTTTAGGAAAAATGACCAGACACCAAAGTTGTAGCTCTTCAAGTCTAGATAAATCTAAAATTGGTTTCAACTCGTTTGGGTAAGCGGTTCGGCCGCAGAACCCGTTTTAGTTGAGGCTGTACCTAGAGTTGGGCAGAAATTAAAATGGATGCCCACTCTTCGTCCCTTGTCCAAATGACTTGAAATTTGGGCAGGGGGTTAACCTCAGCTATACCTAACGGCAGACCAAAATGGGAATTTTTGGAGATACTTTGCCTAAAGTTTTTGTTTTAATTTAATAAACTTAGAGGAATTTATTTATGTGGTCAAATGACCTCCAAACCCTCCCAAATTTTGGTGAGTGGTCCCTGGCTATTAAACCTAGGTCTGTACAAAATTCCAACTGATTTGGTGGAGTTTTGGGTGGGAAACCTTCTACCCTCAACTAGGCATTAGTGAGACATCTTTTAGTAAAAAGTGCACTAAGAGTTTGGAAAGGTCAAATCACCTCAACTGAGGCTGAAATTCTGACCCCTGACTTAGAAGGATGTTATCACCTGCTTGGAGAAAAATGGTGAGGATTGGGGTGGATTTTACCCTAAGAGATCGGCTCAAATCCAGTGGGTGGGAGTTTGAGGTTTGTGAAGGACATAGGAGCAAAAGCTCTTGTATGCCCTTGAAACATGGAGGAGAGTGGGATGATATGCTGAAAACCCTCTGGTTGAAACAGTGAAGGAATTGGAGGTAATTAGGTACCTCGGAAGTTGAGATTTTAGATTAGGATAAACATGTAATTTAGTTATTTTAAGCACTAAATCTAATCTAAAAATTATGAAACTCGGGAGGAGGGAGTTTTAGGATGTTTTAGACTTATGGTAATTTTCCTGGAATTTTATGATTAATAAATATTATACTTCATGTGTTAAAGAATTAATAGCTCAATTTGTTGTTTCAAATATTTGGAGGTTTTAAATTAATTATAATCAGTTAAAATTCTGGATTTAGATCTTTACTAGTAGAACATTGGTCCCTGAATTTTTATAGAATTTTATGTTGAGTAAATCTAGTACTTTGTTCACAGATATTAGAGAGGGGTTTATTGTTTAAAAATTAATTATGGATAAAGTACTTGCTGGAAAATTATGAAACTTGGCCAGTGCTAATTTTAGGTCTTTATCTGCATGGCATAAATTATTTATAATTTTTGGAAGAATATTTTCTGTACTTGATTCATAAACAACAGAAGTTAGAGATTATTTCGAAAATAGTTTTCATGCCCTTTTAATGATAGAAGAATTATGATACTTAGGATTTAACCTATTGAGATAACCTACTATTTATCATGAATTTGCTGGACATCTTGCATGATTACTTAGGGTAGTTCAGGTTCAAACCGGTAACCCTTGTGATTTTCGAGGAATTTAATTAAATTCCAAATAGATTAGGAAAATTTCCATTTTCTGGATTTTGGTCATTTATATCATGGTGAGTCTCCAGTAAATAATTTAGGGCATTTGGATGAGTATTGGATCATTGCATAACCGGTTCGACATGAAGTCTAGGTCGGTCTGCATATAGCAATTGTTAATGCAATAGGACACGATCTGAGGAAGGCATTGGAGTTAATCATATTGTCTGGGTGGGCAATGGTGCAGGAAATCACAATAGGAAGGTATAAGGAGTAGTGAGAAGTGGTGATAGTTAGAGTTAAGAGGTGCTCGGGTTTCGGCGAAAGATCGTCTTTTCCCGAAGAGAGGAAGGTTAAAAATCACCCTAGGATAGTCTATCGTAATATGAGAAGGGAATCGGGTTAAGGGAGATAAACCAATAATAATAAGTGCCTTGCAAAAGGGAACTTCGGGCCGTAATGCCGCTGTCTTGGTTCCTAGTGCCCCTTGAGAGCCCTTCACGGGGAATACCGGGGGCAGTCCTGGGCTAACGTAAACTGTAATAACAAACCGACAAGAGTAACTTAGTAACTAGGGCTGCACTTTTCACAAACACTGTTGGCACAGGGATTTTGATGAGAGCTTCGGCTCGGTTGGTTTGGAGACGGACGGGATGGTCCGGGGAGCTTCGGCTCGGTTGGTTAAAGACGGACGTTTGGGTCCGGGGAGCTTCGGCTCGGTTGGTTTGGAGACGGACGTTTTGGTCCGGGGAGCTTCGTCTCGGTTTTGTGTGTTTACGATAAACTAGCATGTGCATAAAATAGGAAAAGTTAAGGTGGTGGGTTTTTCGATATCGGGGAGTTTGATTGCACCGACACCGATATCGTTGACTCGGCGAGGTGATTAGCACTTCACCAAACAGAAGTCCGGTGCGCCAGCCAGCAAGAGTACGCAGGCGTCCGCTTAGTGCACCAAGCGTTGAGGCGTATGATAGGTCAAACCAGTGGTGCTTTTACTGATTTTGAGGTGGGCGAGGCCCAACCCACCGCTTCCGTCCACCACTACGGAGGTATCCTGGGAGGTAACGGCTCCGAAAGGGGGAACTAAAGGTCTGTGTGCACAGAGTCGGGTGTGTGAGTTGCACTTGCATGTTTCATCATACCCACTAGCATGTCATAGCATAATCGATTCATTTAACCCTAACACCTAAGGTATAAGTGGTATGGGACGCTTATACATTAGAACCTGCAAAACGACCCCTTGGTCTATAAGCTTGTGTGGGCAAGTTTATAAATCAAAGGTTAATTTCAATATATAACAACCATTGCTGTTTGATAACCGACACCCCAAGGTATAAGTGGTATGGGACACTTATACGATGGGAGCCTTGCAAAAGATCCCTTTTGCTTATGTGTTCTCGCATAAGTGAAGGTTAAATTCATATATTTGCTTTTCTTACTGCTAGACCTATTATAACAATTATATCAACTGTCCACCGAATGCGACTTGTTAGATTAGTTCCGCTGTCATCTGTTTCTTGATTAATCTCTACCGTCATGTCCTTCCCTTTCTTCCTCCCCGCTCGGTACCTAGGAGCCATGGGGGAAGGGGTGGGGGATGATAGGGCTTATTCTTTATGACTAACGGTTTTCGAACCGCATCATTTAGGGGATCGTGGAGCCCAGCATGGAGGAGCAGCCCTAGAGATCGGTGCGCCTAGAGATGGGGCAGTCTAGCTCCGGAGTTCATACAGCCGGGACCGTGAGTCTCGACCCCGAGTAGTTTCTGTTTTAGCTTCCGCATGAGTGATATTGTAGTGAGGACATGATGTATCGGGCATAAGCCCACATTTATAGTACTCTGATGTTTTCTGTGGACACTCCCTTCGTGTAGATTTTTATTCTATATAGGTGATCTATGGTTATGGACTGCATTGCTCTTATTATGCTACCTTTCTATGATCGAATTGGCCGGCAGAATCGGCGCCTTGTGGTGATGACCCTTCAGGACGTGAATGAGTCACCGCAAAGCGGCGATTCTGGGCCTAAGACCCCGGTGGTTGAAAAAGAAAAAAAAAGGGGTCTTACAAGTGGTATCAGAGGAAACATCGATCAGAAGGAAGTAGCAGTCCACAAACCCTGGGTCATCCCCGCTCGAGTTTAGTTTGGGGACAAACTAAGCAGCGGAAGCAGTGGTGTGCCCAAAAGGGGGATCACATATAACTTGTCCATTTTTATTTAAGTTTGAACGTTTTCTCAGCGTGTGTTTTTGTTACGCAGCCTCCAGCGCGGACTACGCCGCAAGGTGGGGTTCAACAGGCTCAGGATGTTGCACCACCCCCACCGGTCCCCACTCCTTTCCTTCAGTCAGACATGGGACAGACCCTGACTGCCATCCTGGAGGCCTTCAGGGCCCAACAGGTTCCGGCCCCGCAGCCAAATCCGGGGGCCAACTGGCTAAGCATCTTCCGAGGATTGTCTCCCCCGTCCTATTTGGGGACTGAGTCGGCGGTTCGGACGGAAGAGTGGCTAGATATCATGTACGAGATTCTGACCGGGATACGGTGTCCCTGGGAGGAGAGGGTGGCTCTGGTCATCTCTTGCCTGGAATCCCATGCAAAGAGGTGGTGGAAGACGCTGTTGGACACGACATTTGCTGACAGGGAGGTTGCGGAGGTTACCTGGGAGGAGTTCAGGGCCGCTGTGCTGGAGCATTTCGTTCCGCAGTCGGCCAGGGATGATTTGGAAGAGCGGTTCTTACAGTTGAGGCAGGGCACACGGACCGTGGTGGAGTACCATCGAGAGTTCGACCATCTGGCCCGATACGCAGATTCCTACCAGCTAGACGAAGCAGGGTATATCAGGAGGTTCTATAAGGGCCTGCGGGAGGACTTGAGGGAGGCTCTATTGTTTATATCTGACGGGCCCATCTCCCAGATTTTGGAGATGGAAAAAAGGATTGAGGCAGATTGGCACGCTACCCGGGGCCGGAAACGGCCAGCAGAGGATCAGGGACGGAGAGGTAGAAATGACCAGCGGCGAGGTGCTGTACCAGAGGGGAGGAGGACAGAGGACCAGCCTCGTCGGGACGTGAGGCAGGAGCCAATGGAACAGGTGATATTGGCCCCTCCACCTCTTCGGATGCAGGAGATGCCGAGACCCGGGGGAATGGCGTATCCCCCACCGGAGTGCTTCCTTTGTCATCAGATTGGGCACATTCGGAGGAACTGCCCGATGAGGGGGGCACCACCTCCAGCACCACAGGGCGGCCCACCAGCTCAGCATTACGGAGGCCGAGGACGCGGCCGCGGTCGTGGATACCATGAGGGAGATCGTAGACAAGGAAGAGAGCAGGTATATGCTTTGGAACTTGCGCAGCCTCGGAATCCGGAGCAGGTCATCGCAGGTACGCTGCAATGCTTCTTTATTTTCAAAGAATTTCCCTTTAAGTGGTTAAAACTTTGAATCACGCTAGATGGATTAGCAAGGAAAGAAAATTCTTTATAGAACCCTAAGATATTTAATCACCCCAGGTATAGTCTTCATCAGCGGCAAGCCTGCCCGCACGCTTTTTGATACTGGAGCTACTCACTCCTTTGTGTCAGAGATGTTCGTAGAAGGACTAGAAGGCATGGAGCGGTTCACAGGCTCGAGGATGAGGGTGCGACTACCGGATGGATCTGAGCTCCTTACCACGGATCACTGCAATATGGAGGCAGAAATTGGTGGAAAAGCGTTCGAGGCTCCAGCGACGATTTTGAAGCTGACGGACTACGACCTGATTCTGGGCATGGTATGGCTGCACTGGAACCATGCCCAGATTGACTGCCAGGCAAAGAGGATCACCGTGAGACACGGGGACTCTTTCATTACCATCGAAGGTATAAGACCTGTCTCTCGTATACTCTTATCTTCGGTACAGGCCGTTAAGGCCCATCTACAGGGAGAGGAGGTCTATCAGATTCTATTTGAGGTGGCAGAAGTTAAGGAGTCGGTGACAGACATCCCGGTGGTGCGAGATTTCGCTGACATCTTTCCAGAGAAACTGCCAGGACTACCTCCACACCGAGAGCAGGACTTTCAGATACAGCTTGTGCCGGGGGCCAAGCCGGCGTCTAGTGTAAGACCCCCTTTTTTTTCTTTTTCAACCACCGGGGTCTTAGGCCCAGAACCGCCGCTTTGCGGTGACTCCTTCACGTCCTGAAGGGTCATCACCACAAGGCGCCGATTCTGCCGGCCAATTCGATCACAGAAAAGTAGCATAATTATTGAAGTAAGAACAATGCAGTCCACAATAATACATCACATGTAAATAAGATAAAATCTCCACGAAGGGAGTGTCCACAGAAATCATCAGAGTACTATAAATACGGGCTTATGCCCGGTACAATATGTCCTCACTACAAGTCTCTCATGCGGAAGCGAAAATAGAAACTACTCAAGGTCGAGACTCACGGTCCCGGCTGTGTGAACTCCGGAGCTAGACTGCCCCATCTCTAGGCGCACCGATCTCTGGGGCTGCTCCTCCATGCTGGGCTCCACGATCCCCTAAATGATGCGGTTCGAAAACCGTTAGTCATAAAGACTAAGCCCTATCATCCCCTACCCCTTCCCCCATGGCTCCTAGGTACCGAGCGGGGAGGAAGAAAGGGAAGGACATGATGGTAGAGATAAATCAAGAAACAGGTGACTATGGACTTAATCTAACAAGATGTATTCGGTGAGCAGTTAATATGATTGTTTTAATAGGTCTAGCAATAAAAAAAGCAAATATATGAATTTAAACCTTCACTTATGCGAGAACACATAAGCAAAAGGGATCTTTTGCAAGGCTCCCATCGTATAGAGTGTCCCATACCACTTATACGTTGGGGTGTCGGTTATCAAACAGCAATGGTTGTTATATATTGAAATTAACCTTTGATTTATAAACTTGCCCACACAAGCTTATAGACCAAGGGGTCGTTTTGCAGGTCCTAATGTATAAGCGTCCCATACCACTTATACTTTAGGTGTCAGGGTTAAATGAATCGATTATGCTATGACATGCTAGTGGGTATGATGAAACATGCAAGTGCAACTCACACACCCGACTCTGTGCACACAGACCTTTAGTTCCCCCTTTCGGAGCCGTTACCTCCCAGGATACCTCCGTAGTGGCAGACGGAAGCGGTGGGTTGGGCCTCGCCCACCTCAAAACCAGTAAAAGCACCACTGGTCTGACCTATCGTACGCCTCAATGCTTGGTGCACTAAGAGGACGCCTGCGTACTCTTGTCGGCTGGCGCACCGGACTTCTGTTGGCGAAGTGATAACCACCTCGCCGAGTCAACGATATCGGTGTCGGTGCAATCGAACTCCCCGATATCGTAAAACCCACCACCTTAACTTTTCCTATCTTATGCACATGCAAGTTTAATCGCAAACACACAAAAACCGAGCCGAAGCTCCCCGGACCAAAACGTCCGTCTCCAAAACAACCGAGCCGAAGCTCCCCGGACCATCCCGTCCGTCTCCAAACCGACCGAGCCGAAGCTCCCCGGACCATCCCGTCCGTCTCTTAACCAACCGAGCCGAAGCTCTCATCAATCTTCCTGTGCCAACAGTGTTTGTGAAAAGTGCAGCCCTAGTTACCTAGTTACTCTTGTCGATTTGTTATTACAGTTTACGTTAGCCTAGGACTGCCCCCGGTATACCCCATGAAGGGCTCTCAAGGGGCACTAGGAACCAAGACGGCGGCATTACGGCCCGAAGTTCCCTTTCGCAAGGCACTTAATATTATTGGTTTATTTCCCTTAGCCCGATTCCCTTCTCATATTACAATAGACTATCCTAGGGTAATTTTTAACCTTCCTCTCTTCGGGAAAAACGATCTTTTGCCCAACCCGAGCACCTCTTAACTCTAGCTATCACCACTTCTCGCCATTCTTTATATCTTCCTATAGTGATTTCCTCCACCATTGCCCACTCAGATATTATGATTAGCTCCAGTGCCTTCCTCAGATCATATCCTATTGCATTTCACAAATTGCTATATGCAGACCGACCTAGGCTACATGTCGAACCGGTTATGCAATGATCCATTACTCATCCAAATGCCCTAAATTATTTACTGGAGACTTACCATGATATAAATGACCTGAGTCCAGAAAATGGAAATTTTCCTAATTTATTTGGCATTTAATTAAATTCCTCGAAAATCCCAAGGACTACCGGTTTGAACATGAACTACCCTAAGTTCTCATGCAAGATGTCCAACAAATTTATGATAAATACTAGGATATTCCAAATGGTTAAATCCTAAGTATCATAATTTTTCTATCATTAGAAGGGCATGAAAACTATTTTAGAAATAATCTCTAACTTCTGTTGTTTATGAATCAAGTACAAAAAATATTCTTCAAAAAATTATAAATAATTTATGTCATGCAGATAATGGCCTAAAATTAGCACTGGCCAAGTTTCACAATTTTCCAGCAAGTATTTTATCCAAAATTAATTTTTAAACATAAAAGCCCTTTCTATCATCTGTGAATAAAGTACTAGATTTACTCAACATAAAAATTCTATAAAAATCCAGGGATCAATGTTCTACTGGTCGAGATCTAAATCCAGAATTATAACTGATTATAATTAATTTAAAACCTCCAAATATTTGAAACAACAAATCGGGCTAATAATCCTTTAACACATGAAGTATGATATTTATTAATCATAAAATTCCAAAAAATTATCATAAGTCTAAAACATCCTAAAACTCTCTCCTCCCGAGTTTCATGATTTTTGGATTAGATTTAGTGCTTAAAATAACTGAATTACATTTCTATCCTAATTCAAACTCTCAACTTCCGAGGTACCTAATTACCTCCAATTCCTTCACTATTTCAACCAGAGAGTTTTCAGTACATCATGCCACTCTCCTCCAAATTTCAAGGTCATACATGAGCTTTTGCTCCTATGTCCTTCACAAACCTCAAAACCCTTCATTTAGGGTTTGAGCTTGGATCCTAGGGTAAGTCAACCCTAAACCACTCCATTTTTCTCCAAACAGGTTATAACACCATTCTAAGTCAGAGATCAGAAAATCAGCCTCTGTTGAGGCGATTTGACCTTTCCAAATTCTCAGTGCACATTTTATTAAAAGGTGTCTCACTAACGCCTAGTTAAGGGTAGAAGATTTCTCAGCCAAACCTCCTCCAAATCACTTGGAATTTTACACAGACCTAGGTTTTATAGCCAGGGACCACTCACCAAAATTTGGGAGGGTTTGGAGGTCATTTGACCATCTAAATAAATTCCTCTAAGTTTATTAAATTAAAACAAAAACTTTAGGCAAAGTATCTCCAAAAATTCCCATTTTTGGACAGCTTCTCGATATACATATTATAGACCTCCAGCCCAAATTTCAAGTCATTTGGACATGTTATGAACCGTGGGCAACCATTTCAATTTCTGGTTAGCCTAGGTCTTGATCCCACCCAAATGAGTGTTGTGGTCAAACCACTCACCCAAATTGAATAAAATTAATTTTAACTTAAAGTAGACCCAGAGGGCTACAACTTTTGTGACTGGTCATTTTTCCTAATTCGGCCTCTAAGTGCCTCGTTTTGCAGCCTCAAAATATATTCAAATAATCCATTTTTCCATTATGTAATATATAATAATCTATGTATTATAATATTAATTCTACTGTTCATCTTCTTCATGAACCCGAAAACAGACAGAAAACCATTTTTTTCTGTAAGCGTTCCGTGATCCGTCGCCGGCCGTTCGGTCACTTCCCTGGCCAGCCACCACCACCACCACCTCCGTTGAGGCGATGGCTATCGGTCGGCGGTGGTTTGGCCGCCGGAGGTGGCGGTTTCCGGCGAACTCAAAAATACCTTTTACATGGTTTTCTCATGAAAACGAGAGACTGGTCCGGCTCCGTTGAGCGCAAACCTCATTTCTAAGAATCCTAAGATCTACCCATGAAAGAGAAGGAGCAGAGGAGGTACCTTGTTCGCGGTTTGAAGGCGAGAAGAACGACGGGGTGCCATGGCGCGGTGGTGGCGTTGCTGAACTTCTCCTATAGCAAGAACAAGGATCTGATCCGATTACTTGAGCGTGTAACCTTCTCCTCTTGCCCCAAGTGGGCTTTTATAAGTCAGAAGGTGGGAAGGTGAATGGGTAAAGCTCTAATGGCCATGAAGACTCCTCCCCTTAACGCTTCGGTTACAGTGAAGGGATAAGAAACGGTGGAAACTGAACAGGTGTGTTCAGCTGGCGGCTTCCTATTGGACCATATCTTCCTCATTTATTATATAATTACAGAAGGAAAACGGCCTGAAATTACTCCTGGTGAAACTTCCCACACCAGCATTTATTACCACGCGTGTTAGAATAATTTCGGGCCTGAACCGTCGTTTCAGCCAATGTCACGGGCATGACACATAGGTCACGGGCGTGACAGGCCCGAATAGCCAATTCTGGGTTCGACGATCGTCGAACTGAGATCGACGATCGTCGATGGATGGTCACAGGCGTGACACCTTGGGTCACGGGCGTGACAGGCCCGAACGGCAGATTTTGGGGTCGACGATCGTCGAATTGAGATCGACGATCGTCGAAGGCTGGTCACGCCCTAGGTTACGGACGTGACCTCTAGGTCACGGGCGTGACATGCCCGAACGGCAAATTTTGAGGTCGACGATCGTCGAATTGAGATCGACGATCGTCGAAGGCTGGTCACGCCCTAGGTCACGGGCGTGACATGCCCAGGCCGCAAGGTCGACGATCGTCTCACGGCGATCGACGATCGTCGATGGGGTCACGCCCATAGTCACGGGCGTGACACCTTGGTCACGGGCGTGACATGCCCAGACAGCACGTTCGACGATCGTCTCGTGGAGATCGACGATCGTCGAAGTATTCACGCCCAAGTCACGGGCGTGACGGGTCGGTCACGGGCGTGACCAACCCGTGACCCGAAAATATTGATCGCTTTATTTCAAATTTTGGGCTTCCTAGGGTTTTGTCACAACTAACCGACTCCTAGGGGTCTAGCCGGAAATGGGATGTTACAAATCCCAATAAACAAAACAAAAATTTCGTCCCCGAAATTGAGGTTGAGCCTACGGGGATTTCTATCGGAATAAATTAAACTTGTAACATCCCATACGATCTTTCTATTGGGTTCAGGCGACTGTTCGTTTGATAACGAAGACAATCTCCCCAATAAACAAAAGATTAGCCCCTACCTTTCTGATTAAGTGCGCATGCCTAGGTCCTGGATTTTCCTTATCTAGTCTTAACATTCCAAAACAAGAAGGCAGTCTATAGTATACCGAGAGGTGGTGAGATGTACCTGACTGAACAACTCCGGGTATCTTTGCCTCATCAGATCCTGTGGTTCCCAGGTGTGCTCCTCCTGACCGTGGTTTCTCCACAGAACCTTGACTAAGGGGATCTTCTTGCGGCGCAAGATCCGCATTCCTTTGTCGTCGATCCGAACCGGCTCCAAGTGAACAAATCGGTCTGAAGCTACCGGCCCTTCGGTGGTCAAAATCCGCTGCTCCGGGCGTAGTAGAGCCCTTCTCAGCGAAGAGATGTGGAAGACGTCGTGTAGAGCTGCCAGCTCTGGTGGCAACTCTAGCCTGTAGGCTAGGGGTCCGATCCGCTCCAGGATCCGGTAAGGGCCCATATACCTAGGGCTGAGTTTCTTCCTCCGACCGCGCACCCGTGAGACTCCGTGCATGGGCCGGATCTTCAAGAACACTCGATCCCCTACCCGAAACTCCACTAGATGATGTCGGGCGTCATAGTATTTAGCCTGTCTGCTCTGCGCCTCCAACATCCTATCTCTGATCAGTCTCACCTGAGCCTCAGTGTCTTCAACAAAATCCGATCCCAACAGCTTCGGATCCTCGTCTTGAATCCAAGAAAGCGGGGTCCTACATTTTCTTCCATACAAGGCTTCATAAGGTGCCATCCTGATGCTGGACTGGTAGCTATTATTATAGGAGAACTCGACCAACGGTAACATCTTCTCCCACGGCTCCTCGGTCCAGTATACACAGCCATAGTAAATCCTCCAAGGTCGGTTGGTGCGCTCGGTCTGCCCGTCCGTCTGAGGGTGGAAGGTCGTGCTAAAAGTCAACCGGGTGCCCAAATATGCCTGCACTGACCGCCACTCCCTGGATGTAAACCGTCCATCGCGGTCCGACACTATCGTCCGGGGCACGCCATGATATCGGACATACTGCTCCACAAACTTCCATACCAGCACTCCCACCGAGTCATCCTTCCTGATCGGTACAAAGCGGGCCACCTTCGTCAACCGATCGACAATCACCCAAATCGAGTCGTTCCCTGTCCGAGACCGGGGAAGACCATGTATAAAATCCATCGCTATATCGTCAAACTTCCACTCCGGCACCGGGAGTGGCTGTAACAATCCTGCGGTGTTCCTGCACTCTGCCTTCACCAACTGACACGCCTCGCAATGGGTCACGAAGTACGTAATGTCCTTCTTCATGCCCGGCCAAAACATCGTCCTCTTCAAATCAGCGGTCATCTTTGTGATCCCCGGGTGTACCGAGTACCGGCTGCAATGCGCCTCCATCATAATATCCTCTCGGAATCTGGCCTCCTGCGGGTATATATACTCTGCCTCTGAAGTGGAGCAAACCATCTCTCAGGGAATAATCTCCTGTCGAACCTTCCTCCAAAGCTCGGAACATCGGCTCCGCCCACGCATCTGTCCTCTGTCCGTCCCGAATGCGATCCCGAATATCGTCTATGGCCACCATCGATGCCAGATAATCCCTATACAGAACTGGGTCATCCTCGGACACTAGGGATATCTGCATATCTCTGAATGATTGGACTAGCTCCATGGACATAACCTGGGGCCCAGCTTCGGAAGTGACAGCTCTCCGGCTCAACGCGTCGGCAACCACGTTTGCCTTCCCTGGATGGTAGTGCATCTCATACTGATAATCTGCTAAGAACTCCACCCAACGCCTCTGCCTGATATTTAGCTCCTTCTGCGTGTCCACGTATTTCAGGTTCTTGTGATCGGAGAAGATATCGCAGTGGACTCCATAAAGATAATGGCGCCAGACCTTCAGAGCAAAAACGACCGCTCCCATCTCGAGGTCGTGCACCGGGTAGTTCCTCTCATGGGTCTTCAGCTGGCGGGAGGCAGATGCTATGACATGTGTGTTCTGCATCAGCACCGCTCCCATCCCTTGGTATGATGCGTCGGTATACACCTGGAATCCTTCCTTTCTGGATGGAAGGGCCAGAATAGGGGCCGAGATGAGTCGGTCCTTCACCTCCTGGAAAGCCGCCTGGCACTGCGGGGTCCAAACAAAAGGTGCCTCCTTCTTTGTCAAAGATGTGAGGGGGAGGGCAATCCGAGAGAACCCCTCCACGAACTTCCGGTAGTAACCGGCAAGTCCCAAGAAACTGCGTACATCGGTGGCTGTCCTCAGCTGCGGCCAATCGCGAACTGCCCGAATCTTTGCTGGATCTACTGCTAACCTGGCTCCGCTGAAGATGTGGCCTAGGAAGGCCACCTCCTTCAACCAGAACTGACACTTGCTGAATTTTGCATAAAGGCGATGCTCCTGCAACCTCTCCAAGGTCAGTGCCAGATGCCGAGTGTGCTCCTCCTCCGTCCTAGAGTAGATCAGGATGTCGTCTATGAATACTATGACGAACACATCCAAGTAGGCCTCGAAAACCCGGTTCATGAGACTCATGAACGCCGACGGAGCATTCGTGAGCCCAAAGGGCATCACGGTGAACTCATACAGGCCATATCTGCTACTAAAGGCCGTCTTCGGGATATCCTCCTCCTGGATCCGCAGCTGGTAGTATCCTGATCTCAAGTCCAGCTTCGAGAAATAATGGGCCCCCTCCAGCTGGTCGAATAATTCGTCTATCCGTGGGAGCGGATAGGTATTCCGGACGGTCAGCCTGTTTAGTGCTCGATAATCGATGCACAGGCGGAGTGTCCCATCCTTCTTCTTCACGAACAGGACCGGTGCTCCCCATGGCGAGGAACTCGGTCTAACAAAACCTGCCTCAACTAATTCCTGCAACTGAGTCCGAAACTCTGCCAACTCCTTTGGGGCCATCCGATAAGGGGCCCTAGACGCCGGCTTGGCTCCCGGCACAAGCTATATCTGAAAATCCCGCTCTCGGTGTGGAGGTAGTCCTGGCAGTTTCTCCGGAAAGATGTCAGCGAAATCTCGCACCACCGGGATGTCTGTCACCGACTCCTTAACCTCCGCCATCTCAAATAGAATCTGATAGACCTCCTCTCCCTGCAGATGGGCCTTAACGGCCTGTACCGAAGATAAGAGTATACGAGAGACAGGTCTTATACCTTCGATGGTAATGAAAGAGTCCCCGTGTCTCACGGTGATCCTCTTTGCCTGGCAGTCAATCTGGGCATAGTTCCAGTGCAGCCATACCATGCCCAGGATCAGGTCGTAGTCCGTCAGCTTCAAAATCGTCGCTGGAGCCTCGAACGCTTTTCCACCAATTTCTGCCTCCATATTGCAGTGATCCGTGGTAAGGAGCTCAGATCCATCTGGTAGTCGCACCCTCATCCTCGAGCCTGTGAACCGCTCCACACCCTCCAGTCCTTCTACGAACGTCTCCGACACAAAGGAGTGAGTAGCTCCAGTATCGAACAGCGTGCGGGCCGGCTTGCCGCTGATGAAGACTATACCTGGGGTGATTAAACATATTAGGGTTCTATAAAGAATTTTCTTTCCTTGTTAATCTATCTAGTGCGGTTCTGAGTTTTAACAACTAAAAGGGAAATTCTATGAAAATAAAGAAGCATGCTGCGTACCTGCTATGACCTGCTCCGGATTTCGAGGCTGCGCAAGGTCCAAAGCATATACCTGCTCTCTTTCCTGTCTACGATCTCCCCACTGGTATCCACGACCACGGCCGCGTCCTCGGGCTCCGTAATGCTGAGCTGGTGGGCCGCTCTGATGTGCTGGAGGTGGTGCCCCCCTCATGGGGCAGTTCCTCCGAATGTGCCCAATCTGATGACAAAGAAAACACTCTGGTGGGGGATACGCCATTCCCCCGGGTCTCGGCATCTCCTGCATCCGAAGAGGGGGAGGGGCTAATACCACCTGTTCCCTCGGCTCCTGCCTCACGTCCTGACGAGGCTGGTCCTCTGTCCTCCTCCCCTCTGGTACAGCACCCCGCCGCTGGTCATTCCTACCTCTCCGTCCCTGATCCTCTGCTGGCCGCTTCCGGCCCGGGTGGTGTGCCAGTCAGCCTCAATCCTTTTGGCCATCTCCAAGATCCGGGAGATGGGCCCGTCAGATACAAACAACAGAGCCTCCCTCAAGTCCTCCCGCAGGCCCTTATAGAACCTTCTGATATACCCTGCCTCGTCCAGCTGGTAGGAATCTGCGTATCGAGCCAGATGGTCAAACTCTCGATGGTACTCCACCACGGTCCGGGTACCCTACTTCAGCTGTAAGAACCGCTCCTCCAAATCATCCCTAGCCGACTGCGGAACGAAATGCTCCAGCAGTGCGGCCCTGAACTCCTCCCAAGTAACCTCCTCAACCTCCATATCAGCAAATGTCGTGTCCAACAGCGTCTTCCACCACCTCTTTGCATGGGACTCCAGGCAGGAGACAACTAGAGCCACCCTCTCCTCCCAGGGACATCGTATCCCGGTCAGCATCTCGTACATGATATCTAGCCACTCTTCCGTCCGAACCGCCGACTCTGTCCCCAAATAGGACTGGGGAGAAAGACCCCGGAAGATGCTGAGCCAGTTGGCCCCCAGATTTGGCTGCGGGGCCGGAACCTGCTGAGCCCTGAAGGCCTCCAGGATGGCAGTCAGGGTCTGTCCCATGTCCGACTGAAGGAAAGGAGTGGGGGCTGGTGGGGGTGGTGCAACATCCTGAGCCTGTTGAGCTCCACCTTGTGGCGTAGTCCGTGCTGGAGGCTGCGTAACAAAAACACGCGCTGAGAAAACGTTCAAATATTACATAAAGGTGGACAATTTATATGTGATCCCCATATGGGCACACCACTGCTTCCGCTGCTTAGTTTGTCCCCAAACTAAACTCGAGCGGGGGTGACCCAGGGTTTGTGGACTGCTACTTCCTTCTGATCGATGTTTTGCTCTGAGACCACTTGTAAGACCCCCTTTTTTTTTCTTTTTCAACCACCGGGGTCTTAGGCCCAGAACCGCCGCTTTGCGGTGACTCCTTCACGTCCTGAAGGGTCATCACCACAAGGCGCCGATTCTGCCGGCCAATTCGATCACAGAAAAGTAGCATAATTATTGAAGTAAGAACAATGCAGTCCACAATAATACATCACATGTAAATAAGATAAAATCTCCACGAAGGGAGTGTCCACAGAAATCATCAGAGTACTATAAATACGGGCTTATGCCCGGTACAATATGTCCTCACTACAAGTCTCTCATGCGGAAGCGAAAACAGAAACTACTCAAGGTCGAGACTCACGGTCCCGGCTGTGTGAACTCCGGAGCTAGACTGCCCCATCTCTAGGCGCACCGATCTTTGGGGCTGCTCCTCCATGCTGGGCTCCACGATCCCCTAAATGATGCGGTTCGAAAACCGTTAGTCATAAAGACTAAGCCCTATCATCCCCTACCCCTTCCCCCATGGCTCCTAGGTACCGAGCGGGGAGGAAGAAAGGGAAGGACATGATGGTAGAGATAAATCAAGAAACAGGTGACTATGGACTTAATCTAGCAAGATGTATTCGGTTAGCAGTTAATATGATTGTTTTAATAGGTCTAGCAATAAGAAAAGCAAATATATGAATTTAAACCTTCACTTATGCGAGAACACATAAGCAAAAGAAATCTTTTGCAAGGCTCCCATCGTATAGAGTGTCCCATACCACTTATACGTTGGGGTGTCGGTTATCAAAAAGCAATGGTTGTTATATATTGAAATTAACCTTTGATTTATAAACTTGCCCACACAAGCTTATAGACCAAGGGGTCGTTTTGCAGGTCCTAATGTATAAGCGTCCCATACCACTTATACTTTAGGTGTCAGGGTTAAATGAATCGATTATGCTATGACATGCTAGTGGGTATGATGAAACATGCAAGTGCAACTCACACACCCGACTCTGTGCACACAGACCTTTAGTTCCCCCTTTCGGAGCCGTTACCTCCCAGGATACCTCCGTAGTGGCAGACGGAAGCGGTGGGTTGGGCCTCGCCCACCTCAAAACAAGTAAAAGCACCACTGGTCTGACCTATCGTACGCCTCAACGCTTGGTGCACTAAGCGGACGCCTGCGTACTCTTGCCGGCTGGCGCACCGGACTTCTGTTGGCGAAGTGCTAACCACCTCGCCGAGTCAACGATATCGGTGTCGGTGCAATCGAACTCCCCGATATCGAAAAACCCACCACCTTAACTTAGTCCTATCTTATGCACATGCAAGTTTATCGTAAACACACAAAACCGAGCCGAAGCTTCCCGGACCAAAACGTCCGTCTCCAAAACAACCGAGCCGAAGCTCCCCGGTCCATCCCGTCCGTCTCCAAACCGACCGAGCCGAAGCTCCCCGGACCATCCCGTCCGTCTCTTAACCAACCGAGCCGAAGCTCTCATCAATCTTCCTGTGCCAACAGTGTTTGTGAAAAGTGCAGCCCTAGTTACCTAGTTACTCTTGTCGATTTGTTATTACAGTTTACGTTAGCCCAGGACTGCCCCCGGTATACCCCGTGAAGGGCTCTCAAGGGGCACTAGGAACCAAGACGGCGGCATTACGGCCCGAAGTTCCCTTTCGCAAGGCACTTAATATTATTGGTTTATTTCCCTTAGCCCGATTCCCTTCTCATATTTCGTTAGACTATCCTAGGGTGATTTTTAACCTTCCTCTCTTCGGGAAAAGCGATCTTTTGCCCAACCCGAGCACCTCTTAACTCTAACTATCTCCACTACTCTCTACTCTTTATATCTTCCTATTGTAATTTCCTCCACGATTGTCCACCCAGACAAAATGTTTAACTCCAAAGACTTCCTCAGATCATGTCCTACTGCATTTCACAAATTGCTATATGCAGACCGACCTAGCCTACATGTCGAACCGGTTATGAAATGATCCGTTACTCATCCAAATGCCCTAAATTATTTACTGGAGACTTACCATGATATAAATGACCTAAGTCCAGAAAATGGAAATTTTCCTAATTTATTTGGCATATAATTAAATTCCTCGAAAATCCCAAGGACTACCGGTTTGAACATGAACTACCCTAAGTTCTCATGCAAGATGTCCAGCAATTTTATGATAAAGACGAGGTTATCTCAATATGTTAAATCCTAAGTATCATAATTTTTCTATCATTAAAAGGGCATGAAAACTATTTTAGAAATAATCTCTAACTTTTGTTGTTTATGAATCAAGTACAGAAAATATTCTTCCAAAAATTATAAATAATTTATTCCATGCAGATAAAGGCCTAAAATTAGCACTGGCCAAGTTTCATAATTTTCCAGCCAGTATTTTATCCATAATTAATTTTTAAACAATAAAACCCCTTTCTATTATCTGTGAACAAAGTACCAGATTTATTCAACATAAAATTCTATAAAAATTCAGGGATCAATGTTCTACTGGTCAAATCTAAATCCAGAATTTTAACTGATTATAATTAATTTAAACCCTCCAAATATTTGAAACAACAAATCGGGCTAATAATCCTTTAACACATGAAGTATGATATTTATTAATCATAAAATTCCAGAAAAATTATCATAAGTCTAAAACATCCTAAAACTCTCTCCTCCCGAGTTTCATGATTTTTGGATTAGATTTAGTGCTTAAAATAACTGAATTACATTTCTATCCTAATTCAAACTCTCAACTTCCGAGGTACCTAATTACCTCCAATTCCTTCACTATTCCAACCAGAGAGTTTTCAGTACATCATGCCACTCTCCTCCAAATTTCAAGGTCATACATGAGCTTTTGCTCCTATGTCCTTCACAAACCTCAAAACCCTTCATTTAGGGTTTGAGCTTGGATCCTAGGGTAAGTCAACCCTAAACCACTCCATTTTTCTCCAAACAGGTTATAACACCATTCTAAGTCAGAGATCAGAAAATCAGCCTCTGTTGAGGCGATTTGACCTTTCCAAATTCTCAGTGCACTTTTTATTAAAAGGTGTCTCACTAACGCCTAGTTAAGGGTAGAAGATTTCTCAGCCAAACCTCCTCCAAATCACTTGGAATTTTACACAGACCTAGGTTTTATAGCCAGGGACCACTCACCAAAATTTGGGAGGGTTTGGAGGTCATTTGACCATCTAAATAAATTCCTCTAAGTTTATTAAATTAAAACAAAAACTTTAGGCAAAGTATCTCCAAAAATTCCCATTTTTGGACAGCCTCTCGATATACATATTATAGACCTCCAGCCCAAATTTCAAGTCATTTGGACATGTTATGAACCGTGGGCAACCATTTCAATTTCTGGTTAGCCTAGGTCTTGATCCCACCAAAATGAGTGCTGTGGTCAAACCACTCACCCAAATTGAATAAAATTAATTTTAACTTAAAGTAGACCCAGAGGGCTACAACTTTTGTGACTGGTCATTTTTCCTAATTCGGCCTCTAAGTGCCTCGTTTTGCAGCCTCAAAATATATTCAAATAATCCATTTTTCCATTATGTAATATATAATAATCTATGTATTATAATATTAATTCTACTGTTCATCTTCTTCATGAACCCGAAAACAGACAGAAAACCATTTTTTTCCTGTAAGCGTTCCGTGATCCGTCGCCGGCCGTTCGGTCACTTCCCTGGCCAGCCACCACCACCACCACCTCCGTTGAGGCGATGGCTATCGATCGGCGGTGGTTTGGCCGCCGGAGGTGGCGGTTTCCGGCGAACTCAAAAATACCTTTTACATGGTTTTCTCATGAAAACGAGAGACGGGTCCGGCTCCGTTGAGCGCGAACCTCCTTTCTAAGAATCCTAAGATCTACCCATGAAAGAGAAGGAGCAGAGGAGGACCTTGTTCGCGGTTTGAAAGCGAGAAGAACGACGGGGTGCCATGGCGCGGTGGTGGCGTTGCTGAACTTCTCCTACAGCAAGAACAAGGATCTGATCCAATTACTTGAGCGTGTAACCTTCTCCTCTTGCCCCAAGTGGGCTTTTATAAGTCAGAAGGTAGGAAGGTGAATAGGTAAAGCCCTAATGGCCATGAAGGCTCCTCCCCTTAACGCTTCGGTTACAGTGAAGGGATAAGAAACGGTGGAAACTGAACAGGTGTGTCCAGCTGGAGGCTTCCTATTGGACCATATCTTCCTCATTTATTATATAATTACAGAAGGAAAACGGCCTGAAATTACTCCTGGTGTAACTTCCCACACCAGCATTTATTACCACGCGTGTTAGAATAATTTCGGGCCTGAACCGTCGTTTCGGCCAATGTCACGGGCGTGACACATAGGTCACGGGCGTGACAGGCCCGAATAGCCAATTCTGGGTTCGACGATCGTCGATGGATGGTCACGGGCGTGACACCTTGGGTCACGGGCGTGACAGGCCCGAACGGCAGATTTTGGGGTCGACGATCGTCGAATTGAGATCGACGATCGTCGAAGGCTGGTCACGCCCTAGGTCACGGGCGTGACCTCTAGGTCACGGGCGTGACATGCCCGAACGGTAAATTTCGAGGTCGACGATCGTCGAATTGAGATCGACGATCGTCGAAGGCTGGTCACGCCCTAGGTCACGGGCGTGACACTCATGTCACGGGCGTGACATGCCCGGGCCGCAAGGTCGACGATCGTCTCACGGCGATCGACGATCGTCGATGGGGTCACGCCCATAGTCACGGGCGTGACACCTTGGTCACGGGCGTGGCATGCCCAGACAGCACGTTCGACGATCATCTCGTGGAGATCAACGATCGTCGAAGTAGTCACGCCCAAGTCACGGGCGTGACGGGTCGGTCACGGGCGTGACCAACCCGTGACCCGAAAATATTGATCGCTTTATTTCAAATTTTGGGCTTCCTAGGGTTTTGTCACAACTAACCGACTCCTAGGGGTCTAGCCGGAAATGGGATGTTACATCTAGGGCCCCTTATCGGATGGCCCCAAAGGAGTTGGCAGAGTTTCGGACTCAGTTGCAGGAATTAGTTGAGGTAGGATTTGTTAGACCGAGTTCCTCGCCATGGGGAGCACCGGTCCTATTCGTGAAGAAGAAGGATGGGACACTCCGCCTGTGCATCGATTATCGAGCACTAAACTGGCTGACCGTCCGGAATACCTATCCGCTCCCACGGATAGACGAATTGTTCGACCAGCTGGAGGGGGCCCATTATTTCTCGAAGCTGGACTTGAGATCAGGATACTACCAGCTGCGGATCCAGGAGGAGGATATCCCGAAGATGGCCTTCAGTAGCAGATATGGCCTGTATGAGTTCACCGTGATGCCCTTCGGGCTCACGAATGCTCCGTCAGCGTTCATGAGCCTCATGAACAGGGTTTTCGAGGCCTACTTGGATGTGTTCGTCATAGTGTTCATAGACGACATCCTGATCTACTCTAGGACGGAGGAGGAGCACACTCGACATCTGGCACTGACTTTGGAGAGGTTGCGGGAGCATCACTTTTATGCAAAATTCAGCAAGTGTCAGTTTTGGTTGAAGGAGGTGGCTTTTCTGGGTCACATTATCAGCGGAGCCGGGTTGGCAGTGGACCCGGCAAAGATTCAGGCAGTTCGAGATTGGCCGCAGTTGAAGACAGCCACCGATGTACGAAGTTTCTTGGGACTTGCCGGCTATTACCGGAAGTTCGTGGAGGGGTTCTCTCGGATTGCCCTCCACCTCACATCTTTGACAAAGAAGGAGGCACCTTTTGTTTGGACCCCGCAGTGCCAGGCGGCCTTCCAGGAACTGAAGGACCGACTCATCTCAGCCCCTATTCTGGCCCTTCCATCTGGAAAGGAAGGATTCCAGGTGTATACCGACGCATCATACCAGGGAATGGGAGCAGTGCTGATGCAGAATGGACACGTCATAGCATATGCCTCCCGCCAGCTGAAGATCCATGAGAAGAACTACCCAGTGCACGACCTTGAGATGGGAGCGGTCGTTTTTGCTCTGAAGGTCTGGCGCCATTATCTTTACGGAGTCCACTGCGACATCTACTCCGACCACAAGAACCTGAAATACGTGGACACGCAGAAGGAGCTGAATATCAGGCAGATGTGCTGGGTAGAGTTCTTAGCAGATTATCAGTATGAGATGCACTACCATCCAGGGAAGGAAAACGTGGTGGCCGACGCGTTGAGCCGGCGAGCTGCCACTTCCGAAGCTGGGCCCCAGGTTATGTCCATGGAGCTAGTCCGGTCATTCAGAGATATGCAGATATCCCTAGTGTCCGAGGATGACCCAGTTCTGTATAGGGAGTATCTGGCATCGATGGTGGCCATAGACGATATTCGGGATCGCATTCGGGACGGACAGAGGACAGATGCATGGGCAGAGCCGATGTTCCGAGCTTTGGAGGAATGCTCGACAGGAGATTATTCCCTGAGAGATGGATTGCTACATTTCAGAGGCAGAGTATATATACCCGCAGGTGGCCAGATCCGAGAGGATATTATGATGGAGGTGCATTGCAGCCGGTACTCTGTGCACCCGGGGATCACAAAGATGACCGCTGATCTGAAGAAGACGATGTTTTGGCCGGGCATGAAGAAGGACATTACGTACTTCGTGACCCATTGCGAGGCGTGTTAGTTGGTGAAGGCGGAGTGCAGGAACCCCGCAGGATTGCTGCAGCCACTCCCGGTGCCGGAGTGGAAGTTCGACGATATAGCTATGGATTTTATACATGGTCTTCCCCGGTCTCGGACGGGGAACGACTCGATCTGGGTGATTGTTGATCGGTTGACGAAGGTGGCCCGCTTTATACCGATCAGGAAGGACGACTCGGTGGGAGTGCTGGTACGGAAGTTTGTGGAGCAGTATGTCCGATATCATGGCGTGCCCCGGACAATAGTGTCGGACCGCGATGGACGGTTTACATCCAGGGAGTGGCGGTCAGTACAGGCATATTTGGGCACCCGGTTGACTTTTAGCACAGCCTTCCACCCTCAGACGGACGGGCAGACAGAGCGCACCAACCAGACCTTGGAGGATTTACTACGACTGTGTATACTGGACCGTGGGGAGCCGTGGGAGAAGATATTACCGTTGGTCGAGTTCTCCTATAATAATAGCTACCAGTCCAGCATCAGGATGGCGCCTTATGAAGCCTTGTATGGAAGAAAGTGTAGGACCCCCCTTTCTTGGGTTCAAGACGAGGATCCGAAGCTGTTGGGATCGGATTTTGTTGAAGACACCGAGGCTCAGGTGAGACTGATCAGAGATAGGATGTTGGAGGCGCAGAGCAGACAGGCTAAATACTATGACGCCCAGCATTGTCAGGTGGAGTTTCGAGTAGGGGATCGAGTGTTCTTGAAGATCCGGCCCATGCACGGAGTCTCGCGGGTGCGCGGTCGGAGGAAGAAGCTCAGCCCTAGGTACATGGGCCCTTACCGGATCCTGGAGCGGATTGGACCCCTAGCCTACAGGCTAGAGTTGCCGCCAGAGCTGGCAGCTCTACACGACGTCTTCCATATTTCTTCGCTGAGAAGGGCTCCACTACGCCCGGAGCAGCGGATTTTGACCACCGAAGGGCTGGTAGCTTCAGACCGATCTGTTCACTTGGAGCCGGTTCGGATCGACAACAAAGGAGTACGGATCTTGCGCCGCAAAAAGATCCCCTTAGTCAAGGTTCTGTGGAGAAATCACGGTCAGGAGGAGCACACCTGGGAACCGCAGGACCTGATGAGGCAAAGATACCCGGAGTTATTCAGTCAAGTACATCTCACCACCTCTTGGTATACTATATATTGCCTTCTTGTTTTGGATAAGGAAAATTCAGGACCTAGGCATGCGCACTAAATCAGAAAGGTAGGGGCTAATCTTTTGTTTATTGGGGAGATTGTCTTCGTTTATCAAAAGAATAGTCGCTTAAACCCGATAGAAAGATCGTATGGGATGTTACAAGTTTAATTTATTCCGATAGAAATCCCCGTAGGCTCAACCTCAATTTCGGGGACGAAATTTTTGTTTTGTTTATTGGGATTTATAACATCCCATTTCCGGCTAGACCCCTAGGAGTCGGTTGGTCGTGACAGAACCCTGTGAAGCCCAAAAATTGAAATAAATCGATCTAGGTTTCGGGTCACGGGTTGGTCACGCCCGTGACCGACCCGTCACGCCCGTGACCGACCCGTCACGCCCGTGACCGACCCGTCACGCCCGTGACCGACCCGTCACGCCCGTGACTTTGGGCGTGACTACTTCGATGATCGTCGATCTCCGCGAGACGATCGTTGAACTTGCTGCCCGGGCATGTCACGCCCGTGACCAAAATGTCATGCCCGTGACCTAGGACGTGACCCCTTCGACGATCGTCGATCTCCGTGAGACGATCGTCGATCTAGCAGCCCGGACATGTCACGCCCATGACCAAAGTGTCACGCCCGTGACCAGGGGCGTGACTCCTTCGACGATCGTCGATCCCCGTAAAACGATCGTCGAAATTGAACACGGGCCTGTCACGCCCGTGACCCAAGTGTCACGCCCGTGACCTAGGGCGTGACCAGCCTTCGACGACCGTCGATCTCAGTTCGACGATCGTCGACCTCGAAATTGCTGTTCGGGCCTGTCACGCCCGTGACCTAGGTGTCACGCCCGTGACCTAGGGCGTGACCACCCTTCGACGACCGTCGATCTCAGTTCGACGATCGTCGACCCCAAAAATTGTCACCCGGACCTGTCACGCCCGTGACATATGTGTCACGCCCGTGACATTGGCAGAAACGACGGTTCAGGCCCGAAATTATTCTAACACGCATGGAAATAAATGCTGGTGTGGGAAGTTACACCAGGAGTAATTACGGGCCGTTTTTCCTTCCATAATTATATAATAAAGGAGGAAGTGTTGGTCCAATAAGAAACCGCTAACTGGACACACCTGTTCATCTTCCACCGTTTCTTATCCCGTCACAGTAACCGAAAGGCCATTAAGAGGAGCCTTCATGGCCATTACAGCTTTACCCTTTCACCTCCCCACTTTCTAACTTATAAAAGCCCACTTGGGGCAAGAGGAGAAGTTTACACGCTCAAGTAAACGGATCAGATCTTTGTTCTTGCTGTAGGAGAAGTTCGGCTACGCCACCACTGCGCTATGGCACCCCGTCGCTCTTCTCGCCTCCAAACCGCGAACAAGGTCCTCCTCTGCTTCTTCTCTTTCATGGGTAGATCTTAGGATTCTTAGAAAGGAAGTTCGCGCTCAACGGAGCCGGACCCATCTCTCGTTTTCATGGGAAAACCATGAAAAAAGTATTTTTGAGTTCGCCGGAAACTGCCACCTCTGGCGGCCAAAACACCGCCGACCGCTAGCCATCGCCTCAACGGAGGTGGTGGTGGTGGTGGCTGGCCAGGGAAGTGACCGAACGGCCGGTGACGGATCACGGAATGCTTACAGTAAAAGTGGTTTTCTGTGTCTGTTTTCGGTTTCATGAAGAAGATGAATAGTAGAATAATTTTTATAATATATAGATTATTATATATTACATAATGGAGAGATGTATTATTTGAATATATTTTGGGGCTGCAAAATGAGGCACTTAGAGGCCGTTTTAGGAAAAATGACCAGACATGAAAGTTGTAGCCCTTCGAGTCTAGATAAATCTAAAATTGGTTTCAACTCGTTTGGGTAAGCGGTTCGGCCGCAGCACCCGTTTTAGTGGAGGCTGTACCTAGAGTTGGGCATAAATTAAAATGGATGCCCACTCTTCGTCCCTTGTCCAAATGACCTGAAATTTGGGTAGGACGTTAACCTCAGCTATACCTAACGGCAGACCAAAAATGGGAATTTTTGGAGATACTTTGCCTAAAGTTTTTGTTTTAATTTAATAAACTTAGAGGAATTTATTTAAGTGGTCAAATGACCTCCAAACCCTCCCAAATTTTGGTGAGTGGTCCCTGGCTATTAAACCTAGGTCTGTACAAAATTCCAACTGATTTGGTGGAGTTTTGGGTGGGAAACCTTCTACCCTCAACTAGGCATTAGTGAGACATCTTTTAGTAAAAAGTGAACTAAGAGTTTGGAAAGGTCAAATCACCTTAACTGAGGCTGAAATTCTGACCCCTGACTTAGAAGGGTGTTATAACCTGCTTGGAGAAAAATGGTGAGGATTAAGGTGGATTTTACCCTAAGAGATCGGCTCAAATCCAGTGGGTGGGAGTTTGAGGTTTGTGAAGGACATAGGAGCAAAAGCTCTTGTATGCCCTTGAAACTTGGAGGAGAGTGGGATGATATGCTGAAAACCCTCTGGTTGAAACAGTGAAGGAATTGGAGGTAATTAGGTACCTCGGAAATTGAGATTTTAGATTAGGATAAACATGTAATTTAGTTATTTTAAGCACTAAATCTAATCTAAAAATTATGAAACTCGGGAGGAGGGAGTTTTAGGATGTTTTAGACTTATGGTAATTTTCCTGGAATTTTATGATTAATAAATATTATACTTCATGTGTTAAAGAATTAATAGCTTGATTTGTTGTTTCAAATATTTGGAGGTTTTAAATTAATTATAATCAGTTAAAATTCTGGATTTAGATCTTGACTAGTAGAACATTGGTCCCTGAATTTTTATAGAATTTTATGTTGAGTAAACCTAGTACTTTGTTCACAGATATTAGAGAGGGGTTTATTGTTTAAAAATTAATTATGGATAAAGTACTTGCTGGAAAATTATGAAACTTAGCCAGTGCTAATTTTAGGTCTTTATCTGCATGGCATAAATTATTTATAATTTTTGGAAGAATATTTTCTGTACTTGATTCATAAACAACAGAAGTTAGAGATTATTTCGAAAATAGTTTTCATGCCCTTTTAATGATAGAAAAATTATGATACTTTGGATTTAACCTATTGAGATAACCTACTATTTATCATGAATTTGCTGGACATCTTGCATGATTACTTAGGGTAGTTCAGGTTCAAACCGGTAGCCCTTGGGATTTTCGAGGAATTTAATTAAATGCCAAATAGATTAGGAAAATTTCCATTTTCTGGATTTAGGTCATTTATATCATGGTGAGTCTCCAGTAAATAATTTAGGGCATTTGGATGAGTATTGGATCATTGCATAACCGGTTCGACATGAAGTCTAGGTCGGTCTGCATATAGCAATTGTGAAATGCAATAAGACACGATCTGAGGAAGGCATTGGAGTTAATCATATTGTCTGGGTGGGCAATGGTGGAGGAAATCATAATAGGAAGGTATAAGGAGTAGTGAGAAGTGGTGATAGTTAGAGTTAAGAGGTGCTCGGGTTTCGGCGAAAGATCGCCTTTTCCCGAAGAGAGGAAGGTTAAAAATCACCCTAGGATAGTCTATCGTAATATGAGAAGGGAATCGGGTTAAGGGAGATAAACCAATAATAATAAGTGCCTTGCGAATGGGAACTTCGGGCCGTAATGCCGCCGTCTTGGTTCCTAGTGCCCCTTGAGAGCCCTTCACGGGGAATACCGGGGGCAGTCCTGGGCTAACGTAAACTGTAATAACAAACCGACAAGAGTAACTTAGTAACTAGGGCTGCACTTTTCACAAACACTGTTGGCACAGGGATTTTCATGAGAGCTTCGGCTCGGTTGGTTTGGAGACGGACGGGATGGTCCGGGGAGCTTCGGCTCGGTTGGTTAAAGACGGACGTTTGGGTCCGGGGAGCTTCGGCTCGGTTGGTTTGGAGACGGACGTTTTGGTCCGGGGAGCTTCGGCTCGGTTTTGTGTGTTTACGATAAACTTGCATGTGCATAAAATAGGAAAAGTTAAGGTGGTGGGTTTTTCGATATCGGGGAGTTCGATTGCACCGACACCGATATCGTTGACTCGGCGAGGTGATTAGCACTTCGCCAAACAGAAGTCCGGTGCGCCAGCCGGCAAGAGTACGCAGGCGTCCGCTTAGTGCACCAAGCGTTGAGGCGTACGATAGGTCAGACCAGTGGTGCTTTTACTGGTTTTGAGGTGGGCGAGACCCAACCCACCGCTTCCGTCCGCCAATACGGAGGTATCCTGGGAGGTAACGGCTCCGAAAGGGGGAACTAAAGGTCTGTGTGCACAGAGTCGGGTGTGTGAGTTGCACTTGCATGTTTCATCATACCCACTAGCATTTCATAGCATAATCGATTCATTTAACCCTGACACCTAAGGTATAAGTGGTATGGGACGCTTATACATTAGGACCTGCAAAACGACCCCTTGGTCTATAAGCTTGTGTGGGCAAGTTTATAAATCAAAGGTTAATTTCAATATATAACAACCATTGCTGTTTGATAACCGACACCCCAAGGTATAAGTGGTATGGGACACTTATATGATGGGAGCCTTGCAAAAGATCCCTTTTGCTTATGTGTTCTCGCATAAGTGAAGGTTAAATTCATATATTTGCTTTTCTTACTGCTAGACCTATTATAACAATTATATTAACTGCCCACCGAATATGACTTGTTAGATTAGTTCCGCTGTCATCTGTTTCTTGATTAATCTCTACCGTCATGTCCTTCCCTTTCTTCCTCCCCGCTCGGTACCTAGGAGCCATGGGGGAAGGGGTGGGGGATGATAGGGCTTAGTCTTTATGACTAACGGTTTTCGAACCGCATCATTTAGGGGATCGTGGAGCCCAGCATGGAGGAGCAGCCCCAGAGATCGGTGCGCCTAGAGATGGGGCAGTCTAGCTCCGGAGTTCATACAGCCTGGACCGTGAGTCTCGACCCCGAGTAGTTTCTGTTTTAGCTTCCGCATGAGTGATATTGTAGTGAGGACATGATGTATCGGGCATAAGCCCGCATTTATAGTACTCTGATGTTTTCTGTAGACACTCCCTTCGTGGAGATTTTTATTCTATATAGGTGATCTATTGCTGTGGACTGCATTGCTCTTATTGTGCTACCTTTCTGTGATTGAATTGGCCGGCAGAATCGGCACCTTGTGGTGATGACCCTTCAGGGCGTGAAGGAGTCACCGCAAAGCGGCGATTCTGGGCCTAGGACCCCGGTGGTTGAAAAAAAAAGGGTCTTACATGTGTTGTCTTCGGTAGCGGAAGTCCGGAGCTTTCTGGGTCTTGCCGGCTATTACAGGGGCTTCGTGGAGAACTTCTCGCGGATAGCGTTACCTCTCATGACGTTGACTAGGAAAGATCAGAAGTTTGTATGGACGTAATAGTGCGCGCAAGCGTTCGAAGAGTTGAAGAGTCGGTTGACCACGGCGCCAGTGCTAAGTTCACCAAGTGGGACCGAAGGTTTTGAGATATACAGCGATTCCTCAGGCAGTGGTTTGGGTTGCGTGCTGCTACAACATGGTAGTGTTATTGCGTATGGCTCGCGTCAGCTGAAAGTGCATGAAAGGAATTATCCGGTCTACGACTTGGAGTTAGCGGCCGTGATTTTTGCGCTAAAGCTGTGGAGGCATTATTTGTACGGCGTAAATGTCAATATTTATACCGACCACAAGAGCCTGAAATACCTGCTGGATCAAAAAGATTTTAACATGAGGCAGCGGAGATGGATGGAGTTCTTGGGGGACTATACATTCAAAATATGTGCCCGGGAAAGGCAATGCAGTTGCGGATGCATTGAGTCGCAGGGCTCCCGCCCAAGCCAACTGGTTGTCGGTTCATGATGAGCGGTTGATTCGGGAGTTAGAGGCGTTAGAGATCTGTTGTGTTGACAAGCATACTAGCGCCGAAGCATTTTTGAACTGGACAGAAGTTCAGTATGACCTGGTTGATCTGATTCGGAAGGCTATGGAATTGGATATCAACATGAAGGAGATAATGGATACAGCTTCAGATTGGTCAAATTCCAAATTTACAGTTGAAGATGTACTACTAAGGAAGGATAATCGTTTGTGCGTCCCGAACGTGAGTAATTTGCGGGTGGAGTTGATGTACGAGGCTCATCATACCAAGTACTCAATTCACCCATGGAGCAAAAAGATGTACCGAGAACTGAAGAAGTTATTCTGGTGGCCAGGACTCAAGAAGTATATGGAACTATTCGTGGCTAAATGTCAGACTTGCGCCTTAGTGAAGGCAGAGTGCCAAAAGCCAGGAGGTTTCTTGAAATCCTTGCCTATTCCGGAGTGGAAGTTCGACGACATTTCGATGGACTTTGTGCATGGCTTGCCAAGGTCGCAGAAGGGAAACAACGCCAGCTGGGTGATCGTAGATCGGTTAACAAAGGTGTTGCACTTCATTCCGCATAGGAAGGATGATTCAGTAAAGAAACCGGCGAAGATGTATGTGGATAACATAGTCAGACTGCACGGTGTGCCCCGCAACATCGTGAGCGATAAAGATGGGCGTTTTATGTCCAATGACTGGAGGTTGTGCAACAAATACTGGGGACTAAGTTGAAGTTCAGCACAGCCTTCCATCCATAGACGGATGGGCAGACTGATAGGGTCAACAGGACTATGGAGGGCATGCTTTGCATGTGCGTTCTGGACTTCGAAAGAGCAGTGGGAAGACCATCTATATTTGGTGGAGTTTGCTTACAACAATAGCTATCAAGCGAGCATACAAATCCCGCCCTTCGAGGCCTTATATGGTAGAAAGTGTCACACACCATTGTTATGGCTAGAAACGGGTGAGGCAAGGTTGTACAAAAAGCAAGAGGTGGAAAATGCTACTTTGTTGGTGCGAACCATTCAGGATCGTTTGTTGATCTGTCAGGATAGATAAGCTAAATACTATAATGCCAAGCACTGGAACGTGGAGTTCGCGGTTGGCGATTGGGTGTATCTTAAGATAAAGCCATTCAAGAGCGTTTCACGAGTACGACGCTTGAAGAAGCTGAGCCAGAGATACCTTAGGCCATTTGAGGTCCTGGAGCGGATCGGTGAAGCGGCTTACCCTCTGAACCTATCTGTGGAGTTAAGTGGTCTACACGACGTATTCCACATTTCAGTGTTGCGGAAGGCGGTACTAGAGCCTTCGTAGGTGATCGGAGTTGATCAAGTACCGGTGGACGAAGGGTTGACAACTAGGGTCATGCCCATTTATATTGAGGACTCTGAAGTTAAGCGACTTCGTAACAAGGATATAAAAATGGTCAAGGTCCGTTGGGACAATTGCGGTCAAGAGGATCTCTCTTGGGATTGGGAGCAGATCATGCTTGAGGAGTACCCAAAGTTATTTCACTCAGGTACCGCTTTTGGTTTTCTATTTTCTTTTCCTTTGGTAATTTCGTGGACGAAATTCTTTTAAGAGGGAGAGAGTTGTAATGCCCCGAAACTCAAAAGAGTGACGGGTGGCGTTTTGAGCCAAGTCTAGGATTTGGTAGAGTTGTCATGGCCTTGGACACGGGCATGTCCCAGGGGCATGTCGTGCTCGAGTTCGGCGATGGTCGCATGGTCGACGAAATAGCAGTCAACGGTCGCCGGGGTGTGAACACGGCCTGGGACACAAGCGTGTCCTAGGGCGTGTTAGTAACTCAAAGCCTTTCACTCAACAATCGTTGAGTGAGGGCGCACGGCCTGAGCCCAGGCGTGTTCGGGTCCGACAAGGGCGTGTGAAATTCGACAAGGGCGTGTCTAATACCCGTGTCCTGCTCGGGTCATTTGATGAGTTGTACTAAGGATGCTACACGGCCTGGGACATGGGCGTATCCCAGGGCGTGTCTAGCACACGACATGTGACACGGGCGTGTCACATGGCCTTGTCGTGCTCTGGACGTTTTGGACCTATGTCGTTGGAGGAACACGCCCAGCTACACGGGCGTGTTTTGGGTGATACGGGCGTATCAAGCCTGACATGGACGTGTCGAGTGCCTGTGTTCTTTTTGGGACACGACGGTTATTACGGCGAATGAGTTATATGGCCTTGGACACGGGCATGTCGCAAGCCGTGTTCAGCCCATGTAGTTTATTTTTGGGCCAAATCGTAGCCATTCGTTTCCTTATTTTTGGATCTTACGGCTCAGATCTCTCCATGCTAGGGTTATGTCCGGGATTGGGGGTTTAAACCTTCACTTTCACTTATCCATTCTCTTTCTAAAACCTAGAGAGAAGGGAGAGCAAGGAGTTTGGAGGAAATGGAAGATCCGCCCGTCGGATGAGAGTCAGAGTGCCAAATCGCAAACCAAGCCCAGATCTGCGGAGGCATGATCATCGCGGTGCTTTTCATCTGCGTAGTTTTCCATGACGCTGAGGAGAAATGCTAGGGTAACAATTCTCATCTTTAGCATGTGAAGCTCTTCTTCCTTTGCATGGAAAAACCCTCTCCCGTGAGTATGCAGCGAGTTTGCGGTGTTCCTTGGGGTAGATATGTAAAATCCCCCTTGTTTAGAGTCCGAAATTGAAGTACGGGCATAGGCATGGTGCATGAAGCCTTCCCAGACAAGTTGGTCTTGATTGGTGATGTTGCATTGCATAATTAGCCAGAGAAGACTCCGTGCCTTTGATTGTTTTCGGGTTTCTACGGGGTAGATTGTAGCAGGGATCCTTGGGGATTAACCCCAAGGCGTACCCGGAAAACTGGGCGGAAACACATTTTTGCCATCTTGGTGGCATGGGAGCCAACCTTGAACATAAATGGGTTATGTGCTTGTGTGATCAAATTTTTGGATCCAGGAGAAGCTTGGCCCGCGCGTACGTATTAAAGTGACTAGGCGGTGTGAGCAACGAGCAAGTGGAAATGGACTCGGGCTATGTGGTTTGGTGTCAGATACCTGAAAAAGGGACTGGCCATTGGCATAGTCGTGCGAGTCTTAGGCTTAGACCGGAAAGACTAAAATTGCTTACGAGATTTGCCGTCATAGGGATGGTTGTGAGACCACGGTTATGACTGGATTCACCAAGTTAGTTCCCTGAGAGCACGGGGTGTGTGCCGTGTGAGCCTGCACCTGTGATGATGTGCTTGTTCACTTTATTTCTTACTATTCTAACATGTGTAGGGAAGAAGCTTTGCCGCCCCGAGTTTGGAGGCGGAATCGTTATAATTTGGTCAGCTTTAGCTGACCGTTATTCTTGTTTGCCACCATTGCAGTGATTTGTGCTTGAAGGTGCTGCGGAGCCGAGCGATAAATAGCGGGCCAAAGCCCAAGTTGCTTAGGCGGCCCTCAAAGGCCTTGTTTTTTTACTTACTTTAAATCATGTGTGGCCGGCCTGCGAGCCGAAGTTTGTAAAACACTATTTATTTAAGTGAACTGTTGTAAGTCCATAAGGCAAGCACTCTTTGGTACTTTGTATTTCATTCCTGTTTGGTTTGTTAGTGGACATTCATGCTTGTTGGCTTGATTCTTATTGTTGCAACTTAATAAATTGCTTCAGCTAAATGATCTGTGTGGGACGTGTGTATTGGTTGAATGGTTTCATTGAGTAACCCACCGTTCTGTCTGTGGTATATGGCGACGGTCCCCTGCCGGACCTACTACTATATGTTATGTGATGGATGGGGGTGTTACACAAGGTCTATCCGTAACCTCCCATCGATGTGACGATTGGCGAGCCCGTAGACCAGCCACACTATCCTTTACCCGGGATTACTACACCGCACGTCGACTCACACCGCATGCAATACAACCACATCGTGGCACGAAAGGAGCCTCGGAAACGAGCATGAGGACCAAGCCCAACCGACTACTTGGCACGGAAGGAGCCTCGGGACATGAACACCGAGGACCAAGCCGAACCGTCCATTTATGGTTCTTCCCAACGTTACCAACCAGTGCGATCAGATATCCGCACTCACTCCCTTCACAATCCGGTGCCCAAGGAACCACAAGGGTTTACCAAAAACACAGGTGGCGAACCACCTCATACAATGAACCATTTTAGACTCCCTTATATAATAAGCCTCAAGACCATGATTACGTCTAATGTTATGATCACATAACTTTAACATCACCACTTACAACTCCTTTACCCAAAATCAATCATTTATGTACACATGAGTTAACCACCTATTTAACACCTCACATGTTTATACAACCAACACCGAATCAATTACCCAAGCTCTAGTAAATCTTGCTACTAAACGACTAATTACCCTTCGTTCATTAACCCCCACCAAGTCGTTTCGTTAAACCACATACCATTTCACCATTTATATATGTGGGGTATATACAGTAATTTAATCATGTGTTGAATCATCACAATTAGGCATATTATGAATCGCCTACAACTTAACGTCAGATTGTTATAAAATCTCTTCCAAGTCCAAACCCAACTTTAAACTTACCCAGGAATTTCAGGTGCAGAACACCTGCTGGACAGCAACTTCAACTGGAGATTCCTGTGGCTACAAGAATTCGGTGAGTGCGTGTAACACCTCGATGGAAAGGTCTTTCCATGTGCTATAACTTTCCTGTTAAGTCTGCAACCCATATCAGAGTTTATCATACATGAAATTGGCTCCAAAGCCTGCTGCATACATAATACAATTTCTACACGCTTACTCTGACAGCCCTATAATTCGCTCAGACATTCCCGTGGCTACATACTTCACCCAAATACATGTAAGCACTCATTGGAAAGTTAATTCCAAGGGTCACGACTTTCGTGTTTAGTCGGAAGCCCAGATCTGTCTATATCTTGACTAAAAAGAGCCAAGAAGTTCGTTGCGTGCAGAACACAGATTTTTGCACGCATCTTGAGGCGAAATGAACGACATCGGTTCATCTTACTCCTCAAGACGATCCTCCCAAATCACAACCAAAAGTCCCTCCACCTTTATTCACCCTCTTAAGGCCATTCCTCTTCACGAAACCACCCCCATCATCACTTTGAAGGAAGGGGAGGTTGAAGGTGACTAAACCTTAGAACACAAGTTCTAGCATGGCCCTCCTAGAAATCTTCATCTCACACTTCAAGACTCATTTGAGTCGATATCTCGCCAAAGTATAACTACAGATCTAGCACCAAGGGAGAGGGGAGGAAGCTCACCTCATTTCCAGTGGTTCCGCCATCTCCGGTCATGGATCTTGTCATTCTTATCGTCGGCATTCCTTTTCCTTGGCGGCGGTGGCGATTCCTCACGGAGATTGGTTGGCTCCAACAAGTTCTTCCCTCCTCCAGAGGTTTTCTCCAGAAGATGTGGATTGGAAGAGAATGAAAACGGCTAGGGTTTCATTTTCCATTTTTATTTAGAAGTGACACGTGTAGGGACACGCCTGTGTCCTTACCCGTGTCCTTCTCGGGCGAAATGGCGTCAACGGTTCGACTGCCGCTTTGTGCACCTACACAGGTACTGACACTCCCGTATTTGTACCTATGTCAAGGTTATACGGTCGTGGTTCTGCCCGTGCCTCTACCAGTGTCCTGCTCGGGACAATCCGATTTTTCCTGATAGATGCACACGGGTAGAGACACTCCCGTGTCTCTACCTGTGTCCTTCTCGTGTCAGACCACTCGACACAATTTTCTTATCACTCAATGCCATGCCTCTCAACGCCATGGAATACAGGTAGGGACATGCCCGTGTCTCTACCCATGTCATACTCAAAACAGACACTCAAAGCCATGCCACTCAACACCACGACACACGGGTAGGGACACACCCGTGTCTCTACCCGTGTCCTTCTCGGTACAGTCCACTCAACGCCATGCCACTCAACACCATGCCACTCAAAGCCACGACACACGGGTAGGGACACGCCCGTGTCTCTACCCGTGTCCTATACAGGCCAAACTTCGCTTTTTCCCCACGAGTGCGCGCTTGATCTCCTGCACTCTCTGAGCGTAAATCAGCTCTCCTGACTCAAAAGCGCCCACAAGGGGCCTAGAACGAATCGGGATGTTACAAATCCTGTAAACAAAAATAAAATATTTCGTCCTCGAAATCAGGTTAAGGCTACGCGGAGAGAAAAGTATAAAATAGACATAAAATAAAATATGCTTTTAAAGGTTACCTTGATGGAATAGCTCCGGGTAGCGCTTTTGCATCAGGTCCATCGGCTCCCACGTGTACTCCTCTTTCCCATGATTGGACCACAACACTTTTACCATAGGAACACTTTTGCGGCGCAAAATCCTTGTCTCGTTGTCTACTATCCACACAGGCTCTAGTCGCACCGACCTATCAGTTGCAACTGCTCCGTCAGTGGTTGGGACATATTGTTCGGGCCGCAACAACGCCTTTCGGAGTGACGAAACTTGGAATACGTCATTTAAGATTCTCTTGCTCCGGCGGTAACTCCAACCGATATGCCAACGGACCAATCCTTTCCAATATGGCGTAGGGCCCAACGTACCTTGGGATGAGCTTCTTCACACCACGTACCTGAGATACTCCATGCATCGGCCTGATCTTTAAAATACCTTGTCGCCCTCTTGAAATTCCACTATCTGGTGTTTTGTATTATAATACTTTGCTTGGAGTCTTTGAGCCTCTAGCATGCAGTCCCGTATTAGCCTCACAGCCGCATCTGTATTATCTATGTATTCAATTCCCAAAGCCTTCAGATCTTCATCCTGCAACCAAGACAAGGGTGTTCTACACCTTCTTCCATAAAGGGCACATGGGGAGCCATCCCGATGCTAGGTTGATGGCCGTTGTTGTATGAGAATTCTACCAAGGGTAGGAGCCTTTCCCACGGCTTTCCTCTATCCAACACACACAACCTCAATAAGTGTTCCAATGTCCTGATAGTCCTTTTAGATTGCCCATTGGTCTGAGGTTGAAACGCTGTGCTGAAGGTAAGGCGCGACCCCAAATATGCATGCAGAGCCTTCCATTCCCTAGAGATAAATCGACCATCCCAATCAGAAATGATTGTCTTTGGCATGCCATGGTACCGTATGAATTATTCCACAAAAAGGCGTACCAAAACATCCACGTGTGCTTATTTCTTCATAGGTATGACCTGGCTACCTTCATCAAGAGATCAACAATTACCCATATTGAATCATTCCCAGAGCGGGAGCGAGGCAAACTGTGGACGAAGTCCATGGAAACATCCTCGAACTTCCACTCGGGGATGGGAAATTACTGAAATAATCCACCGGGGCTCCTGCATTCTGTAAGACCCCCCCTTTTTTTTTCTTTTTCAACCACCGGGGTCTTAGGCCCAGAATCGCCGCTTTGCGGTGACACCTTCACGTCCTGAAGGGTCATCACCACAAGGCGCCGATTCTGCCGGCCAATTCGATCACAGAAAGGTAGCATAATAAATGAAATAAGAGCAATGCAGTCCACAGCAATAGATCACATATATAGAATAAAAATCTCCACGAAGGGAGTGTCCACAGAAAACATCAGAGTACTATAAATGCGGGCTTATGCCCGATACATCATGTCCTCACTACAATATCACTCATGTGGAAGCTAAAACAGAAACTACTCAGGGTCGAGACTCACGGTCCCGGCTGTATGAACTCCGGAGCTAGACTGCCCCATCTCTAGGCGCACCGATCTCTGGGGCTGCTCCTCCATGCTGGGCTCCACGATCCCCTAAATGATGCGGTTCGAAAACCGTTAGTCATAAAGACTAAGCCCTATCATCACCCACCCCTTCCCCCATGGCTCCTAGGTACCGAGCGGGGAGGAAGAAAGGGAAGGACATGACGGTAGAGATTAATCAAGAAACAGATGGCAGCGGAATTAATCTAACAAGTTGTATTCGGTGAGCAGTTGATATAATTGTTATAATAGGTCTAGCAGTAAGAAAAGCAAATATATGAATTTAACCTTCACTTATGCGAGAACACATAAGCAAAAGGGATCTTTCGCAAGGCTCCCATCGTATAAGTGTCCCATACCACTTATACCTTGGGGTGTCGGTTATCAAACAGCAATGGTTGTTATATATTGAAATTAACCTTTGATTTATAAACTTGCCCACACAAGCTTATAGACCAAGGGGTTGTTTTGCAGGTCCTAATGTATAAGCGTCCTATACCACTTATACTTTAGGTGTCAGGGTTAAATGAATCGATTATGCTATGACATGCTAGTGGGTATGATGAAACATGCAAGTGCAACTCACACACCCGACTCTGTGCACACAGACCTTTAGTTCCCCCTTTCGAAGCCGTTACCTCCCAGGATACCTCCGTAGTGGCGGACGGAAGCGGTGGGTTGGGCCTCGCCCACCTCAAAACCAGTAAAAGCACCACTGGTCTGACCTATCGTACGCCTCAACGCTTGGTGCACTAAGCGGACGCCTGCGTACTCTTGCCGGCTGGCGCACCAGACTTCTGTTGGCGAAGTGCTAATCACCTCGCCGAGTCAACGATATCGGTGTCGGTGCAATCGAACTCCCCGATATCGAAAAACCCACCACCTTAACTTTTCCTATTTTATGCACATGCAAGTTTATCGTAAACACACAAAACCGAGCCGAGGCTCCCCGGACCAAAACGTCCGTCTCCAAACCAACCGAGCCGAAGCTCCCCAGACCAAAACGTCCGTCTCCAAACCAACCGAGCCGAAGCTCCCCGGACCAAAACGTCCGTCTCCAAACCAACCGAGCCGAAGCTCCCCGGACCAAAACGTCCGTCTCCAAACCAACCGAGCCGAAGCTCTCATCAATCTCCCTGTGCCAACATCGTTTGTGAAAGGTGCAGCCCTAGTTACTAAGTTACTCTTGTCGGTTTGTTATTACAGTTTACGTTAGCCCAGGACTGCCCCCGGTATTCCCCGTGAAGGGCTCTCAAGGGGCACTAGGAACCAAGACGGCGGCATTACGACCCGAAGTTCCCTTTCGCAAGGCACTTATTGTTATTGGTTTATCTCCCTTAACCCGATTCCCTTCTCATATTACGATAGACTATCCTAGGGTGATTTTTAACCTTTCTCTCTTCGGGAAAAGGCGATCTTTCGCCGAAACCCGAGCACCTCTTAACTCTAGCTATCACCAATTCTCACTAATCTTTATACCTTCCTATTGTGACTTCCTCCACCATTGCCCACCCAGACAATATGATTAACTCCAATGCCTTCCTCAGATCATGTCCTATTGCATTTCACAATTTCTATATGCAGACCGACCTAGACTTCATGTCGAACCGGTTATGCAATGATCTAATACTCATCCAAATGCCTTAAATTATTTACTGGAGACTCACCATGATATAAATGACCTAAATCCAGAAAATGGAAATTTTCCTAATCTATTTGGCATTTAATTAAATTCCTCGAAAATCCCAAGGGTTACCGGTTTGAACATGAACTACCCTAAGTAATCATGCAAGATGTCCAACAAATTTATGATAAATAGTAGGTTATCTCAATAGGTTAAAACCTAAGTATCATAATTTTTCTATCATTAAAAGAGCATGAAAACTATTTTAGAAATAATCTCTAACTTCTGTTGTTTATGAATCAAGTACAGAAAATATTCTTCCAAAAATTATAAATAATTTATGCCATGCAGATAAAGACCTAAAATTAGCACTGGCCAAGTTTCATAATTTTCCAGCAAGTATTTTATCCATAATTAATTTTTAAACAATAAACCCCTCTCTAATATCTGTGAACAAAGTACTAGATTTACTAAACATAAAATTCTATAAAAATTCAGGGATCAATGTTCTACTCGTCAAGATCTAAATCCAGGATTTTAACTGATTATAATTAATTTAAAACCTCCAAATATTTGAAACAACAAATAAAGCTATTAATTCTTTAACACATGAAGTATAATATTTATTAATCATAAAATTCCAGGAAAATTACCATAAGTCTAAAACATCCTAAAACTCGCTCCTCCCGAGTTTCATAATTTTTAGATTAGATTTAGTGCTTAAAATAACTGAATTACATGTTTATCCTAATCTAAAATCTCAACTTCCGAGGTACCTAATTACCTCCAATTCCTTCACTATTTCAACCAGAGGGTTTTCAGCATATCATCCCACTCTCCTCCAAATTTCAAGGGCATACAAGAGCTTTTGCTCCTATGTCCTTCACAAACCTCAAACTCCCACCCACTAGATTTGAGCCGATCTCTTAGGGTAAAATCCACCCTAATCCTCACCATTTTTCTCCAAGCAGGTTATAACATCCTTCTAATTCAGGGGTCAGAATTTCAGCCTCTGTTGAGGTGATTTGACCTTTCCAAACTCTTAGTGCACTTTTTACTAAAAGATGTCTCACTAATGCCTAGTTAAGGGTAGAAGGTTTCCCACCCAAAACTCCACCAAATAAGTTGGAATTTTGTACAAACCTAGGTTTAATAGCCAGGGACCGCTCACCAAAATTTGGGAGGGTTTGGAGGTCATTTGACCACTTAAATAAATTCCTCTAAGTTTATTAAATTAAAACAAAAACTTTAGGCAAAGTATCTCCAAAAATTCCCACTTTTGGTCTGCCGTTAGGTATAGCTAAGGTTAACCCCCTGCCCAAATTTCAGGTCATTTGGACAAGGGACGAAGAGTGGGCATCCATTTTAATTTCTGCCCAACTCTAGGTACAGCCCCCACTAAAACGGGTGCTGCGGCCGAACCGCTTACCCAAACGAGTTGAAACCAATTTTAGATTTATCTAAACTCGAAGGGCTACGACTTTCGTGTCTGGTCATTTTTCCTAAAACGGCCTCAAAGTGCCTCATTTTGCAGCCCCAAAATATATTCAAATAATACATCTTCCCATTATGTAATATATAATAATCTATATATTATAAAATTTATTCTACTGTTCATCTTCTTCATGAAACCGAAAACAGACACAGAAAACCATTTTTTTCCTGTAAGCATTCCGTGATCCGTCGCCGGCCGTCCGGTCACTTCCCTGGCCAGCCACCACCACCACCACCTCCGTTGAGGCGATGACTAGCGGTCGGCGGTGGTTTGGCCGCCGGAGGTGGCGGTTTCCGGCAAACTCAAAAATACCTTTTTCATGATTTTCCCATGAAAACGAGAGATGGGTCCGGCTCCGTTGAGCGCGAACTTCCTTTCTAAGAATCCTAAGATCTACCCATGAAAGAGAAGAAGCAGAGGAGGACCTTGTTCGCGGTTTGGAGGCGAGAAGAGCGACGGGGTGCCATGGCGCAGTGGTGGCATAGCCGAACGCCTCCTACAGCAAGAACAAAGATCTGATCCATTTACTTGAGCGTGTAAACTTCTCCTCTTGCCCCAAGTGGGATTTTATAAGTCAGAAAGTGGGGAGGTGAAAGGGTAAAGCCGTAATGGCCATGAAGGCTCCTCTTAATAGCCTTTCGGTTACTGTGACGGGATAAGAAACGGTGGAAGATGAACAGGTGTGTCCAGTTGGCGGTTTCCTATTGGACCAACACTTCCTCCTTTATTATATAATTATAGAAGAAAAAACGGCCCTTAATTACTCCTGGTGTAACTTCCCACACCAGCATTTATTTCCACGCGTGTTAGAATAATTTCGGGCCTGAACCGTCGTTTCGGCCAATGTCACGGGCGTGACACATAGGTCACGGGCGTGACAGGCCCGGGTGACAATTTTTTTGGGGTCGACGATCGTCGAACTGAGATCGACGGTCGTCGAAGGGTGGTCACGCCCTAGGTCACGGGCGTGACACCTAGGTCACGGGCGTGACAGGCCCGAACGGCAATTTTGAGGTCGACGATCGTCGAACTGAGATCGACGGTCGTCGAAGGCTGGTCACGCCCTAGGTCACGGGCGTGACATTTAGGTCACGGGCGTGACGGGCCCGAGTTCAATTTCGACGATCGTTTTACGGGGATCGACAATCGTCGAAGGAGTCACGCCCCTGGTCACGGGCATGACACTCATGTCACGGGCGTGACATGCCCAGGCTGCACGTTCGACGATCGTCTCGCGAAGATCGACGATCGTCGAAGGAGTCACGCCCAAGGTCACGGGCGTGACACCTTGGTCACGGGCGTGACATGCCCGGGCAGCAAGTTTGACGATCGTCTCGCGGAGATCGACGATCGTCGAAGGAGTCACGCCCAAAGTCACGGGCGTGACGGGTCGGTCACGGGCGTGACCAACTCGTGACCCGAAACCTCGATCGATTTATTTCAATTTTTGGGCTTCACGGGGTTCTGTCACGACCAACCGACTCCTAGGGGTCTAGCCGGAAATGGGATGTTACAAATCCCAATAAATAAAACAAAAATTTCGTCCCCGAAATTGAGGTTGAGCCTACGGGGATTTCTATCGGAATAAATTAAACTTGTAACATCCCATACGATCTTTCTATCGGGTTTAAGCGACTATTCGTTTGATAAACAACGACAATATCCCCAATAAACAAAGGATTAGCCCCTACCTTTCTGATTGAGTGTGCATGCCTAGGTCCTGAATTTTCCTATCTAGTCTTAACTGTCCAAAACAAGAAGGCAATCTATAGTATACCAAGAGGTGGTGAGATGTACCTGACTGAACAACTCCGGGTATCTTTGCCTCATCAGGTCCTGCGGTTCCCAGGTGTGCTCCTCCTGACCGTGATTTCTCCACAGAACCTTGACTAGGGGAATCTTCTTGCGGCGCAAGATCCGTACTCCTTTGTCGTCGATCCGAACCGGCTCCAAGTGAACAGATCGGTCTGAAGCTACCGGCCCTTCGGTGGTCAAAATCCGCTGCTCCGGGCGTAGTAGAGCCCTTCTCAGCGAAGAAATATGGAAGACGTCGTGTAGAGCTGCCAGCTCTGGCGGCAACTCTAGCCTGTAGGCTAGGGGTCCGATCCGCTCCAGGATCCGGTAAGGGCCCATATACCTAGGGCTGAGCTTCTTCCTCCGACCGCGCACCCGTGAGACTCCGTGCATGGGCCGGATCTTCAAGAACACTCGATCCCCTTCCCGAAACTCCACCTGACGATGCCGGGTGTCATAGTATTTAGCCTGTCTGCTCTGCGCCTCCAACATCCTATCTCTGATCAGTCTCACATGAGCCTCGGTGTCTTAAACAAAATCCGATCCCAACACCTTCGGATCCTCGTCTTGAACCCAAGAAAGCGGGGTCCTACATTTTCTTCCATACAAGGCTTCATAAGGCGCCATCCTGATGCTGGACTGGTAGCTATTATTATAGGAGAACTCGACCAACGGTAACATCTTCTCCCACGGCTCCCCTCGGTCCAGTATACACAGTCGTAATAAATCCTCCAAGGTCCGGTTAGTGCGCTCTGTCTGCCCGTCCGTCTGAGGGTGGAAGGCCGTGCTAAAAGTCAAACGGGTGCCCAGGTAAGCCTGCACTGACCGCCACTCCCTGGACGTAAACCGTCCATCGCGGTCCGATACTATCGTCCGGGGCACGACATGATATCGGACATATTGCTCCACAAACCTCCGTACCAGCACTCCCACTGAGTCATCCTTCCTGATCGGTATAAAGCGGGCCACCTTCGTCAACCGATCATCAATCACCCAGATCGAGTCGTTCCCCGTCCGAGACCGGGGAAGACCATGTATAAAATCCATAGTTATATCGTCGAACTTCTACTCCGGTACCGGGAGTGGCTGCAACAATCCTGCGGGGTTCCTGCACTCCGCCTTCACCAACTGACACGCCTCGCAATGGGTCACGAAGTACGTAATGTCCTTCTTCATGCCCGGCCAAAACATCATCTTCTTCACATCAGCGGTCATCTTTGTGATCCCCGGGTGCACAGAGTACCGGCTGCAATGCGCCTCCATCATAATATCCTCTCGGATCTGGCCACCTGCGGGTATATATACTCTGCCTCTGAAATGTAGCAATCCATCTCTCAGGGAATAATCTCCTGTCAAACCTTCCTCCAAAGCTCGGAATATCGGCTCTACCCACGCATCTGTCCTCTGTCCATCCCGAATGCGATCCCGAATATCATCTATGGCCACTATCGATGCCAGATACTCCCTATACAAAACTGGGTCATCCTCGAACACTAGAGATATCTGCATATCTCTGAATGACCGAACTAGCTCCATGGACATAACCTGGGGCCCGTCTTCGGAAGTGCCACATTCCCTAAACTAGGTCCGAGGGAACCCATGCCAATACTAATTTGCCCAATAAACAAAAGTTTAGCCCCCAATAAACAAAAGATAAGCCCATACCTACCTTGGGCTAAGCATCATTGATATTACCATGTTATCTCCATCCTAGTTGGGTGCACAATCCCTAGGGCATCAATCCTCGACTTAGGGTTCCAACCTAAAACTTGTTGATATACTTCATACATAAAACTCTCTGAGTCACATTTATGACAACCTTATCCCGATCAAAATGTTCCTAATCCCAAATGGGTATCTTCCGAACTTGAATTCCTATCCGACCCTCGGTGTTTGTCTTGGTGGTTTTCTCCGAGTAATCTTATTACCGGTACGAGGGTTAAGACTACTTGTCTTCTACCATTCTACTAAAGTATTATTGATCTCAATTCTCCTTAAAGCAGTCTACTGATTTGAGTAATTCTTGATAAGGGTCGTAGGGTCACCTGAGTTTATCTATCAGGTGGTCATTCTCATGTTAAACTCCTCCTTTTATTCTGTTTGGGTATCTCCTTACCTTAAACAAGTTCATACCCAGGGTCTATTTCGAACTAGGGCATGTTATAAGTCGTCATGGTTAGTCATGTGTCCTACTAGGTTGAGTCTAACTTATTGACTAAAGAATTATAAGATGAGGTCTTTACAGCCGGAGGATCTCCATGTTGGGGGCAGGGTTTGCCTCAAGCTACAAAGAAGAATTTCATTTGTTGAAGAAGTGGACAATTTATATGTGATCACCATATGGGCACACCACTGCTTCTGCTGCTTAGTTTGTCCCCAAACTAAACTCGCGCGGGGGTGACCCAGGGTTTGTGGACTGCTACTTTCTTCTGATCGATGTTTTCCTCTGATACCACTTGTAAGACCCCCTTTTTTTTTCTTTTTCAACCACCGGGGTCTTAGGCCCAGAATCGCCGCTTTGCGGTGACACCTTCACGTCCTGAAGGGTCATCACCACAAGGCGCCGATTCTGCCGGCCAATTCGATCACAGAAAGGTAGCACAATAAATGAAATAAGAGCAATGCAGTACACAGCAATAGATCACATATATAGAATAAAAATCTCCACGAAGGGAGTGTCCACAGAAAACATCAGAGTACTATAAATGCGGGCTTATACCCGATACATCATGTCCTCACTACAATATCACTCATGCGGAAGCTAAAACAGAAACTACTCAGGGTCGAGACTCACGGTCCCTACTGTATGAACTCCGGAGCTAGACTGCCCCATCTCTAGGCGCACCGATCTCTGGGGCTGCTCCTCCATGCTGGGCTCCACGATCCCCTAAATGATGCGGTTCGAAAACCGTTAGTCATAAAGACTAAGCCCTATCATCCCCCACCCCGTCCCCCATGGCTCCTAGGTACCGAGCGGGAGGAAGAAAGGGAAGGACATGACGGTAGAGATTAATCAAGAAACAGATTGCAGCGGAATTAATCTAACAAGTTGTATTCGGTGAGCAGTTGATATAATTGTTATAATAGGTCTAGCAGTAAGAAAAGCAAATATATGAATTTAACCTTCACTTATGCGAGAACACATAAGCAAAAGGGATTTTCGCAAGGCTCCCATCGTATAAGTGTCCCATACCACTTATACCTTGGGGTGTCGGTTATCAAACAGCAATGGTTGTTATATATTGAAATTAACCTTTGATTTATAAACTTGCCCACACAAGCTTATAGACCAAGGGGTTGTTTTGCAGGTCCTAATGTATAAGCGTCCCATACCACTTATACATTAGGTGTCAGGGTTAAATGAATCGATTATGCTATGACATGCTAGTGGGTATGATGAAACATGCAAGTGCAACTCACACACCCGACTCTATGCACACAGACCTTTAGTTCCCCCTTTCGGAGCCGTTACCTCCCAGGATACCTCCGTAGTGGAGGACGGAAGCGGTGGGTTGGGCCTCGCCCACCTCAAAACCAGTAAAAGCACCACTGGTCTGACCTATCGTATGCCTCATCGCTTGGTGCACTAAGCGGACGCCTGCGTACTCTTGCCGGCTGGCGCACCGGACTTCTGTTGGCGAAGTGCTAATCACCTCGCTGAATCAACGATATCGGTGTCGGTGCAATCGAACTCCCCGATATTGAAAAACCCACCACCTAAACTTTTCCTATTTTATGCACATGCAAGTTTATCGTAAACACACAAAACCGAGCCGAGGCTCCCCGGACCAAAACGTCCGTCTCCAAACCAACCGAGCCGAAGCTCGCCGGACCAAAACGTCCGTCTCAAAACCAACCGAGCCGAAGCTCCCCGGACCAAAACGTCCGTCTCCAAACCAACCGAGCCGAAGCTCCCCGGACCAAAACGTCCGTCTCCAAAAGAATCGAGCCGAAGCTCTCATCAATCTCCCTGTGCCAACAACATTTGTGAAAGGTGCAACCCTAGTTACTAAGTTACTCTTGTCGGTTTGTTATTACAGTTTACGTTAGCCCAGGACTGCCCCCGGTATTCCCCGTGAAGGGCTCTCAAGGGGCACTAGGAACCAAGACGGCGCCATTACGGCCCGAAGTTCCCTTTCGCAAGGCACTTATTGTTATTGGTTTATCTCCCTTAACCCGATTCCCTTCTCATATTACGATAGACTATCCTAGGGTGATTTTTAACCTTTCTCTCTTCGGGAAAATGCGATCTTTCGCCGAAACCCGAGCACCACTTAACTCTAGCTATCACCAATTCTCATTAATCTTTATACCTTCCTATTGTGACTTCCTCCACCATTGCCCACCCAGACAATATGATTAACTCCAATGCCTTCCTCAGATCGTGTCCTATTGCATTTCACAATTGCTATATGCAGACCGACCTAGACTTCATGTCGAACCGGTTATGCAATGATCCAATACTCATCCAAATGCCCTAAATTATTTACTGGAGACTCACCATGATATAAATGACCTAAATCCAGAAAATGGAAATTTTCCTAATCTATTTGGCATTTAATTAAATTCCTCGAAAATCCCAAGGGTTACCGGTTTGAACATGAACTACCCTATGTAATCATGCAAGATGTCCAGCAAATTTATGATAAATAGTAGGTTATCTCAATAGGTTAAATCCTAAGTATCATAATTTTTCTATCATTAAAAGAGCATGAAAACTATTTTAGAAATAATCTCTAACTTCTGTTGTTTATGAATAAAGTACAGAAAATATTCTTCCAAAAATTATAAAAAATTTATGCCATGCAGATAAAGACCTAAAATTAGCACTGGCCAAGTTTCATAATTTTCCAGCAAGTATTTTATCCATAATTAATTTTTAAACAATAAACCCCTCTCTAATATCTGTGAACAAAGTACTAGATTTACTCAACATAAAATTCTATAAAAATTCAGGGATCAATGTTCTACTAGTCAAGATCTAAATCCAGAATTTTAACTGATTATAATTAATTTAAAACCTCCAAATATTTGAAACAACAAATCGAGCTATTAATTCTTTAACACATGAAGTATAATATTTATTAATCATAAAATTCCAGGAAAATTACCATAAGTCTAAAACATCCTAAAACTCCATCCTCCCGAGTTTCATAATTTTTAGATTAGATTTAGTGCTTAAAATAACTAAATTACATGTTTATCCTAATCTAAAATCTCAACTTCCGAGGTACCTAATTACCTCCAATTCCTTCACTATTTCAACCAGAGGGTTTTTAGCATATCATCCCACTGTCCTCCAAATTTCAAGGGCATACAAGAGCTTTTGCTCCTATGTCCTTCACAAACCTCAAACTCCCACCCACTGGATTTGAGCCGATCTCTTAGGGTAAAATCCTCCCTAATCCTCACCATTTTTCTCCAAGCAGGTTATAATATCCTTGTAAGTCAGGGGTCAGAATTTCTGCCTCTGTTGAGGTGATTTGACCTTTCCAAACTCTTAGTGCACTTTTTACTAAAAGATCTCTCACTAATGCCTAGTTAAGGGTAGAAGGTTTCCCACCCAAAACTCCACCAAATCAGTTGGAATTTTGTACAAACCTAGGTTTAATAGCCAGGGACCGCTCACCAAAATTTGGGAGGGTTTGGAGGTCATTTGACCACTTAAATAAATTCCTCTAAGTTTATTAAATTAAAACAAAAACTTTAGGCAAAGTATCTCCAAAAATTCCCACTTTTGGTCTGCCGTTAGGTATAGCTAAGGTTAACCCCCTGCCCAAATTTCAGGTCATTTGGACAAGGGACGAAGAGTGGGCATCCATTTTAATTTCTGCCCAACTTTAGGTACAGCCCCCACTAAAACGGGTGCTGCGGCCGAACCGCTTACCCAAACGAGTTGAAACCAATTTTAGATTTATCTAAACTCGAAGGGCTACGACTTTCCTGTCTGGTCATTTTTCCTAAAACAACCTCTAAGTGCCTCATTTTGCAGCCCCAAAATATATTTAAATAATACATCTTCCCATTATGTAATATATAATAATCTATATATTATAAAATTTATTCTACTGTTTATCTTCTTCATGAAACCGAAAACAGACACAGAAAACCATTTTTTTCCTGTAAGCATTCCGTGATCCGTCGCCGGCCGTCCGGTCACTTCCCTGGCCAGCCACCACCACCACCACCTCCGTTGAGGCGATGGCTAGTGGCCGGCGGTGGTTTGGCCGCCGGAGGTGGCAGTTTCTGGTGAACTCAAAAATACCTTTTTCATGATTTTCTCATGAAAACGAGAGATGGGTCCGGCTCCGTTGAGCGCGAACTTCCTTTCTAAGAATCCTAAGATCTACCCATGAAAGAGAAGAAGCAGAGGAGGACCTTGTTCGCGGTTTGGAGGCGAGAAGAGCGACGGGGTGCCATGGCGCAGTGGTGGCGTAGCCAAACTTCTCCTACAGCAAGAACAAAGATCTGATCCGTTTACTTGAGCGTGTAAACTTCTCCTCTTGCCCCAAGTGGGCTTTTATAAGTCAGAAAGTGGGGAGGTGAAAGGGTAAAGCCGTAATGGCCATGAAGGCTCCTCTTAATAGCCTTTCGGTTACTGTGACGGGATAAGAAACGGTGGAAGATGAACAGGTGTGTCCAGTTGGCGGTTTCCTATTGGACCAACACTTCCTCCTTTATTATATAATTATAGAAGAAAAAACGGCCTGTAATTACTCCTGGTGTAACTTCCCACACCAGCATTTATTTCTACGCGTGTTAGAATAATTTCGGGCCTGAACCGTCGTTTCGGCCAATGTCACGGGCGTGACACATAGGTCACGGGGGTGACAGGCCCGGGTGACAATTTTTTTGGGGTCGACGATCGTCGAACTGAGATCGACGGTCGTCGAAGGGTGGTCATGCCCTAGGTCACGGGCGTGACACCTAGGTCACGGGCGTGACAGGCCCGAACGGCAATTTTGAGGTCGACGATCGTCGAACTGAGATCGACGGTCGTCGAAGGCTGGTCACGCCCTAGGTCACGGGCGTGACACTTAGGTCACGGGCGTGACGGGCCCGAGTTCAATTTCGACGATCGTTTTACGGGGATCGACGATCGTCGAAGGAGTCACGCCCCTCGTCACGGGCATGACACTCTGGTCACGGGCGTGACATGCCCAGGCTGCACGTTCGACGATCGTCTCGCGGAGATTGACGATCGTCGAAGGAGTCACGCCCAAGGTCACGGGCGTGACACCTTGGTCACGGGCGTGACATGCCCGGGCAGCAAGTTCGACGATCGTCTCGCGAGATCGACGATCGTCGAAGGAGTCACGCCCAAAGTCACGGGCTTGACGGGTCGGTCACGGGCGTGACCAACCCGTGACCCGAAACCTCGATCGATTTATTTCAATTTTTGGGCTTCACGGGGTTCTGTCACGACCAACCAACTCCTAGGGGTCTAGCCGGAAATGGGATGTTACACATTCTGCCTTAACCCTTTGACATGCCTCGCAATGTGTAACAAAATATCTGTCATCTTTCTTCATTCTCGGCCAACACATGGTCTTCCGCAAGTCGGTGTACATCTTAGCAATCCCAGGATGCACAGAATACTGAGAGCAGTGCGCCTCTCTCAAGATATCTTCGAGAATTTTACCGCCCTTAGGAATGTAAAGCCGGACACGGAAATGAACAAGGCTATCCTTTAGAGAGTACTCACAAGTTGTCCCATCTTCAATTGAATTTATTATCGGGGCTAGAGCCTCATCCCTTCCTTGCTCCGCACGGATCCGGTCTCGAACATCGCAAACTATGCTCATCGTGGTCAAGTACTCCGTATACCCGTCCTTTTGATCCTTATTCACCAAGGTGATCTCCATCTTCTCAAGCATCCGAGCTAACTCCATACGCATCAACCGGGACTCGGGGCTTGTTTCCGGTACCTTCCTGCTAAAAGCATCGGCTACGAAATTTACTTTTCCGTGGTGGTAGTTCAGGGTGTATTCATAATCGCACAAAAACTCCAACCACCGCCGCTGTCTTAGATTCAATTCCTTCTTGGTATGGACGTACTTTTAGTTCTTATTATCCGAGAAGATTTCGCAGTGTACGCCGTATAGGTAGTGCCTCCAAATCTTCAAGGGAAACACTACTGTTCCCAACTCCAAATCATGTACTGGATAGTTGATGTCGTGCTTCTTCGGTTTTCTTGAAGCATATGTGATCACATGCCCGTGCTGCATAGATACCGCTCCCATTCCTTGATATGATGCGTCCGTGTAAACTTGTAATCCTTCCTTCCCCGATGGAAGGGCTAGGATGGGTGCGGATGTAAGTCTGTCCTTTAATTCTTGGGAAGCAGCTTCACATTGGGGTGTCCACTCATAAGACACACCTTTCATTGTTAGGGAAGTAAGAGGAAGAGCAACCTTTGAGAATTCCTTTACGAACTTGCGGTAGTACCCGGCAAGTCCATGGAAACTCCGCACATCTGCTGAAGAATTCAAAGGCGACCACTCCTTCACGGCATGCACTTTGGCCAGATCCACAGCTAGCCCAGCCCCACTGATCACATGACCCAAGAAAGCAACCTCCTTAAGCCAGAATTCACACTTGCTAAACTTGGCGAAAAGGGCGTGTTATTTTAACTTCTTCAATACTAAGGGCAGAAGCACGACATTTTCTTCCTCCGACTTGGAGTAGACCAAGATGTCGTCGATGAAAGCAATGACGAAGACATCTAGATAGGGCTCGAAAACTTTGTTCATCAAGCTCATGAAAGATGATAGGGCATTTGTGAGCCCAAACGGCATCACTGTGAACTCATACAAGCCGTACCTTGAGCTGAAAGCCGTTTTATGAATTTCATCCTCTTGTATTCTCAATTGATAATACCCCGAGCATAAATCTAGCTTGGAAAACTAATATGCTCCCACCAATTGATCGAACAACTCATCGATCTGAGGTAACAGATAGGCGTTCCATACTGTCAGTCGGTTGAGCTCCCGATAGTCTATGCATAATCGCAGGGTTCCATCTTTCTTCTTAACGAATAGAATAAGGGATCGCCAAGGTGATGAGCTGGGGCATACAAACCCTGATTCTACCAACTCTTGCAGCTGAACTCTAAACTCGGCAAGTTCCTTCGGGGCCATTTGGTAAGGAGTCCTGGAGACAGGCTTGGCACCCGGTACTAACTTGATTTGAAAATCTACTTCTCTGTGTGGGGGTAATCCTGGCAATTTCTCTAGAAATAATTCGGGTAAATCGCGCACCACCCGCACATCCTTTATATCTAACGCCAACTCCTTCAGCTCGAAATAAATCATGAAAACTTCATCCCCCTCCATGTTGGCTTTTAAAGCATGGACTGAAGATAACATCATACGGGGCGTGAAGTTAATACCTTGAAAGATGACCTCCGAGTCTCCATGTCTTAACGAGATCCTCTTCTATGTACAGTCAATCTTCGCATAGTACTGATCCAGCCATACGATGACCAGAATGAGGTCGAACTCTGGAATTCTCAAGACTATTGCAGGGGTGTCGAAGTGCTTTCCTTCAAGGAGAACCTCAAACTTGCACTTTGCGGTTGCCGTCATTTCCAATCTGTCTGGAACGCGCACCCTTCGAGCAATGCCAATGAAGTATTGCACTCTATCTATATCTTTGATGAAGTCTTCAGACATAATAGAGTGCGAGGCACCGGTGTCGAATAATGTATAGGCCAGTTTCCCGCCGACCATTACGGTGCCTAAGTGTCAATAATAATTCTCAAGCTAGGCTTCTAGTATATCTCAAGCAACTTGAGAGTATTAATGAAAATAAAATGACTAATTGTATTCATACCTGCAATCTCCTCCTAAGGGTTCCGCTCTTGAGTCATGTCCAACGCATACATCTGATCCCGTGCGGGCCCGGGGTTTCCTCTTCGTGGTCCTCATCCTCGACCACGCATGTGCCCCCGCCCTCAAGGATTTTCTTGAGGGAAAGCGAAAGGCGCATTTCCAAATAGTTGCGGGCAGTAGCGTCGAATGTTGTCTGGTTGGTTGCATTCGAAGCACACTCGCTCCTGCCGCCCACTGGGTAGATGAAATTGTTGAGGTGGAGGCAATGCTGGCGGTTGCGGAATGGGGCACCCCATTCAAAAATTCTTGGGGAAACATCTGCCACCTCATCGATATCCTCTTCCTCCTCTATTATCAAATCTACTTCTATTGTTGGGCCGGCTTCCATCACGCCCTCAGCTGGCCTCTTACCACTTTCCAAGTGGTTCGCTTCCAACCTCTTTGTCATGTCAATAATCTCGGCTAGACTGGAGTCCGCTATAAACAAAAGGGCTAGCCTCAGGGGGTCTTGCAAGCCTTTATATAATCGTTTTGCGTATCCTCTATCGTCCAACTCATAAGAGTCAGCAAATCTAGCCCAGTGCTGAAACTCCCAGTGGTATTCTGTCACCGACTTGGACCCTTGCTTCAGTTGCAAAAACCTCTCTTCAAGATTATCCCGAGCGGCCGAGGGGAAGAAATGCTATTAAAAGGCTTCAGAGAATTCGCTCCAATTGATATCCGTGTACACACATCCTTGAAAAGTGGAGCCCATGAGGGACTTCCACCAACTTTTGGCATGCAGCACTAAGAGTGTCACTATAAGGGTCATTGCCATGTTGTTTGGGAACCTTATTCCTGCAAACAGTTCTTGTACAGTGTCGAGCCATTCTTACGTACGCACTGCCAACTCCGTACCAAGGTAAGCAGGAGGGGAGAGAGCTCGGAATGTGCTTAACCAAGTAGATCCCGGACCCTGCTGTTGTAAAGGGGCTTTCTGGGATTGGGACCTGAAGGCGTCCAGGATAGTTGTTAGCGTATGACCCAGCCTTGATTGTTGGAATTGTGTAGGTACGGACGGGGCGGGGGTGCCCCTCACCGGCTTAATATGTACTGGGATGTACATGTAAGGTACAAATTTAAGGTTAGGTCAGCTAATCTATGGTCAAAGATGGACAAACTTAGTGTGAATTATATATGGGCACACCACTGCTTCGCTAAGTTAGTCTGTCCACAAACTGACTAATCGAACGGGGGTGGCACCATTATTAAATGACTTCTCTAACTCTTGATTGTAGCAATCTGATACCATTTGTAAGACCCCCCTCCTAGAACACAAAACACGGCACGAGAGGGGTCTTATGCCCAGAACAGCCGCCATGCGGTAGCACTAACACTCAGGCTAGGGAGTACCACAAGACGCCTATTTTGCCGGCCACAACCAATATCACACATTACCAACCCAAACAAAATAAAATAGTACATAATTCACATCCACACCAAGCATATTGTCCATATAATACATATGTTAAGAAGTTACAACAAGTCTCTAATATTTGAGTACGTAAATAGTTGCCCAAAAGGGCTATAACAAAACCTCTCACACTCACATCTGTAACAAACGGTAGCGACGGTAACGTCCCCTCAGGCCCTGTCATCCTGGCCTGGCTGTCCGGCTGCATAACCTGCTACTCCACCTGCGGGTTTTCCTCCTAAAAAGGAAGACGTAGCAACCGTTATTCATAAAGACTAAGTGGCTTCACATTCGCTCCCCCGGCGACTCCTCGGTACTAGGCGAAGAAAGGAATAGGGTGCAATATATATGAAACATAGGTACAAGAAGGTGGTATATCACTATGTATATAAAGCATTATAATAAATGAGCAACAACTTATTCTAGCAATTCTACCATCTATAGCAGCGTGAGAGTATAATGTTATAACATTAAGTAACTCAACTTATGTGAATGCCCATACAAGCATATAAGTTGAGGATCGTTCAGCAGTAAGTAACTCATCGTATAGGAGTGCCCATACAAACTTATATGATGAGGATCTTTGTGTATGCAATGAAGTGTAATGTCATGTATGCAATGCAATAACTCACCCATGATCACGCACATGCAATCACAATGTTGACAAAGACTTAAAGTTCCAACTTTTCGAGCAGATAGCTAACCTCTCAGGAATCATCCGTCGTGGCTAGACGATGACAGTAGAGCGGGCATCTCCACTACTAGGCTGGTCTACACACTACCTGGCCTAGGCCTTCGTACGCCTCAATGCGAAGAACACAACAGCAGAGCTTAAATGCATACAACGGCTCAGCGGGTGTCTCGGGTAGATGTGCACCGAGATCCTAGCCCCAAACTAGCCTAAGGTGTGATACAGAAGGAGCCTCAGAAATGAGCACGAGGACCAAGCCCAACCATTCACTTTGCACGGAAGGAGCCTCGGGTCGTGAACACCGAGGAGAAAGCCCAACTGCCCAAGCTCTATCCGTCAACTCCCATTGGTGTGACGATTATCGAGCCCGTAGACCTGCCACACTATCCTCTACCCGGGATTACAACACTGCGTTTCGAATCACACCGCATGCAATAAAACCACATCGTGGCACGGAAGGAGCCTCAAAAAAGATACGAGGACCAAGCCCAACCATCCACCTGGCACAAAAGGAGCTTCGGGACATGAACACCGAGGACCAAGCCAAACCGTCCAATTATAATTCTTCCCAACATTACCAACCAGTGCGATTAGATATCCGCACTCACTCCCTTCATAATCCGGTTCCCAAGGCATCTCAAGGGTTGACCACAAACTCAGGTGGCAAACCACCTCATAAAATGGACCATTTTAGACTCCCTTATATGATAAGCCTTAAGACAATGATTACGTCTAATGTTATGGACACATAACTTTAACATCACAACTTACAACTCCTTTACCCAAAATCAATCATTTGTGTACACATTAGTTAACCACTTATTTAACACCTCACATGTTCATACAACCAACACTGAATCAATTACCCAAGCTCTAGTAAATCTTGTTATTAAATTACTAATTACCCTTCGTTCATTAACCCCCACCAAGTCGTTTCGTTCAACCACATACCATTTCACCATTTGTTTACGTGGGGTCTATCCAGTAATTTCATCATGTGTTGGATCATCACAATTAGGCATATTATGAATCGCCTACAATTTAACGTCGGATTGTTACAAAATCTCTTCCGAGTCCAAACCCAACTTTACAATTACCTAGGAATTTCAGGTGCAGAACACCTACTGGACAGCAAATTAAACCGGAGATTCCTGTGGACACAAGAATTTGGTGAGTGCGTGTAACATCTCGATGGAAAGGTAATTTTATGGGATACAACTTTCATGTTCAGTTTACAACCAAGATCTGAGTTTATCATACATGAAATTTGCTCCAAAGCCTGCTGCGTACAGAATACATTATCTGCACGCTTAGTCTGATAGCCCTCTACTTCGATTAGACATTCCCGTGGCTACAGACTTCACCCGAAGGAATGTAACCACTCGTTGGAAAGGTAATTCCAAGGGCCACGACTTTCTTGTTTAGTCAGAAGCCCATATCTAGCCATATCTTTTCAGAAAATAGCCACGAAGGTCGCTGTGTGTAGAACACAGATTTCTGCACGCATCTTGAGGTGAAATGAATGGCATCAGTTCACCTTCCTCCTCAACCTGATCCTCCCAAATCACAACAAGAAATTTCTCCACCCTTATTCACCCTCTTAAGGCCATTCCTCTTCATGAAACCACCCCCATCATCACTTTGAAGTAAGGGGAGGTTGAAGATGACTAAACCTTAGAACACAAGTTCTAGCATGGTCCTCCTAGAAATCTTCATCTCACACATCAAGACTCATTTGAATCAATATCTCGCCTAAGGATAATTAAATATCTAGCATCAAGGGAGAGGGGAGGAAGCTCACCTCATTTCCAGCGGTTCCGCCATCTCCGGCCATGGATCTTATCATTTTTCTCATCAGCATCCGTTTTCCTTAGCGGCGGTGTGATTCCTCACGGAGTTTGGTTGGATCTAGCAAGTTCTTCCCTCCTCCAGAAGTTTTCTTCAGAAGATGTGGCTTGGAAGAGAATGAAAACGACCAGTGTTTCATTTTGCCTTTTTATTCAGAAGTGATACGGGTAGGGACACGCCCGTGTCCTTACCCGTGTCCTTCTCGGGCGAAACGACGTCAATGATTCGACTGTCGCTTCGTGCACATACACGGTTACTAACATGCCCGTGTTTATACCCGTGTCAAGGAGACATGGCCGTGGTTCTACCCGTTCCTCTACCCGTGTCCTGCTCGGGACAATCTGATTTATTCCTGATAGATGCACACGGGTAGATACATGCCCGTGCTCTACCCGTGTCCTTCTCGGGTCAGACCAATCGACACAATTTTATTATCACTCAACGCCGTGCCACTTAATGCCACGGCACACGGGTAGGGACAAGCCCGTGTCTCTACTCGTGTCATACTCAAAACAGACACTCAACGCAATGCCACTCAACGCCACAGCACACGGGTAAGGACACGCCCGTGTCTTTACCCGTGTCCTTTTCGGGATAGTCCACTCAATGCCATGCCTCTCAACAACATGCCACTCAACACCATGCTACTCAAAGCCACAACACATGGGTAGGGACATGCCCGTGTCTCTACCCGTGTCCTACACAGGCCAAACTTCGCTTTTCCCCCACGAGTGCGCGCCTGATCGCCTGAACTATTTGAGCCTAAATCATATCTCCTGACTCAAAAGTGCGCACAAGGGGCGTAACGCGAATCGGGACATTAGATAGGATCTGTGTTCTCAATGCTATCTAGTATCTACCCCCAATGGTAACACTATCGCCTGGCATTAACTAACAGAACATCACTTTATATCTCCAGATTCAACCATAACTAGAACATCTTTCACGAAAAACCTGCAGCATCCTGCAATGTCATAAACTGGACTTTCAGAACATATAGCTCACCATGATCTATCACCAGCGATATCCACAGTCGTCTGGTAATACCCAACAATTATCAAAACTGTGATATTCTTTGGGTATTTTCCTATAGCGCATCTTTAATACTTCCTATTGTACAAGTTTATTGGAACAACCCCTTGGACTCCGTAAACTACACAATTATTCTCAGAGTCTTCTATAGTATGCAAATCAAAACATAACCAATCCAGACCAACCAATTCAGATGGGCTCCTCGCAGCATACCTATTGATAAATCAATATTTATAGTTATTTTAATATAGATTTTATTTAATAAATAATTAATTTTAATTTAGTTTATATTCTTATTAATTACTTTCTATTCTTATTTCAGGATAATTTGGGCGGAAATTAACATTTCGGAGCCTACAGGACTTATACGGAGAGGAGGAGGAGAAAATCTAGAAAAATCACAAGTACACGCCCCAGTCACAGGCTTGACCATAAGGTCACCAGCGTGACCTGTGGGCGTGACCTAGCCAGACGTTCCAGAAGCCATGTTACGTCATTTAAAGTTACATGCCCCCAGTCATGGGCGTGCCATGGGGCACGTCCACCATATCACGGCCATATCTAGCAGGTCACGAACGTGACCCTTTTGCATGACATCCAGCTCAGTCATATTGCAACATAAAGAAGACAGTTTCAAATCAAAACCGTTCACAGCTTACACGCCCTAGGTCACAGGCGTGACCTAGGGGCTTGACCTCTTCAGTAAATGCCAGATTAACTCATGCCATTTTTTTTCCTTCCTTCTCCAGTAATAGTCACGACACGCCCTAGGTCACGGGCATGACGTAGGGGCTTGACCTGCAAAACAATAGATTTTGGCAGTTTTTCTCCAATGTTCCTGGGATTTCAAGGGGACAGTTCCGTACCTGACACACCCCTAGTCATAGGTATGACCAAGGGGCATGACTCTCCAGAAAAATTACTATAAATTCTAGACAGTGTCATTAGCTAAGGGAGGAAGATTTAAGGCTATATTTAGTAGTTTAGTTTTCTATTTTCTTGCATTTCTTTTATGTATTTTGAATTTCATAGTATAGTTTTGCTTTCTTAATTTTAATTTGAACACTTTCCTTTATGAAATCATGTCTTACTTTTCTTTTTTAATGTAATTTCTTCATCATGTAAAGTTGCTAAACTTCAATTAGCACTTGATCATGATGAAACCTGGAATAAATTAAGCTTCTTTTTCAAGCTTTCATTTATCACTTGATCTATCTTTGAATTTTTTTTATCGAGTTCATATTTCATGTATAAGTTTTTGACCTTAGATCAGTATCCTAGATTTACTGAGAGTTTGTAGATGCGAGTAGATAACTCAAAGGTGGAAGGAGTTGCATGCACTCCTCGAGAGAGGATGACATAAATCTTCTGGATTGGAGTCAAATATAATAGCAGGTGTAACAACCTTGATTTTCCAAGGTTTATTTAAAACCCCTTTAGAGATGTATTTAGATGTCAGGACGTTACGTTGACACATAGTTGGTGGGTACCATTGTCTGAGCGTGACTTTTGCTTATTGGTATCCAAGGTTTCGGTTAGGGGGAATTAGCTTGGTTAGTTTCTCCTGTGTTTTGATATTCCCTTACGATCCGGGGTTCGTTTTGGAACACAACAGAGCATTTTTGGGATATTTGATGTTTAGACTTCAGTGGGTATTTACCTTAGTTTGGTTTGTCGGATTTTGCTTTCAATATCGTCGTTTGACTCGTAGCGTCGATATTTAGCTATAGTGCGATTTTCATAGAAATTCCAGTTAGTGCGAGTTTTGGTCATTTTGACATTTTAATTATAATAATTATATATTATATTATTTATTCCATATAAATAGCCTTGCGATAAGACGAAAACAATATTCATTATCTTCTTTCCCAAACTATCAGACTGTTTTTGCAGAAGGACGAGTGCGGCGGACCTTGCGAAGCTTTCAACTATCGTTTGTAGGAGTTCCGGTGCAAGAAGTCGTCGTCGGAGAGTAGATCTGGTTAGCTCTCACGAAGATCTACGTTTGTGCGGTAAGTTTTTCCCATTTCATGAAATTTTTGGTGTTAGGAATTTTTTTTTGACCCTCCTTCATCATGAAAGGTTTCAGGAATTGTTGCTTAGGTGTTCTTGCGGCCAGATCCGTGAAGAGGAGTTGTTGTGCGGCGGATTTTGGTAAGTTAAAGGAAAGTGGTGATTTCTTCCCCTTTCCAAGCTTTCATTCATTGCATTCTCTATTATTTTCCTTTCCCTTCTTATAATTTAGGAATAGGGTAGGGTTCGCCCAAGACCTACCTGCTGCATATGGTAGATTTGCCTTGTGGGATGTGTTTTTTAGGCCATGTTTAACTGATTAAACTAGTTATAGATCCGTCGAATATACGTTAGTTAGCCCTAGATTTATTCGTCGCGTATGGTAGTGGTTGATTTTGTCGGGTTTAGCAGTTAGCTTAAGTTAATTTTGTCTTATATGATTGATTAGTGTAGTAAAATTAGCCGATTTTGACAAAAGTCAATAACCTCGAAAATCAGTCTTAGCCTAAGTCAAATTCGTTGAGTATTCGTTGAAATTCGCCATGTAATGCTTGGTGTTGAGTGTTATTGAATTCGTCGAGTATTAGTTGTTGAGTCCGTCGAGTATAATGCTTGGCGTTGAGTGTTACTGAATTCATCGAGTATCCGTTAAAATTCGACGGGAAATGCTTGGCATTGAGTCTTGTTGAATTCGTCGAGTATTTTGCATTGAGTCTGTCAAGTATAATGCTTGGCGTTGAGTGTTGCTAAATTCGTCGACTATCCGTTGAAATTCAGCGGGTAATGCTCGGCATTTAGTGTTGATGAATTCGTCGAGTATTAGGCATTGATTTCATCGAATATAAAACTTGGCTTTGAGTGAAATACCGTTGACTGTAGTATGGGCATTGAGTAGTTCTGAGACTAAGTTAAAAGCATTGAGTGCGCTGAATGTACTCAACGTAGCGTTGAGTGAAGTTCACTTGGTGTTGAGTGGCCTATGAGGCTATGTCAAATCATTGAGTCTACTCAATGCGGCGTTGAGTGAACTCAACACGACGTTGAGTGAAGGCAGAATCATTAAGTTAGCTGGTTGGCGTCGAGTGATTTGAATGCACTCAGCACAGCTTCGAGTGTACTCGATGCTTTTTCCCGTGGACTTGGGAAATTTTTGTCGAATCGTTGTATATCTCTAGTGGATTGGTTTTGTTATGTAAAAATCCTCGAGTGCTTGCTGTATTCATTGACTATACACGACGAATCAGTAAGTACTTGGTTTTCAGTGGTCGAATTGTGTCTAATTCGTCGGGTTTTTCCTTAGGTCAATTTTTGGAATTTATTCCTGCATTCATTATTAGAGAAGCCCAGTGTTTTGGTTGTGGTTTGTCTATGTTTGACTATATTGGACAATGTTTTGGTTATATATTTTTTGCTATGTTGGCAGTGGATAAAGGACCACCAAACCGATGCTTTTTTTTGTTGAATTATTGCCCTTCTGGGTTTGCCCGGTGTGGGTATGTGACTGCTGGTGTGTTGGGTAGGTTCCCACCACCGCAAGTGCCGGTTTTTCCCCGATTTTGGGTGTGCCAAGGTATAAGACCACCATTCCTTAGGCCCTTGTGAAATTTTTGTTGGTTGTGTGTTGGGTAGATTTCCACCACCGTTGGTGTCGAAATGGACGGTGTTTTTTTGTTCACCAAGTTATGGGCTAATTAATTCAATATACTTGCAATTATTTATTTACATTTTCCATAAAGCATAGATCTTTATAGCACTTGGTGCAAAATCCTTACCTTTGTGCTCGTAAGTTAGTCTTTTCTCACTATTCTTGGGTTAGGGTTGGCACCCTTTATTCCTTTTTTATTTATTGCTAACCTTTTGATCTTTGTTCACCACATATATTACTGTTTCTTGCTGAGGTGCTCTTTCTTTGATTGCCTTAGGTCTGGAGAAGTAGCCAATTGTGCGGCTAGGGTTTGGTGCTAGCTTGTCTTCTGCAGTAGCTATAGTTGTCTCTTTTCCTCACCGATTGTGAGGTAGTGTGTTGTTTTATTCTTGTTCAGACATACATATCTTTTAGTGGGTTCTTGTCAGGTTGTTGACGCCCACTAGATTTTTGTATAAAGTTAAGTACTTGCTAGCGCCTAAGCCTTTTCTACATCACTTATTGTATTTACTTGCTCTTTGGGAAGGTTTTATGCTAGGTTGCATGTTAAATATTTTAAGTTATAAAAGTATTACTTCTATCACTTCTTACATGCCATCTTTCAAACTAAAACCACTATGTTTGACAAACGTAAAAACTATTTTTATACTTATACTAAATCTAGAGTCATGCGTATCATGAGTTGTCCTGTATGGATGTTTTTGCTCATGTAGGATCTCAAATAATATAAACAAACTATTTTTTGTAGCGTATAATTATATCTTTACTTATGAACTAGTTGATCGACTGATCCGAGGGAGACGGCTATCCAATTAAACTTAAATAGGATTTTCTTCACAATAACTCGTTAATTTCATAATAAATGTATAGTTGGAGTCTTGCCTGAGCGTCAAGAGTTATCCCCTATATGGTGTGGCTTCACGGTTCGTATTTTCTCTTACTATGATATGTCGTTTAAATACGGAGAAAATGCGGGCTGTGACAGTTTGTATCAGTGGGATGGGTTGTTTGACAATTGGTCGAGCAACCATCTTAGGATAGTTTTAGTTGTCTTGTTCCATTATATACACACACAGATATGTCATCAGTACGTCTTGGCTGAAGCACGAACATAACACTCATAAGCATGACAATAAGTATATGAGGCATATTATGTAGCATGGGATGCATTATATGTGTTTGTATATGGATCCTAATAGGAGGAAACATGTCATTGTTATGTTGTACGGGATGTATAATAATCTTCACATGAATGCACATTAGATTTTTATTTTCGTTGCATGCAATATTATGTATTATCGGATGCATAATATTTGATGTGTGCGCCCCTCATAATATACACTAAGGCCTGTATTAGATTGCATAACACAACATGCATGACATAGCATTGCATTAGCACACGTGACAAGCTAAAGATTTACATGATGACATATGTACACACATGGTTTTGAGTAAAAAAAGGAATAAAAATTCATGAATTCATAGTCTATGCACATGGGTTAGTTGGATGATGGTACATCATCCTAGGTTTGAGCATGACATCATTAATAAATTCCCAAAGCAAGTAGTTATACATGTATTGTCTGAACTAAGTTGTGTAGTTCTAGCGATAAGCTAGAACTACACAAGGTCGACTCCCCAGTCTGAGGGAGAGTCATCCAGGGCGTAGAGTGAGGCCGTGATCGAAGGACTGCGATAGAGCAATGAGGCTTTGTCTAGGCAAATGTTGGACATGTAGTCGCAGATCCAGGCTTTATTGTCTATTGTTTTTGAGCAACAGATAAGAGTGCAAGACCCTGCTATGGGTCAAGCTATTCCTGTTCCTTCTGCTCCTCTGGTCCCTCCAGCTGTATTTCCACCAGAGATGAACTTAATCTCGCATTGTAAACAACTATGACACCCTACCTATGATGATAGAGCTGACTTCATGGCTTTGGACGATTAGATTGTTATAATTGAGGAGATGTTTTTATACTCAGGAATATCTACAGACAAGAGGGTTATGGTTATTGTGTACCATTTAAAAGTCCTTACAAAGGGCTGGTGTTTGAGAGAGAAGGAGAACCTTAAGGATGGATGTTCATGGGAAGCCTTCAAGGAGTTATTGACGAGGAAGTTCGTGCCATCACTCGAGCAAGATAGCTTGATGAATTTTTTTTTGCACTTGAAGAAAGGCAACCCACAGTTAGTGAGTACAAGGTAGATTTTAGTAAATTGATCCGATTTGCCCCTAATTATGTATCCTCGGAATCTATTAGAGTTAAGCGTTTTTTGGGTGGTCTTAGGAATGACATCAAGCAGCTGGCCATTGCGTATGGATCAGAAAGTTATGCTAAAGTAGTAGAAGCCGCCTTAAAGGTTGAAGCGATCAACAATGCTAAGAATCAAGGCCATCATATGAGGAAAGAAAAGAGGAAGTTTGATGAGGGTGAGAACTCTCGGGAATCTTGTTCTGCTTTGAAGAAAAGAAGCAAGGAGGTGTGTATTTTTTGTGGCCGGTCGGGCAATCCATCCGATAAATGTTTTAAGAGATTGGGAGCTCAAAATCAAGAGCAGGTGGATGCGATTAAGAGTGCTCCCAAAGGACAACTCGTTTGTGATTTTTGCAAATAGAAGGGGAACGATGCTGCCAATTATTGGGGTAATGAGAGGGTCTACTTTTAGTGCGGACAGAAAGGACATTTCAAGTCAAAGTGCCTGTAGTCTCAGCCCACCCTACAGACGGTTCCACTTTAGGCTTTGCCGAAACAGTAGCATTTGGACAAAGGGAATGGCTAGTTAAACGTGGTGACCTTGGAGGAAGCGCAGACATCCACCTAGGCGATCTCAGGTTAGATCCTAACCTAGTTTATTTTTAGCTCAAAGTTGTAGTTTCGATGTTGCTCAGTTAGTTATGAATGCGATTTTATAGGGAAGTTAAAGGTAAAGAACCGCTGGGCGCACGTTCTTTTAGATTCTTGTTCTACCCACTTGTTTGTGGCTAGGGCGTTTATAGAGCACCATCGTTTGACTCTCGATCAAATTGGCGATTCCATTCCCGTTAAGTTTTCCTCTGGTGAATCGATGGTGTCGGACCAGGGTATCCTGGGTTGTCCGATTCTTTTAGGCGATTTCCAAGCTGTTTCTGATTTGAAGGTGATAGACCTAGAGTACTTTAATGTGATCTTGGGCATGGACTGGTTATCCAGATATGATGTGGTTCTCCAATGCAAGGTCAAGCGGTTGGACTTCAAGATGTACAACAGTCACACCTGGAGTGTTTATGGTTTTCCGCGCCAGGATTCCCCGATTATTTATGCGGCATGTGCTCAGAATCTTTTAGATTCGGGTTATTTTGCCTACTTGGTTTTAGTTTTGGAGACAGTTTGTAGTTTGCCGTGTGCAGAGGAGATTCCTGTGGTGTGTGAGTTTCCTGAGGTTTTCCCAGATAGTCTTCCTGGTCTTCCACCTTAGAGGGATGTGGATTTTGTTATTGATCTTGAGCTGGGTACTCATCCTATTTCTAAGGCACCGTACAGTATGGCCCCTCGAAAGCTGGAAGAGTTGCGTACCCATCTTTATGAGCTTTTGTAGTATTGATTTATTAGGCCGAGTTCTTCACCTTGTGGTGCTCCCGTGTTGGTTGTTAAAGAAGAAGGATGGATCCATGAAGCTATGCATTGATTATAGGGAACTGAAAAAGGTAACTATCAAGAACAGGTATCCCTTGTCGTGAATAAATGACTTATTTGACCAGTTGTGTGGTAGTACGGTGTTTTCAAAGATTGTCCTTCGTTCAAGATACCATCAGTTGAGGATTCGTGAGACGGATATTTGACGGACAGCTTTTCGTTCTCGACATGGACATTTTGAGTCCTTGGTGATGTCCTTTGGTTTGACAAACGCACCCTCTATCTTCATGGACATGATGAAAAGAGTGTTCAAGGATTTTTTGGACCGTTTTGTTGTTGTGTTTATTGATGATGTTTTGGTGTATTCCCGGAGTGCTGAAGAGCATGCCCAGCAATTACTGTTAGTTTTGTCTGCTTTGAGGGAGCATAAGTTATTTGCCAAGTTAAGTAAGTGTGAGTTTTGGCTACCACAAGTTTCCTTCTATGGTCATGTGGTTAATAAGTACGGAATTTTAATTGACCTATAAGAAAATTTCTATCGTGATGGATTGGAACAGACCTACCATACACAAAGAGATAAGGAGATTCTTAGGGTTTGTAGGGTATTAAAGGAGGTTTGTGGAAGGATTTTCTACGATATCTATATCGCTGACTAAGATTATGCAGAAGAATGCAACGTTCATTTGGAGAGATAAGTGCAAAAAAGCTTTTCAGGAGTTGAAAAAGAGATTATGTACTGCTCTAGTTTTGACTTTGCCTACCAAAGAATTTGAATATGCTGTTTATGTGGATTCATCGCATGTTGGAAATGGTTGCGTATTGATGCAAGAAGGAAAAGTGATTGCGTATGTGTCGTGGTAGTTAAAGATTCATGAAAGAAACTACCCTACACATGATTTAGAGTTCGCAACAGTAATTTATGCCCTGAAGTTATGGAGACACCTATTGTTTTGCGTGTTGTGCAAGATTTACACGGATCATAAGAGTTTGAAGTATGTCTTCACTCAAAAGAAGTTGAATCTGCTCCTGCGAAGATTGTTAGAATATGTCGCGGATTATGATGTTGAGATCTTATATCATCCGGGCAAAGCTATTGTGGTAGTCGATGCCTTGAGTAGAAAGATCGCGCAAATTGATGCGATATGTGACGACAAGTGTACCGGTCGAACAAATAATATAAAATGGGCAAATTTCCCCAAGTATCGATCTCTTAAGAAATACAGTAAGGTGGAGTTTATTTCGAGGAGGACTTGAGATTGAAGTCCTTAGGTCGGCGTATACTAAGGGGGTTTTGATGGTTGTGATAAAAGAAAATAAAACTCTAACAACTACTCCTATGCAACGCCACTATGTGATGCTTTGCCAGGCGGGATGGAAGACTAGTCGGGCCGCTATGCCCAAATCGCGAAGCGGATGGACGAGTAGGCAAGCGTAAGAACCAGAATTTGAGGGTCATAAGCACTTCTTCGCCACGCGCGCCACTAGCAATTGCTAGTGCGGCAAGAACAAACGGAAGGCGGATGGTTATAAATGCATAACTCAAGAAACTTAAGTTGTAAAATGTAATATGAATCACATAGACATGAAACACAAAACATAAACAACCAAAGTGCATATCATCTTCACAGAAATATTCAACAACACATATACAACAATAAAGGAAGAACAAGGAAAGAGATCGACTGAATCTGAAGGCTCGTCGAGGGTTCGCTGAAGGAAATGTCGGGTTGTCAATCCGGATCCAAGCTCGGTCCTCAACTACGTCCGAGGTAGAGAAGGCTCTCACTACCCTCCAATGGACCCGTATTATTCGTGTCACGAGCCGGAATAAGGTTGCATGCTTCCCTTTGCTTGATGGTTCTGGCATTGATGCTTGAAATAGAGCTTAGAAGATGAAGGAGAAGCCCGAGAGGAAACTCCGGCTAAAATATGGCGTTGAAAGCTTGCCCGGAGCCTCTCCGATATTGAGGAGGATGAAGGGCGGCAGAACCCTCAGAGCTGGACAAAAATGGCAGGTGGAAAAAGTGATGTCTCGATCCGAAGAAAAATCTGCGCTTAAATAGAAAAATGGTCATGCACGGTCCTGCACACGATCGTGTGCTAACTGTGCGTTATTAACTAGAAGATCTTGATTACCGGAGAAGATGTGTTGACCTGTGCGTTTTACTCGCGCATGGGATATTCCTTCGTGCATGAAGGAAATACCACGGGTAAACCCAGAGTGCAGAAAACAGGGTAAAAAAGGGGAACCATGTGTTTTACTCGCGCACGGGCCCGTTTTCCCGTTCGTGAAGGAAACACACGATTTACCCCAGAATGCAGGAATAAAAAGAAAATGTGCAGACCGTGCGATTCCTTCTCGCATGGTTTGGCATAAACCGTGCTGGAACAAAACGCACGGGTAGAAACAGAAGTCCCCAAAAATGTCGTGTACAACGCATGAGTAAGCTGAAACCGTGCGAGAACCAATTCACACAACAATAAAATCAATTGAGGCAAAGCCCCCAAAGGTCCCAATTAAATAAAAAGATCAAACAACAAGTTTGTGGAGCTCACATAACTTACCCTCAACACAAGAGTTCACAAACGCACACCACAATGGGCCAAAACAAAGCACATAGCGTGAAAAGCTGAATGAAAGAAATAATAATGATGATAACATACTAAAAGTGAAGTGCAAATGCATGAAAAAAAGCCCAGATGAGTCCAAAAAACACTATAAATATCAGACTCATCACAGCCCCAGACTTACCTGTTTGCGCGTCCCGAGCAAACAAAATCAATACAGATAGGGAAAATGATTTAGCTAAGAAGAAAATTGCGATACGGAGTACCATGCGAAGTCACATGCTCGTACACGTACAAATATAATAGAAGAAATTTTTAAGTATGTAGAATAGTTTAGACTTTTCACATTGCGTATCAAAATTTTATTGCTACTCAAAAATGGAATCACGGTGAATCTTTCGGTCATGCGTAAGAAGAAAGCAGGCAGTCCACTAAGGTGATCTTTGCCAAAGACCAGGGCTCGGGATCACATTCAAAGGAATCCACTAATGTTAGAGACCATAGGCTTGCCCGTTCACACTCTCTCCACGACCCTAGTTTGACTCAAGCGCGAATCCACAGGTCATTAGGATAAGAGATGGGGCTTGGGTTACGGTGAGGTAAAAAAAGATAAATAGGAAGACTACACACCTAACCCAAATGAGCTAACATAAAAAGAATCCCTCAGCAAACCACAATATATCCAGGTACACCACACCCCCAGACTTAACTTTTAACATATGGGTATGAGCACCGCCTAATCCAAACACAATCACATCTCCAAAAAGATTTTCAAACAAACTTTTTTTCTTTTCACTTTTCTTTTTCATATTTTTTAAAATCATTTTATGTTCTTTTAACAATATCAGCATTTTCTTTTAACAAAATCAGCAAATGGAAGCTTTGGAGCACATCCACATATTCACAAAGAATATCACCACATAACACCCCAACCTGAAAATGTAAAACACTATAGCTCGACTTGGGTGTGCGACTAAGATCAGCTATGACGCTTTGGTGAAGTAATGGTGGAGTTGAATCAAAAGAAGGGTAGGCACAACGGGGCTTAGCGAGGATTAGACGTTAGGAATGGTACAAAGCTTAACAGGGCAAAAATGATGGCCTACATTACACTTACGCTAGGCTAACCATGCACCAATGCTTCAAGAGTAGCTTGGGGCAAGTTCTTATCCACCGAGAAAGATGATCCTTCCTCCCGACTCGAGCAAAATGAGTCTAGTGATGGCTACACACATCCCTACACTACCGTTCGATTCAACCAAATTCACCAATCTTTAAGTTGAATAAAGAGTCTCTATGCAAATAGAAAAATATAAAACTATAAGCATACAGAATAATTAAATCTACTCCAATTTCTACATGAGACGAGAGCACTCGACTAGGAGCACTACAGGAGTCAACATTTTACTCCGTCTCACAATCCTATGATAGCACAAAAAATTTCCCAATTCAAACAAAGAAATGAGTTTAACTCGCAACACGCTAACAGCTAAGCGGGCTCTCATGTGGTTGCAGTGGTGTACAATGCAAAGAACTAATCAAACTAAAAATATAAAAGCTTCTAGTATGTACATGAAATATGCGCGTGCAAAAGGTAACAAAACTGGCTCACCCCCAGACTTAAACTAAACAACAAATCAAATGATATTGAAATTTAAATCAAATAGAGCTAAGGGAAGAGGTTACCCAATGCTCAGCAAGTGAGCATACCAGAATACGCTTGAAAAATAGAAGCAGGCCCTCCATACGAAGAATCACAACCCCGCTAATACGAATTTGCCATGAATACCTGCAGGGGCGACCTCCGCAAAAACAAAAGAACAATATATAAAAAGAAATGTTAAAACTAAAATAGACATGAAAAATAAAGTGCAGAAAATAAGATAACTATTGGGGTTATTGTCATCCCAGCACGACTTATTAAATTCTATATAGTTCTAGCAAATGGGCCTATGAAATAATAAATGCACAGGTAACTTTTCCATTATCCATTTCAGTAACGGGTACCGATACAGTGATAAAACAGTTACCCCTCTGCCCAAATTATCATACCTACTCCTCGCAGGCAGAGGAAATAGGAAGTATGATGAGGAGGAGCATTGGTCCTCACTCATCTCGCCACAAAATATATCCTTGCCCAGCAAGGTATCATCTACCACAGATGTGTAGGAAGCGATGGCAATGACATGAGCACCAGGATCATCGTCATCCCACCGTACCTGTGGAGACTCATCCTACATAGGCTCAGATAAGGAAGGGGGATCAAGGTAAAAAAGAGATGAAGAACTAAAATAATCCGAAAATGAGAGAGTGAACACGGTATCACTCTCAGCGAGATCCAAGCATAGCTCATCGTCGGTATCATATGATTCATAGTGAGGGGGATCTGAGAGCTCGAGGTCCTCGGTGGTGGTTTGGACCTCCTCATCAAAAAAGGATGTGGAAACTTCCTCATCAAAAAGGATCTCCTCATCAACACACCTTGGTGCGTCATCATGTTCCAAGACGTAATACTCTCTATTGATGAGAATAACATCCTCGTCACACCATGACGGAACCTCAGACTCTAAATCACCATTGGGCATAACAACATCAACCGACTCACTACAAAGAGGAGTAGCACAATTCGGCAAAAATTGCTAGGGGCAAGTCTGCTCTCAAAATCAAACACCAAATGAGCAGACCCCATTGTATGATCATCCGCAAACGCCACCCCATCAATGATCGGAACAATCTCATCGTCCCATTTAGGAGCATCCACGAGTTCCAGATACAATTCTCGCAAGCTAACACCAGAGTGATCGTCATCATATAAGGGAAACTCGTAAAAAGGGATCGAGGGACCCATGAAGGATCTATATGCAGTGAGAGATTCTTCGGTAATCTCAACGGGTAAAGAACAAGAAAGTTGCGCCATGTCAGTGTATGGGTGAGGCAACACCCTGGTAGGCCTGTATACAGCAGTCTTCCGTGAATGGGAGGTTGCTGCAAGCATGCCCCCAGAGGGAGAAGGCTCGCACAAGCGAGGGCAATCCTTCACTATGTGACCTATACCTTGACATAACACACATCTAACAAAATGCTAGGCATTCTGAGCAGCCATGGCGTCGATGCATCGGTGCAAAGTGTCAATAAGACGACACTCAGCAACAGAAGACATCGCGAATAAAAAATATTTACCGAAAGAGCGCTACACAACTAGAATAAAAATAACACGGATCCGCTATCAAAATAAAAAATCAGAAAAGGGCAAAAAGAAATAAGCAAAAATAAAAATTCTAACACTAAAGCAAATAAGAAAATGCTAAACACAAATGAAAGGGATTCAATCTACTATCTCCCTCTCCAAAAACTCACACGATTGTGTTCCCCAGAAACGGCGACAAAAACTTAATGTGATATGTGACGGCAAGTGTATTGGTGGCACAAGTAATATAAAATGGGTGAATTTCCCCAAGTATCGATCTCTAAAGGAACACAATAAGGTGGAGTTAATTTCGAGGAGGACTTCAGATTTAAGTCCTTAGGTAGGCATTAAATAAGGGGGTTTTGATGGTTGCGATAAAAGAAAATAAAACTCTAACAACTACTCCTATGCAATGCCGTTATGCGATGCTTCGCCAGGCGGGATGGAAGACTATTCGGGCCGCTATGCACCGAATCGCGAGGCGGATGGACGAGTAGGCAAGCGTAAGAACCAGAATTTGAGGGTCGTAAGCACCTCTTCGTCACACGTGCCACTAGCAATTGCTAGTGTGACCAGAAGAAACGGAAGGCGTATGGATATAAAGGCGCAACTCAAGCAACTTAAGTGGTAAAATGTAATATGAAACACATAGACATGAAACACAAAACATAAATAACCAAAGTGCACTTGATCTACACAGAAATATTTTACAGCACATATACAATAATAAAGGAAGAACAAGGCAAGAGATCGACCGAATCCGAAGTCTCATCGAGGGTTCGCTGAAGGAAACGCCGGGTTGCCAATTCGGTTCCAAGATCGGTCCTCAACTACGTCCAGGGTAGAGAAGGCTGTCACTACCCTCCAGTGGACCCATCTTCTTCTTGTCACGAGCAAGAAGAAGGTTTCATGCTTCCCTTTGCTTGATTTCTATGGCGTTGAAGCTTGAAATAGAGCTTAGAGAAGAAGGAGAAGGCCGAGAGGAAACTCCGGCTAAAATATGGCGTTGAAAGCTTGCTCGGGGCCTCTCTGATGGTGAGGAGGAAGAAGGGCGGCGGAACCCTCGGAGTTGGACAAAAATGGCGGGTGGAAAAAGTGATGTCCCGATCCGGAGAAAAATCTGCGCTCAAATAGAAAAAGATCAGAAAAATGGTCACGCACGGTCGCGCGCACGACCATGCGCTAACCATGCGTTATTAACTAGCAGATCTTGATCACAAAAGAAGATGCATTGACCCGTGCATTTTACTTGCGCACGGGCAATTTCGCCCTTGCGTGAAGGAAATCGCACGGGTAAACCCCGAGTGCAGAAAATAGTGTAAAACAGCGGAACCGTGTGTTTTACTCGCGCACGGGTCCGTTTGCCCGTGCGTGAAGAAAACACAAGATTTACCCCATAATGCAGGAATAAAGAGAAAATGTGCAGACCGTGCGATTCCATCTCGCACAGTTTTGCCTAAACCGTACGGGAACAAAATGCACGGGTCGAAATAGAAGTCCCGAAATATGTTGTGTACAACGCACGACTAAGCTGAAATCGTATGAGAACCAATTCGAACTACCGTGCGTTTTACACAGTCTAGGAAATGGAATCCGGGACATCCCGACCACCTGCACAGCAATAAAATCAACTGAGGCAAAGCCCCTAGAGGTCCCAAATAAATAAAAAGATCAAACAATAAGTGTGAGGAGCTCACAGAACTTACCCTCAACACAAGAGTGCGCAAACGCACACCACAGTGGGCCAAAAACAAAAAACTTAGCGTAAAAAGCTGAATGAAAGAAATAACAATGATAACATACTAAAAGTGAAGTGAAATGCGTGAAAACTAGCCCATATGTGTCCAAAAAACACTATAAATATCAGAATGAACACAAATCATTGGACTTTCAATAGAATCCTTGGTGGAGGAGTTTCTGTTAATGGGTATCTCGGTTGGAAGTAGCAAATGGTCGAGTAGTTTGGATGAGTCAGAGCCTTCTTGGATTACGCTTACAAGGCAATATCAAAAGGATGATCCTGATTTGTTGCACCTCTATATTAGAACTGAGAAAGGAGAACAACCTGACTTTTCTATTGATGATGCGGGTACTTTGAGGTACCATGGTAGATATTGCATCCCCGATGTTAAGGATATTAGAGTTAAGTTGTGAGAGGAGGCTCATGGATCTAGTGTTGCCTACCACCCTAGTTCTACGGAGATGTATAGAGATCTTAAGCAGATCGTTTGGTGGTATGGTATGAAGAAGGATATAGACAAGTTCGTGTCTGAGTGCTTCACTTGTAATCAAGTTAAGGCTGATCATAGGAGGCATGGTGGCAAGTTGATTCCTTTAGAGATTCTAAGTTGGAAGTGGGAGAGTATTTCCATGGACTTCATTACTGGTTTGCCGATATCTCTCAAAGGACATGATTCTGTATGGGTTATAGTGGATAGACTGACGAAGTGTGCTCACTCTGTGTCATTCAAGATTGAGTACTCCATGAAGAAAAAAGTATAGTTGTACTTGGATGAGGTTATCAGGTTATATAGAGTACCTGTTAGTATTGTGTCAGATCGAGACTCCAGTTTACGTCTCGTTTTTTGAAAAGCTTAAAGGAAGGATTGGGTACCGATCTGAGGTATTCCACCACTTATCATCAACAAACCAATTGTAAACAGAAAGGGTAAATAAGATTTTGGAGGATATGATTAGATGTTATATTTTTGACCACAGGGGAGCAAGGGATGAGCAACTGAGTTTGATGGAGTTTTCTTATAATAACAGTTATCAAGAGAGCTTGCAGATGGCCCTGTTTGAGGCTTTATATGGTAGATGTTTTAGAACTCCCTTATTTTGTGCCGAGGATGGTTATGGACCATTTTTGGATCCAGAAGCTTTAGAAGAGATGAATACTTCTGTAATGCATATTAGGGAAAAGCTTCGTATAGCTCAGGAGCATTATGAAAAGAACGTTAATCTGCGAAGGACTGATTTGGAATTTGACATTGGGGACATGGTGTTTCTTAAAGTTTCCCCAATGTCTAGTGTTATGTGGTTTGGTAAGAACCATAAGTTGGATCCTAAGTATGTGGGACCCTTTTAGATTATTGAACGTATTGATATGTCAGTTTATAGGTTTGATTTGCCCGCAAGTTTTTCTGGTGTGAACGATGTGTTTCACATAAGAGAGTTGCAGAAATATGTGCATTGCGACCGACATGTTCATGATTATATGCCCCAGTTGGAGCCAAAACTTTCTTATGTTGAGATGCCTGTTCGCATTCTAGATACTCAAGACCGAGTGTTGCGGAGGAAGACCATACCAATTGTTAAAGTTTTGTGGCGGAACTAAGACGTGGAAAGCGCGACTTGGGAGTTTGAGTCAACTATGAGAGAGGCTCATCCTCATCTGTTCTCCTTGCTTCTTTCAGTATGTGTTTCCATTCTATAATCTTTCATTATTTTCCTTCCATAGTGGAATCGTTTGTGCGTAAAGTTTCGGGACGAAACTTTCTTTTAGGAGGGGTGGCTGTAACGCCCATGATTTTCCAAGATTTATTTAAAACCCCTTTAATGACCTATTTTGACGTCAGGGCATTACGTTGATGAATAGTTTGTGGGTACCATTGTCTGAGCGTCACTTTTGCTTGTTGGTATCCAAGGTTTTGGTTAGGGAGAATTAGCAATGCTAATTTCTCCTGTATTTTGATATTCCCTTGCGAGCCGTGGTTTGTTTTGGAAAATGGCGGAGCGTTTTTGGGATCTTTGCTGTTTAGACTTTGGGGAGTATTTACCCAAGTTTGGTTTGTCTTATTTCGATTTCTACTTCGCCGTTCAACTCGTAGCATCGATATTTAGGTACGGTGTGATTTTCATAGAAATCCGAGTTAGTACGAGTTTTGGTCATTTGGACGTTTTAATTATAATAATATTATATTATATTATTTATTCCATATAAATAACCTTACGATAAAAGGGAAACCCTATACATTATCTTCTTCCCCAAACCGTCGGACTATTTTTGCGGAAGGACGAGAGCGGCGTACCTTGCGAATCTTTTGGCCGTCATTTGTTGGAGCTCGGTGCACGAAATCGTCGTCGAAGAGTAGATCTGGTAAGCTCTCACCAAGATCTAGTTTTGTGGGTTAAGTATTTCCCGTTTCGTGAAATTTTTGGTGTTAGGAATTTCGTTGTGACCCTCCTTCATCCTAAAAGATTTCAGGAGTTGTTTCTTAGGTGTTCTTGTTGCCAGATCCGTGAAGAAGAGTGGTTGTGCGGCCGGATTTCATCAAGTTCGAGGCAAGTGGTGATTTCTTCCCCTTACCAAGCTTTCATTCCTTGAATTCTCTGTTATTTTCCTTTCCCTTATTAGAATTTTGGAATAGTGTAGGGTTAGGCCAAGAACTACCTGCCGGGATGTGTATTTTCATCGTGTTGGACTGATTAACCTAGGAACAAATCCGTCGAATATATGTTAGTTAGCCCTAGATTAATTTGCCATGTATAACAGTGGGTGGATTTAATCTTATATGGCTGATTAGTCTAGTAAAATTAGCTGATTTTGACAAAAGTCAAAACCGCCGAAATCACTCTTAGCCTAAGTCAAATTCGTCGAGTATCCGTTGAATTCGGCGGGTAATGTTTGGCGTTGAGTGTTGGTGAATTCATCGAGTATTAGGCATTGAGCCCGTCGAGTATAATGCTTTGTGGTTAGTGGTGCTGAATTCATCGAGTATCTGTTGAAATTTGGCAGGTAATGCTTGGCGTTAAGTGTTGCTAAATTCGTTGAGTATTGGGCGTTGAGTCCGTCGAGTATAATGCTTGGCGTTGAGTGTTTCTGAAATCGAGTATCCGTTAAAATTTGGCAGGTAATGTAAGACCCCATTTTTTTTTCTTTTAAAACATCGAGGTCTTAGGCCCAGGATCGCCGCTTTGCGGTGACACCTTCACGCCCTGAAGTGTCATCACCACAATGCGCCGATTCTGCCGGCCAATTCGATCACAGAAAGTCAGCACAATAAGTAAATATAAAACAAGTCCACAAGAGTCACATGTATAGAAATTAAAATCTCCACGAAGGGAGAGTCCACAGAATAATATAAAAGGTACTGAAAGTAAGGTCTTAGGCCCGGTACATCATAATACTCATTACAGGTCACTCATACGGAAGCAAACTATAGCATCTATTATAAGTCGGAACTCACAGTCCCAGCTGTCTGAAATCCTGAGCTAGACTGCCATATCTCAGAGTGGGCCGACCTCCGGGGCTGCTCCTTTATGCTGGGCTCCACGATCCCCTAAATAATTTGGTCCGAAAACCGTTAGTCATAAAGACTAAGCCCTATCATCCCCTACCCCTTCCCCCATGGCTCCTATGTACTGAGTGGAGAGGAAGAAAGGGAAGGACATGAAGGTGGAGAATAAATTAAAAGCAGGTGACAGCGGACCTATACTAGTAATTCTATAGTAAATATGACAGAAACAAAAAGTAGGAAATATAACCTTAACTTATGTGCGGAAGCACCTAAGCCAAGGGATCTTCTGCAAGGCTCCCATCGTATAAAGTGTCCCATACAACTTATACGTTGGGGTGTCGGTTATCAACAGCAGCATATAGATATAGAGTTTAACCTTAATTTATAAACTTGCCCACATAAGCTATAAACAAAGGGGTCGTTTTGCAAGGCCTATTGTATAAGCGTCCCGTTCCACTTATACATTAGGTATCAGGGGTTAAAAGAATCGATTATGCCATGACATGCTAGTGGGTATGATGAATCATGCAAGTGCAACACACACACCTGACTCTGTGTACACAGACCTTTAGTTCGCCCTTTCGGAGCCATTACCTCCCAGGATACCTCCGTAGTGGCAGACAGAAGCGGTGGGTTGGGCCTCGCCCACCTCTAAACCAGTAAAGCACTACCGGTCAGACCTATCGTACGCCTCAACGCTTGGTGCACAAAGCGGACTCCTGCATACTCTTGCCGGCTGGCGCACCGCACTTCTGTTGGCGAAGTGCTAACCACACTTGCTGAGTCAGCGTATTGGCGTCGGTGCATCGACCCTCCAATACCGAAGACCCACCACCTTAATTTTCTTTCCTGACTATGCACATGCAATATTTATCGTATCAAACCAATCGAGCCGAAGCTCTCCGGATGATCCTTTCCGTATCTTAACCAATCGAGCCGAAGCTCCCCGGACCATTCTTTCCGTCTCTTAACCAACCGAGCCGAAGCTCCCTGGACCATTCTGTCCATCTCTTAACCAACCGAACCGAAGCTCCCAAATATATTCCTGTGTTAACAGTGTTTGTGAAACGTGCAACCCTAATTACTAAGTTACTCTTATCAGTTTGTTAATACAGTTTACGTTAGCCCAGGACTGCCCCCGGTATTCCCTGTGAAGGGCTCTCAAAGGGCACTAGGAACTATGATGGTAGCTGAAGCCCATCGTTCCCTTTCGCAAGGCACTTATTATTATTGGTTGGTTCCCTTAACCCATTCCCTTCTCATATTACAGTGGGCTAATCCTAGGGTGATTTTGACTCTTCTTCTCCTCGGGGAGGACGATCTTTCGTCGAACCCGAACACCTCTAGACTCTAGCCAAACCACTTCTCACTACTCTTCCTATCCCTCTATAGTGAAATCATCCACATCAATCCATCCAGCTAAAATGACTAACTCCAACAACAATCCCAGATCATGTCCTATTGCAATTTAACATTTTGCTATATGCACACCAACCGAGGCTATATGTCGAACCGAATAGGAGATAATCTAGATAATCATCCAAATGCCCTATATTATTTACTGGAAACTTATCATGACACAAATACACTAAATCCAGAAAATTGTAATTTTCCTAATTTATCTGGCATTTAATTAATTTTTCTTTAAAGCTTCTAAGGGCTACCAATTGAACATGAAGTGCACTTTTCAGGTATGTATAACGCTTCATAACATCATGATATATCCAAAACAAAACTTAAACTGTAAAGCCAAGATATAACAATTTTTCCTGTAATTTAAGAACTCAAATTTAATTTTGATAATAAATCCTATCTCCTTTCATTAATGAAGTAAGTGCAGTAGATAATCATCCAAAAATTCTTAATTAATCTTCTAGAGCAGATACTGTCCTAAAAACAGCAGTGGCCAAATTTCATAATTCTTCAATGGGGATTGAGCTCTAGAATAAATAATTACCAAAATCTCAAAAAGCTATATTTGTGAAGCAAGTATTATAAATATTCTCCTAAAAATCATGAATTAAATTATACAACTAGATATTTATCTGAAAACATCATTGGCCAGGTTTCATAATTTTACAGTAGGTAATTTGCTCTAAATGATTTATTGACCATAATTTCCCTTTTGGAACTTGTGAAGGAAGTACTAGATATAATCAACTAAAATATATAACAAAATTAAGGGATATTCATTTAAACCTAAAGCATCTACTGACCAAGTTCCATCAGATTCTAATGAACAGAGTAATCTAAAGAATTAAAAGACCAGTTTGAGCAAATTGATACCTAACAGATAAAGTACTTGAAATATAATCCATAAAATCCTAATAAAATTTTTAAGGGTTCTTCCTAGTCTAAAACTTACTCCACCCAAGTTTCACAACTTTTAACTAAGATTTAGTGGTTGTGCATTCATAATTGAGCTTCTACCCTAAAACTACGGTTAGGGTTTTGAGGTGTCTACCTACCTCCAAATACTCTAAGATTTATACCAGAGAACTTAGGATTCACTACCTTCAGCTCTACTGAGTTACAAGGTCACACAAGGGCATTTACCCCTATGCCCTTCACAACACTCAAAAACCCTTTCCTTAAGGTTTGAGTTTCAACCCTAGGGTAAATCAACCCTAAATCACACCATTTTTCTTAAGAGGGTGAAATTAGCCATGCCAAGTCAGTTTCTAAAATTTTAGCCTCTATTGAGGTGATTTGACCACTCAAAACCCCAAGGGGTATTTGATCCTAAATAATCCTATAAGGGTCAACCAAGGGTTGGATAAAAACCTATTAAAAATATCTCCATATGAGATGAAATTTTTACCAGATCCTTAACATGACCTTTAAGACTACCCACCAAAATTTGGGGGGATTTTGAGGTGTTTATGACACATAAATAATTTATACATGGTTTATTAAATTTTTAAAAATACTATAGAAACGTATTCTCCAAAAATTCCCATTTTTGGACAGGCCTTACATATAGCTAATGTAGACCCCCTGACCAAATTTCAGCTCATTTGGACAAGGGATGAAAGGTGGGTATCCATTTGAACCTCAGGATAGCCCTAGGTATAGGTCCCACAAAAATGGGTGCTGTGGTCAAACCACTTACCCAATCGAGTTGACATAAATTTTAAAATAATCTAGACTCGAAGGGCTACAACTTCTGTGACTGGCCATATTTCCTAAAACGGCCTCTAAGTGCCTCATTTAATAGCATCAAAAGGAGCTTGATAAATCACTACATATTATATATAAATATAATAATTTAGTATTATAAGTTACTGTTCATCTTCTCAAAAGCCCGAACCAGCTACCTAAAAATGCTTAAAACCTGTAGCTTTGCTTGAGCCATCTCTAGCCATTTGGCCACCTCCCTGACCAGCTACCGCCACCACCACCTCCGTCGAGGTGGTGGCTATCGGTCGGCGGTGGTTTGGCCACCGGAGGTGGTTATTTCCGGCGAACCCGACCACCATGAATTTCGGAAAAGCCATGAAAAGGCTCACCCGATCCAGCTCTATTGAGCCTGATGACTCTCCTAATTGATTTCTAAGATCTATCCATAGAAGAAAGTGTAGATGATGACCTTATTCGTGGTTTGGAGTCGAGCCGATCGTTCGTATGCCATTTGCGCGGTGGTGGCGTTGCCGGAATTCTTCAACAGCAAGGTAGTAAGCTCTAGCTTTATTGGGCAAGGGTGAAAACTTCCTCTCTAATGTCTAGGGAGTCTTTTAAAGGAGAAACAAGGCTGCAGGTGGGGGTATAAGCAGTCCCGCCATTAATGCCTCCTTAAAAGCATGCTTCGGCCATGGTGGATGGGAGATGAAATGGCTCCAAAATAGCTAAGAGAAGGCTGTAAACTCCTCTCCCCGAGAGGAGTTGAATCTAGCCGTTTCAAGGGGGAGAGGATGGAGCCGAGCCTTAAAAGCAATTAATGGCCATGTAAACCGTTGCTCGGCCATGGCTGGAAGGAAGAGGAGGCGGCTGCCACATGGCATTGACCGGTCAGACATTATTTGAATAAGACTTAATTAAGTCTGAATAAAAGAAACGGTGTTTTTAACGCATTCTGGCCCACTTCCTAGACCAGACCTGTTCAACTGAACCATCAGCCATGCTTGAAAAAGTTTCTAAGTAAAATGGCATTGAGTGAGCTCAGCTCACTCAACGCCATCCAGGCTACGGCATTGAGTGAGCTTTGCTCACTCAACGCCATCCATGCCGCGGCATTGAGTGAGCTCTGCTCACTCAACACCATCCAGAATACGGCCCTTCAAGACTATGGCATTGAGTGAGCTCAGCTCACTCAACGCCATCCAGAATACGACCCTTCAAGACTATGGCGTTAAGTGAGCTCAGCTCACTCAACGCCATCCAGATTATGGCATTAAGTGAGCTCTGCTCACTCAACGCCATCCAGACTATGGCGTTGAGTGAGTTCAGCTCACTCAACGCCATCAGGTTATGTTGTTGAGTGAGCTCTGCTCACTCAACGCCACCTAGACTATGGCGTTGAGTGAGCTCAGCTCACTCAACGGCATACAGATTATGGCGTTGAGTGAGCTCTGCTCACTCAACGCCACCCAGAGCTCTGCTCACTCAATGCCATCCAGATTATTGTGTTGAGTGAGCTCTGCTCACTCAACACCACCCAGACTCTGGCGTTTAGTGAGCTCAGCTCACCCAATGCAATCCAGATTATGGTGTTTAGTGAGCTCTGCTCACTCAACTCTACCCTAACTATGGCGTTGAGTGAGCTCAGCTCACTCAATGCCATCCAGACAACATCGGATGGCGTTGAGTGCAGTCACTGCACTCAACGCCATTCAACTTATGGCGTTGAGTGCACCCGACGCACTCAATGCCAACCCACCTGTAAGATGGCATTGAGTGCAGTCAGTGCACTCAATGCCCGAGTCCTAATCTTATTTTAAGCAAGTTTTTGACCTACTATTTGCAGACAAAGGTGATTTTCACCTTCCTACCTAAGCTCTCTTGGTCTTTTGGGTTTCCTAGGGTTTTGTCATGACCTAGTCATGACAGAACCACTCCTGGGGGTCTAACAAGAAATGGGATGTTATAGGTAATGCTTGGCATTGAGTGTTGTTGAATTCGTTGAGTATTAGGCATTGAGTTCGTCGAATATAAAACTTAGCGTTGAGTAAAATAGCATTGACTGTAGTCTGGGCTTTAAGTAGTTCTGAGACTAAGTTAAAAGCATTGAGTGCGCTAATTACACTCAACGCGGCATTGAGTGAAGTTCACTTGGTATTGAGTGAAGCTTTGGCGTTGAGTTGCCTGTGAGGCTAGGTCAAAGCGTTAAGTGTACTCAACGCGCGTTGAGTGAACTCAAAGCGGCGTATTGTGAAGTCAGAATCATTGAGTTAGCTGGTTGGCGTCGAGTGCGTTGAATGCACTCAGCGCGGCGTCGAGTGTACTCGATGTTTTTCCGGTGGACTTAGGATTTTTCAGCTGAATCATTGTATATCTCTTATGGATTGGTTTTGTTATGTAAAAATCATCGAGTGCTTGCTATATTCGTCAAGTATACTCGACGAATTAGTATGGAGTTTGATTTTAGTGGTCGAATTGTATCTAATTCATCGGGTTTGGTGTTTGGTAAATTTCTAGGATTTTTTCCTCCATTCAATATTGGAGAAGCACAGTTTTTTGTTGTGGTTTGTCTGTGTTTCACTATGGTGGATAGTGTTTTGGTTGTATGTTTATGGCTAGGTTAGCAGTGGATAAATGACCACCAACCTGATGCTTTTTTTGGGGAATTTTTGCCTTGGTGGGTTTGCTTGGTGTTGGTATGTGACTGTGTAAGACCCCATTTTTTTGCTACACCACCGGATCTTACACCTATAACCGCAATTTTCCAGTGAAACCGACAATCAGGAGGGTTGCCACTACAAAACGTCGATTCTGCCGGCATTGACGATCATTAAGAGTAGAAGTTATAGCTAAAAGACAATAACGCCAAGTCCAAAAATAAAATATAATCTTTGAAAAAGAAATCACAGTAAGTCATCATAGTGATATATGTACAAAAATAGATCAGTATAATAGGAATATAAACGGGCTTATGCCCGGTACAACAAATCCTCACTACATCACTCTCGCGGAAGCTAAGTAAAACTAATAACTCACATAGCCGGAGGCTGGTGCTCCTGTACTAGCTTGGACCACCTATAAATGCACCGTACTCCACTGGTGCCGCATCTCGTGCTGCTGCTCCCGATCCCCCATCTGGAGTCCGTGAAATGTTTGGTCCACCGACCTTTAGTCAAAAAACTATGCCTAATTTCTCGCACCCCTCCCCTAGTGGCTCTTAGGGACTGTGCGGGAGGAATGAAAGGAAAGCTATGATGGTGGAGAGTAGGAACAAAGCAAGTTATGGTAGAACTATCTAGCCGGAAAATTGTAACATCTATAAAGCTATAAAATGAAAAGCAAGCTAGAAATTCTATTATAAGGATGCAGTAATATAGACAAGTAGAGTAGAGCAGTAAGTGAATGAAAGGTAGACTAAGAAATTAGTAGCCTTAACTTATGTGAATGCCCATACAAACTTATAAGTTAAGGGGTATTTTGCAAGGCCCCATCGTATAAAAAATCTCATACCAATTTATACGATGGGGTGTCAGGATTATATGCAGGTATGAGTGTAGTGATATGTTATGCCATGATTCACACAAGTGCAACACACGCACACGACTCTATGAGCACAGACCTTTAGTTCCCTCTGTTAGGAAGCTAGCTTCACTCCCAGGAGCCTCCGTAGTGGAAACAGAGACAGTCGGTCGGGCCACCCCACTCCTAGGCAGGTATTCACACTACAAGACCTATCCCTTACGGACGTCTCTGAAGGACAGACCAGAGTCTCAACGTATTATGCTGACCCACAACCAGGCTTTCTCTTGGCTATGTATAAACCACACCCGCTGAGTCAGCGTACCGATATCGTTGTGAACAATCATCAAATACCAAAGACTCACCACTTTAAGCACATGCAATCATGAATATCCCGAGCTATCGGCTCCCCGGACTATCCCATCTGTTACAACTACCTTACGAGCCTACGACTCGCCCAGCTAACCAGCCCCTTTTCATAACCACCGAGCCTACCGCTCGGATAACCTAGCAAAGCTATCCTCCCGAGACATCGAGGTTAGTGAAGGTGAAGTCCTAGTTTTTCTTTACTAGTTGCTCTTTAACATTTATTCTTACGGTTTAGGTTAATCTTGGACTGCCCAGGGTATTCCCTATGAAGAGCTCTCGAGGGCACTAGGAACTACAATGGGCTGAAGCCCAAAGATCCCTATCGCAAGACACTTATTATTATTGGTATCTACCCAGGTCCCAATCCCATTTAATGTTATACTAAATCTAACCCTAGTATATTTTTACTCTCTCTCCCTCCACGGGAAAGACGTTCTTTTATCGATCCCGAGCACCACTTAACACTTGTCAGACCAACACCCTCCCCATCATGACTCCTATTAATGAACTCAATTTCACCTTACCAAATCAGTATATCATCAACCCAACATCATATGTCCTTCCCACATGCTAACACAATTCTGCAGTTTTACTATGTGCCGACCAACCTAAGCTATATGATTAGTAGGAATGGCGACCCCTTAAATTATTCATCCAAATGACCTAAGATTATTACTCGGGGTCTATCATGATAATTTAAGGTTAAATCCAGATGATAACATTTTTCCTTTTTTTGGCTTTTATTATATTTTCCTGAAAATTTAACCAACAATGCTTTTGAACATCAAGTATAGTTTTCTGACCATGCATAGTCTTAACAAAATTATGATAGGTTAATACCAACAAAAAAAAGTAAAAACCCAAAAATCCAAATTTTGCACAATGAATATGACCATCAATAATTTATTGAATAAACAACTGCAATATTAAGATATTTAGGGGAAAAATTGAATTATTCATCCAAATATTATAGGAAAATTACCAGATGACAAAACTAGGCAGGGGAGACTATTGACCCAGAATTTTTTTTTCCAAGATTATTTGGTTACATTATTAAATCATTTAAAACAAAATAATATTAGACACCTTGTGAAGCAACCCATATAGACAGTCCTTCAATAATTCTATAAATATTCATAGAGCTCATGAATGACTTAAAAGTTCCTCTTACCAAATTACATAAGTATTCAATGAGGAGATATCTCTTAATAAATTCATTAATGATTTGGGAAACTACAAGGGTTGTGAATGAAGTATCTTAAATATTGATCTAAAATTCACACTAAAATATCTAGAGCTTAATAGCAATATTCTTTTTCCACTACCTAAATTTCAAGATCATCCAAAGTCCTATGATGCAGTAATAAAATCAAGTGTAAAAGTTCCCTAAATTATTCTAAGTTGTTATAAGGGGGATGTAAACTCTAAAAGTCTTAGAATTACTTCCTAGGGTTATTCACCATCCGAAGATTACATGGACTAAACTCCAAGTCAATACAAGGACATATCACCCTATGTCCTTCACAAACCCCAAAGTTCAACCTTAGGGTTTGAACTAGGGTTCTAGGGAAAATCCACCCTAATCCACCCCAAACTCATATTGAGGGTGTTTTAACTTACCTTGGGGCTCTGGCCAAAGTCCCACCCCTTTTGGGTGAGAATTGGCCCCTCCATGCCTTAAGTACTCTTTTGCCCTAATTAACCCTTAAGGACCAAACTTTGGTCATACCAATACCTATTCAAACCAAGCCCAAATGGGTTGATATTTTTACCAGTGCCATATATTGACCATAAGGACCATCCACCGAAATTTTGGTTGATTTCGAGGTTCATAGACCCCTTAAATAATTCATACATATTTTATTAAATTTTTACAAAAAATATAGAAAAAAGTTCTCCAAAAATTTCCATTTTCGAATATGTCAGATACATAGGTGAGACTAAGCTAAGACACAAATTTCAAAGCATTTGGATTAGTTGTTTAGTGGGGGCACTCAGATTTGTCTTTGGTCAGCCTATGTATAGGCTGCACCATATGGAGTGCTATGGTCAGACTAGAGACCCAAATTGGTTGGAACGAATTTTATATTAAACTAGAAATCAAGGGATATAATATTCATATAGAACATTTTTCCATATAAGGACACTAAGTATTTTTAATAAATCAAAACATCCACTGTATTTTATGTAACAAAATTAGAATATGAATGATATTAATCTTATTAAATAAAAGGCGCGACACGAATCTTGACGCACCATACGACGACATTTGGTCATCATCCCCAGCGCGCAAATGGATCAGATTAACCCGTCCTGGGCCGCTTCAGCTGGCAAATTCCCGGCCACCCGCGCATCCTCCCGGCCGGCCACCGCCACCCCCACCTTCATTAAGGTGGTGGTTGGCAATTCGCGGTGGTTCGCCGGTCGGATATAACCGAAACAGTAAGTTGTGAGGGGAGGAGAAAGCTTGAAAAAACAAGCATTCAGCCTACTTGATTTGGGGCCAATTGGACCCGAACCTTACGACCAAGAGTTGTGCATCTATCCACTAAAGAAGGAGAGGAGGATAGGACCTTTTGGGAGGCATGAAGCCTTGCCGATCGACGGGACGCCATTACCGGAGTTTGAAGCTTCGGGTGCTCTGCAACGGTACAGCAGAAGGGCTCAAATTCTTCAGGTAAAAAGTGGAAACGGTTGCTGGGGGTCTAGGGAAGCTTTTAAAATGCTCCGTTGGGCGAGAGGGAGGGTAATAGCTTTAATGCCATAATTAGCCACGAATGTTGTATCTCGATCATGGCTTGGGGGTGAATCTAGGTTTAACTGGCCGAGAAATGGCTGGAAACTCCTTCTCTCCACCATGGGGGTTGAATCCAACCATTAAGGGGAGCTTGAGGGGCTTTATCTTCCCCACCATTGATGGCATCATTCTCTCTCTCCTTCTCTCTCCTCCATTAAAGGGAAAATGGAGTTTTCTCTCTTCTACTCAGCACTTCCAGAAAATGAGTGGTATTTTGGATAATTCTAAACCTCATGAGGCTAGTGGTCCACCTCAATTGGGCTTAGCCCAAGTGGATTGGCCTAGGTAAGGCCAACATGAGCTAGTTTGACCTAAACCTAGGTTGAATTGACTTTTGTCAAATTGGTCTTTTGGGTTGACCCCAATGGGCCCTTGTGACCCATTGACCTCCCCTAAGGTCTAAGAATGGTTGGGAAGGGTTTGTTGGGCACCTCTGCGGCCATTTGACCCTTAGTTAGGGCACTTTGACAATTTTAAGGCTAGGGTTGACTAGTTTCAACTTAGCCTCTTTGGTTGACCCCAATGGGTCCTTGGTGATCCATTGGGCCCCCTTAGGGCTTAGGAAGGTCTAGATGGGTCCCTTTGGCTAAGGGGGATCAATTACCATGTGTAATCTTAGTTTGACTGAATTAGGGTTTGGGTTGACTTTGGTCAACTTGACCCTTTTGGTTGACCCTAATGTGTCTTTAGTGACCCTTTGGCCTCCCCCAGGGTTAGGGGTGCCATGGTGCGGTCTTGGAGTTAAGGTGAAACCCTTACTGCAAAACCCTAAGCTTGGTGAGTGGGTTGAGCTATTTGCAAACCTAGATGATATCCACCTCCATGCCTTAGCTCACTTGGGTCTTCTTGGGTTTCATTGGGTTTTGTCATGACATAGTCATGACAAAACCACTCTTGGGGGTCTAGTTGTTTGAGGGATGTTACAACTCCCAATATATAAAAATAAAAATTTTGTCCCCGAAATTACGGTTATGCCTACGGAGTTTCTACTGAAGTGAAAGTATATAACATCCCTAGACAATTAAAATATTACCTGACTCGAAGAGACCCGGATACCTTTGCCGCATCAAGTCCCGTGGCCCCCAACTGTGCTCTTCCTGTCCATGGTTCCTCCACAGGACCTTGACTAGCGAAACCTTCTTGTGCTGCAAGAACTACACTATTGTATCATCGATCCTGACTGGCTCTATGTTGGCTGAATGATCTAAAGACACTGGGCTATCTGTACTTGAAATCAGCTCCCCAGGTCGTAGTGGAGCCCTATGAAGTGAAGAGATGTGGAATACATCGTACAACCCCATCATCTCTGGCGGTAGCTCCAATCTGTAAGCCAAGAGGCATTTCGGTTCAGGATCTTGTAAGGTCCCTTGTATCTCAAACTGAGCTTTATCCGCCTGCGAACCCACAAGACTCCATGCATCGGCAATATCTTCAAGAAAACCCTGTCTCCCACCTGGAAATCACCCAAATCGAATCGTTCCCGCATGAGATCGGGGTAGGCCATGTATAAAGTCCATGGCTATGTCCTCAATCTTCCACTCCGACACTAGAAGGGGCTGCAATAATCCGTCCGGACTCTTGCACTCTGCCATTACGAGCTAGCAAGCCTCGTAATGTGTCATGAAGCATGTAAGATCCATCGCCATGCCCGACCAATACATCATACTCTTCAGGTCTGCTGCCATCTTTGTGATCCCTGGGTGTACTGAAAATCTGCTACAGTGTGCCTCTGTCATGATAACTTCTCGAATTCGGCCTCCTGCCGGTATGTAAACTCGGCCTCTAATACATAGCAGCCCATCTCTCAGTGAGTAATCCCCTATCATTCCTTCCTCCAAGGCCCTAAATATTTGCTCCATCCTTGCATCCTGCCTCTTCCCATCCCTGATGCGATCCAGATGTCGTTAGTGGTACTCATTGATTCGAAGTTCTCCTCGTAAATCTCTTGATCGTCCTCGGATACTAGAGATATCTGCAACACTTCAAACATTTGCACCAACTCCATATCAATTAACTGAGGCTCCGCTACTGATGTGTTGGCACTTCGGCCTAGAGCGTCTGCTACTACGTTGGCCTTCCCAAGATGATAGTGCAAGGTATACTGGTCGTCTGACAAAAATTCTACCCAACGTCTCTATCGGATGTTCAAATACTTTTGTGTGTCCGCATACATAAGGTTCTTGTGGTCTTGGAAGATATCGTAGTGGACACTGTAATGATTGTGTCTCTAGATCTTCAGAGCGAATATAACTGCTCCCATCTCTAAGTCACACACCGGGTAGTTTTGCTCATGTTTCTTCAGCTGTCTGGAAGAATAAGATATCACATGCCCATTCAGCATCAGAACGGCACCCATCCCCTGATACGATGCATCGGTATAAACCTGATATCTTTCCTTCCCCGATGGTAGAGCAAGTATAGGGGCCGAGGTAATCTGACCCTTCAGCTCAAGGAAGGCAGCCTCACACTGCGGCATCCAAACAAATGGAGTCTCGCTCTTCGTTAGAGATGTGATCGGGAGGGAAATCTTAGAGAAACCATCTACAAACTTCTGTTAGTAACCGACAAGTCCTAGAAAACTCCTCACATCAGAGGTAGCCTTCAGCGGTGGCCAATCTCGTACTGCCTGAACCTTTACTGGGTCCACTGCCAGTCCTACTCCACTGATAATATGGCCAAAATAAGGCCACCTTCTTCAGCCATAGCTGACACTTGCTGAACTTAGCATACAACCTATGCTCTCGGAGCTTCCATAGAGTAAGTTCCAGATGACACGCATACTCCTCCTTAGTCCTCGAATAGATGAGGATGTTGTCAATAAACACTATGATGAAGACACCAGACAGGCCTCGAATACCCGGCTCATCAAAATGATGAATGCAGATGGTGCATTTGTGAACCCAAAAGGCATCACATTGAACTCATACAGCCCCGTATCTACTACTGAAAGCGGTCTTCGGGATGTCCTCCTCCTGAATCCGTAGCTGGTAGTAGCCTGACCCTAGATCAAGCTTCAAAAACCAGTAAGCTCCCTCTAACTGATCAAACAGCTCGTCAGACCGGAACTTTGAGATAAAGGATATGGGATTAGCAACTGAGTCTCATATGTCAAAGAAATTTCCATAGTGCTACGCCCCTCAGATTATGACATCTATCCTCGGAAGAGGATACGTGTTTCGCACTGTCAGCTAATTTAGTGCTCTGTAATCGATACACAGTCGGAGAGTTGCATCCTTCTTCTTTAAGAACAACACTAAAGTTCCCCATGGTGAATAGCTCGGCCTGACAAACCCAGCTTCTACTAACTCCTGAAGATGGCTTCGAAATTCCACAAACTCCTTTGTGTCCCTCCGATAAGGAGCTCTGGATACCGGCTTAGCCCCCTCCATGAGCTTTATCTGAAAATCCTTCTCTCGATGCGTCAACAACCCCGACAACTTCTCCGGAAATACATCAGCAAAATCTCGCACCACTGGGATATTAGCAATAGAATCCTTAGCCTTGGCTATCTCAGACAGCACTTCGTAGACCTCATCTCCCTGTAAATGGGCTTTGATGGCCTGAATTAAGTAAAGTAGAAGACGAGAAGTTGAGCCAATACCTTCGATGTTCGGGTAAGTGTCGCCATATCTTAGCACAACCCTTCTTGATGGGAAATTAATCTGCACATGGTTCTAGGTGAGCCATGCCATGCCCAGGACGAGGTCAAAATCCGGCATCCTCAGGATCGTTGTCAAGGCCTCGAATGTTACACAATCAATGGTCACTCCTAGGATATACTTGGCCGTAGACTCGATATCCGTCCCGTTGGGGAGACACACACTCTAGATGACTCCCTCAAAGCTCTCGATCTGGTCTAGGTGTCTAATAAACTCCTCTGATACAAAATTGTATGATGCTCCAGTGTCAAATAGGGTATGGGCGGGCTTGCTACACACCATCACTATCCCTGAGTTAGTTAAGTTTTCTCTTCTTAGTTATCTAATTTCTGATTCCTTCCTAGTTCTACAGTTTTATATTCATGTAATCTAACTTATAGAAAGGGTAGGAAACTTTAAATAATCGACGTACCTGCTATCACCCGCTCCGGGTTCCGAGGCTGAGCCAAGTCTAGGGCATACACCGGCCCTTTGTCCTGCTTGCGGTCAACAAGCTGAAATCCATGTCCTCGGTCATGTCCTCGACAACCAAACTACCGAGCAGGTGGGGCATCCTGAAGTGCTAGTAGGGGTGCTTCCCTCATGGGAAAGTTCCTCTTTAAGTGCCCCTGCTGGTTGAATAGGAAGCATGTTTGTGCCCCTTGCACTTCCCTCGTCATCTCCCGTATCTGTAAATGCTGAGGAGCCAACACCAGCGGGTTCCTCAGCTCCTGCCTGTCCTCTTAGCGAGGTTGGTCCCCATTCCTTCTTTCCCCAATGACATGACCTCTGGGCTGATCTCTCCTTCTAGTACTCACTGAGTCATTAGTCGGTGTCCTCCGGCCACGAACTGTAAGCTGGTCTGCCTCTAGTTTCTTTGCCATCTCCAAAATCCAGGTTGTCACAACCCGCATTTTCTCCGAATTAAGGGTTATCATAGTAAGGGAAAATACGCGTCGTGATGCCACGTCAAGCAGGGGATAACTGCTGACGCTCAGGAAAATCTAACTACTTTACTTTACGGAAATTCATGAGTTAAATGATTAGAAAATCAGTTATATTTTTTTAAAGGTCGTATCCCTCGGCGTGGTGGATCATCTAGTCCACAGTTTAAAAACTATACTTATACGCTGCGGAAAATACTTCATTCAGGTTTGACATCCTAAAAGAGTGCATAAGTGCCCTTAGAGGACAACTTATACTATGAAAGACCCTACATTTAATTTATACTATATATAAGAAAACGATCTTTTTACGTTGTTTAAAAAATAGTGTTTGAGTTTTATAAAACATGTTGATCATGAGATATACTTATAATAGTGTTTTTAGGTTTAAAAGTAGCTAGCAAGCAAGCATAAATCATCCCCAGAGCAAGTAGACAATCTCCAAAAAAGGTAGCAGCAAAAAAATAACATATCTAGTATCAAGGTAAAACTACCAGTGGGCGCCAACAAACTGACACAAACCCACTTGCAAGTATGTATGTCTGTAAGAAAAACAACACCAAAACTACCTCGCAAAAACAAGGAACTGATCTCTATAGCACTAGAGACCACCAGCAACTGCACAACACTACTAGCCGTCAGAGCGGCTACTATCCATAACCTGAGGCATTCAAAGAAGAAAGAATACCTCAGCATGCAAAACAAGAAAACTACTCCAAAGTGTCAATCAGAAGATAAGTAAAAGAGGAAAACAAAGCAGTAATAGTCACAACTGCCCAAGGCATGACAAAAAGGAAGTGCACTAAGTGCGAGGACACAACAGTAACTCTGCCCAAATGCTGTAGAGTCTACAAGGCTACGATGAGCCCAAACGCTGCAATCTACCAAGGAAGAAATGTCTAACACCCTAAGCTGTGAGAGATGGTAGTAGCAAAATAAACAATGCGGATCTGGGTTGGAGGCAAACTCAGTCCCCCATCCACCATTTCCAAGCAAACAAAGCTCAAGGGTCTACATGTGAAAGCACTAGGGACCTCCCACCCCCTTGCCCAGCCCGTACTTGGAGCAAGATAAAAGAAAAGGGTGGCCATGGCTAAATAACACATCACCAACCCCATTAAGAGCTTCAAACCACCACTACTAACCACGACCCACGATTCGGCCTTTGGGCAAGAAAACATAGCCGACAAGGAACCTAAAAATCAAGGAATTCACTCGGGAGCGAAAATCAAGGTAAGGGAAAAGTATTGAGATGACTCAACACGACTTGGCGTTGAGTGAGCCCCACTCACTCAACGCCTAACCAGACCTTGGTGTTGAGTGAGTTAGCCTCACTCAGTGTCAGAAACAACCATGGCGTTGAGTGAGGTTCACTCACTCAACGCCCTCCGTAAGAACATCTCTAGCGTTGAGTGAGCTAACCTCACTCAACGCCAAAACAGCTATGGCATTGAGTGAGGTTCACTCACTAAACGCCTCCCGCAAGAAAACTCTGGCGTTGAGTGAGCTAACCTCACTCAACGCCAAAATATCTAGTGCATTGAGTGAGGTTCACTCACTCAACGCCCTGACACTTAACCGCAAACAGAGACTGCAGCATTGAGTGAGTCCACCTCACTCAACGCAGAAGCTGTAATGGCGTTGAGTGAGTCACTCACTCAACGCCCTTAAACTGAGTAGCGCAAACAAGCAAGTTGCGGCGTAGAGTGAGCTGACCTCACTCAATGCCAAAACAGCAATGGCATTGAGTGAGGTCAACTCACTCAACGCCAGAGGACCTGGCCGCAAAAGAAGGGCTGTGGCATTGAGTGAGTCTACCTCACTCAACGCCAAAGCAGCAATGGCGTTGAGTGAGGTGCACTCACTCAACGCCAAAGGACTTGGCCGCAAATAGGTCTACGGCATTGAGTGAGTTCACCTCACTCAACGCAAAAACCTAAATGGCATTGAGTGAGGTCGACTCACTCAACGCCAAAGTACTTAGCCTCAGAAAAGGCTGCGGCGTTGAGTGAGCCCACCTCACTCAACGCCAAAGTACTTGGCCACACAGAAAGCCGCGGCATTGAGTGATTTCACCTCACTCAATGCTAAAATGGAAATGGCATTGAGTGAGGTCGACTCACTCAACGCCAAAGTACTTAGCTGCTAGCAGGGGCTGCGGCATTGAGTGAGTCCACCTCACTCAACGCCCTAGTACTTAGCCAAAAAAGAAACAGACCAAACTATAGCTTTGAGTGTGTGCACCACACTCAACGCAAAACCCGGGCGGCTTTTGGCTTTGAGTGTGTGCACCATACTCAACGCCAAATCCCAAGAGCCTACCAAGACTGGTTCTAACCAGAGCACTACAGCAGAAATCTCCCTCTCTCTCTCAGCTCCACCCGCAATAGCACCAACCCAGACATAAAAATCTGGAGTCTTAATTGAAGAAATACGCCAGCGGGTTGGGCACAAACAACACAAGGAGGGGGGGTGGGGGCTCAAAAAGGAAAACTACTGCACAGAATTTTAGCAAGCAAGAGAGAAAAACTTGACTTCTATCCTTGGGCTAACCGGGTAGTTAAGAGGGGGAAGATCAAAACAGCAAGTGTAAGAACTACTTGCCTCGGTTTTTCAGCGAAGCTTCACTCAAGCCCTTCCTCTCCCCCGACACAAGCAGCAGCAACACCTAGCCAACACATCCCGAGCTTTAATAACGAAAAGTGCAAAATCAAAAAATCCAAATCTCCTAAAAACTCCATGAAAATCAAATCTCTTACCGTAGAAATGTATATCTTAGTGAGAGCAAACCAGATCCACTCTCAGAACGGAAATCCGACCGCTAGAACTCCGGGAATCGGCGGTGGAAGGCAAGACTGTCCGCCGCTCTTGTACAGGCAGTTTCACTCACGGCAAGGTAAAGAAATAAACCTAATTTCCAAAGACAAGCCTAATTAAATGAACAGTCACGTCAAATGAGCCTTAACTGCTACCTAATAGCCGCATGGTTCATTTTCAAAGCTTTTGACTGGAAAAATCATTTAAATTGCTTTATTAATACATATTTGCATTTATTATTAGTACACCCAAAACGACGCGAAAACCAAACTACCTCAGAATTCGACAAAATTCGCATCGTAGCTAATTACCTATGCTACGAACGCAACCGCGAAGTCGAAATTAACTTTAGACGAACATAACTCGGGTTATACGTACCCGAAGCAAAAACACAAGCATCCCCGAGAGGCCACACCGAGCAAACCCGAAACACCGGCATGCTAGGAGATCTTTCAATAGGATACAAAATAGGCCACTCAGTTCTAAAGAGTTAAGAACACTCCACAGATGACACAAGCCAAGAGAATGCATCGACGTAACGCCTAATGAGAATTAAATAATCGCAGAAAAATCCGGGGCGTTACAGTCACTCCCAATAAAAGAAAGTTTCGTCCCGAAACTTTACGCAAACACTTCTACTATAGAAGGAAAAGTAACAAGACAAACATTACAAGAAGAACATACCAAACCAATCAGGGGACAGTTGGGGTGAGCCTCCTCATAGCTGACTCTAACTCCCAAGTCGCGCTTTCCAAATCCAGATTCTTCCATAGAACTTTGACCATCGGGATGGACTTCCTCCGCAGCACCCGATATTGAGTATCAAAAATGCGGACCGGCACTTCAACAAAGAGAGGTTAGGCTCCAACTGGGGCACAACATCCATGACTTTCCCACTACTGTGCACACACTTCCGCAATTGGCTTACATGAAATACGTTATGAACACCTGGGAAGTTTGCTGGCAATTCAAACCTATAAGCTGACACGCCAATCCGTTCAACAATCTTAGACGGGCCCACAAACTCGGGTCCAATTTCCAGTTCTTACCGAACCTCTTAACTCCAACCATCGGGGAAACCTTAAGAAATAAAAGGTCCCTACAGAAAACTCCAAGTCAGACCTACGCCGATTGGCATTCTTTTCATATCTCTCCTAAGCTATACGAAGCTTTTCTCAAACAAGCTTCACCGCGACTTCCATCTCCTCGAGCGCATCCGTACCCAACAAGGGTCTCTCACCTGCCTCATCCCAAAACATGGGGGTTCTGCAGCGCCTCCCATACAAAGCTTTAAACGGAGCCATTTGCAAACTTTTTTGATAATGTTATTGTATGCAAACTCAATAAGTCGCAATACGTTCATCCCACGCTCCACCGTGGTCTAGAATGTAGCATCTGATCATATCCTCAAACTATCTGGTTCACCCGCTCCGTCTGCCATTGTCTATGGGTGGTAAGTAGTAGAATACTAAGATCTTTACCCAACCCTCCTTCAGACTCTGCCAAAAATGAGAAGTAAATCGGGAGTCTCTATCAGAAATGATGCTAACAGGCACACCGTTCAATCTGATGACCTCATTCAAGTACAACTATGCTCTTCTTCTTCATGGGTAATCAATCTTATACAGCACGAAGTGAGCACACTTCGTCAGTCTATCACTATGCCCAAAAAGAATCAAATCCCCTTGGAGATTTTGGTAAGCCCGTGATGAAGTCCATAGAAATACTTTCCCACTTCCAAGTCGGATCTCTACGTGTCGTCACTTGCCACCAGGACTTCCGTGATCGGCCCTTCAAACGCTTGCAAGTGTGGCACTCAGCAATAAATCGGGCAATACAACTCTTCATCCCATACCACCAGACAATCTACTTCAAATCACGATACATCTTTGTAGATCCCGGATGGTAGACAACACTGGATCCATTAGCATCTCTGCATACCATACCCTTGATGTCTCCAACATCAGGGATGCAAAATCTGCCGCGGTACTTCAAAATACCCGCATCATCGATGGAAAAATCCGGCAACTCCCCCTCTCAGTCCTGAGGTATAAGTGCAAAAGGTCCGGATCATCCTTCTGGTGCAACCTAGTAAGGGAAATCCAAGACAGCACTGCCACTGCCAAACTACTATGCATGTCACAGCATCCAACCGAGATATCCATAAGGAGGAATTCTTCCACTAAACGATTGGCGGAGAGATTAAAGATCTTCCCCGTCTCGGGCTCAGGGCATCGGCCACTACATTGGCCTTGCCTGGATGGTACTGGATTTCTACATCATAATCGGCCACATACTTTAGCACCGATGCTGGCGCAGATTCAACTCCTTCTGTGTGAACACATACTTGAGGCTCTTGTGATCAGTGAAGATCTTGCACTGAGCCCCATAAAGTATAAGCCTCAAGCTTCAACGCATAAATT
>CM077093.1:0-45106 GCA_039513925.1 Platanthera zijinensis
TATTATATATATAATATACATATCTATATTAAATAATGATATTTGTGCGGAGTCGTCGGTCCGACAGTGAAATCCCGAAAAACCCCTCCACCGCTCTTCGCGCCGCTTATGCACCGCTTATACACCGATGTTCTCCGCTTTACCCTTTTAAGGTTCGTAGTCGTTCATTTCCCAAACTCTCTCCGCTGCTCCTCCTCACGCCGCTGATTCTGCTCTTCGGGCCGCTGCTTCTGCTCTTCACGGTGCTGCATTTGTGTCTGCCTTAGTTTCCTGTCGCGAAGATCGGGCAGCATCTCCTATCGCGAAGATCGGGCACCCTGTATTGAGCCGATCTTGCCCAGATTTGGAAGAGGAGGCCCTAGATCTAGAAGAGGAGGGATTTGTGAACTCCTTCACGAACAGGAAGCAAGGAGCTTTCCTCCCATCTGCGAACTCAGATCTACACAGCGGAAGTAACTGGGGCTCCGATCCTAGCGATTTTTGATGACAGAAGCACCGGAAAGCGGAAGATCAGGAGCGGGGTTAGGGCGGAAAATGGAAGCTCCGATTCCGATCTTCGCGAGAACGAAGAGAGGCACTCGGTTTAGGGTGGAAAATTTTAGGGGCCCGATCCTGGCAGTCGGATGAGATCCTGGTTTTCTCCCCTGGACTGCTTCTTCTTCAGCACACGCGTGCTTGGAATGTATAACGTCGGATAAGATCGGCGTATATGGATTGCTTCTTCTTCAGCACGCATGCGTATGCTGGGACGGCCAGTCGTTTACTCGGACCTCCCCTCTAAATTTGCAAAATTACAAGCTGCACCCCCTTATCTTTTGAAATTACAAAATCCTCCTATGTAAACTGCATTCATTACATGCATGCATAAAATACCCCCTTGGAGGAAAGTGCCAGGGGAGAGGGATTTTGTACATGCATGTTATGAAATGTGTTGAAAGGTGGGCCGGATCGGGGATATCACAAGCCTGATTGCAGTCAGAGCATCCTAACCAAATCTCCCAGGGGCATTTGGCCATTTATCCTTAGTAGGTTGTTGAGGCGTGAAATAGTTGCCTAAAACAGTTGACTTTACATTAGATTCTTACAATGGCTATATGTACAGCTTACAAGGAAGGGAAATCAATATTGCATAAACAACCCTTAACTCTCAATCAGTGTTGTAGATGTCGTCTGACATGTCGGTCTGACATGTCAGCCGACATAAAGGCTTTGGGCAGAAAACGCAACGACATCGATATTTTAAATAAAAATGGCTTTTTGAAAATATCCCCGATATATCGGTTTTCAGGCCCCGATATATCGGTCTTACCCGATATATCGAGCGATATCTCGCGGATGATATATAACGAGTACTACATTTTTTTTATTATTTCTTTTAAGCCTTTGAGCGGTAATATTTTGTTTTATGTCACATTTCGTGCATCTTTCTGAGTCAAGATTTGACTTCTTTCTCGTTTCACTCTCATTTAGTGCTCTTTATGCCATTTACTGTCGTCAACATTTTTTTGTACTTTATAAGAATATATTATTTTATATATGTTTATTGTATAATTTATTAACATACATTATGTGTATATATAGTTGTTGTATAATTTATAAACATACATTATGTGTATATATGTTTATTGTGTAATTTATCAAAATACATTATGTATGTAACTGTATATATTTACAAAAAATGTTTATACACATGAATAAATTTATTTAAATATCAAAATCCGAAATTGTAAAATATCTTCGATATATCCCCGCAATCCGAGATACGATATTTACAACCTTGCTCTCAATATAAGAACAAGAATCGAGCACACGACCTCCTTTATAAGAGGGCGTTAATCAACACTCTTATACCAAAGTGTCAACACTCTTATGCCAAAGTGTGTTGCACTTGGGTAACTTACAGGGAGATTTTTGTAATTTCAAAAGATAGTGGCGTGCAACGTGTAATTATGCAAACTCCCAGGGGAGCTTTGGGTAATTAATAGTAGATATATATGCATAGTTGCGTGATTTATGTTAAGTGCATGAGGGTACATGAGTTTTTTGATGTGAGACTATATTCTCTCCATGCCTCTTGTATAATTATCTCTAGGCTTTCTTGTTACCATGTCACTAAGGCTCCGTTTGGGAGGACTTATTTCACGGTCAAGCGGTCATGACCGCATGAATCAAGACTTAATTTAAGTCCTAATTCATGCGGTCATGACCGCTTGACCCGTGAAAATAAGTCCTCCCAACGGAGCCTAAGTCTTTAAAAAAAAGTCCACACATTAGAGATCTATGACTTTACATGCAAGGGGACATGTTGAGAGTATAGTCTTGTGTTCAGAACTCATGTAGTCTTGTACACTTAACATGGTTCATTGGCCCCTCCGTCTAGAACCAACTGATTTTTGGGGTATATGCTTGGGTTCTAATCCACTTAACACCCTAATGATAGGTTAAATGAACGGAGAATAAGAATTCATGAACTTGACCTAGAGTTCGTTTGGCACCGTGCTAGCGGCCGTGAATGCGGTGTTTATAAATCGTTGTTTGAGATAGCCCAACCTCACCTAAGCAACTCCATCCACTTTTATGTTCAAAATACTTTTTTACATGGCCGCGGCTATAACCGTTGGTTGCCATGCCGAAGACATATTTTGTGATGATGGCGTTTTTTGTCGAAACTCACCAGAGCAAAAGCGCAGCGCTAAACGGAGTTTTGGATATTTTGTTTTTGGTGATTTTTTTATCATTTCTTAGTCATGAATGACTTATTTTGACTAGGTACATGTACAAACTACTCAAAAAGAGGATGCATCAAGTGGAAGTTCGCCAGAACGTAAAACCAATCCTAAAACTTCGAAAGACGGAAATGCTTTGGCTCGGGCTGTGCGCATACGCGCGCGTGCTGAAGAAGAAGCAGTCCCGATACAAGGAGCTAATCAGTATGGTGAGGAGCAAGATTGCTGAACTTGATGTCGACTACTCTCTACCGTATCTCCGATACGCTGTCGATGATTCTCACTCGTCGCTTTTTTGGGAGATTGCGTTTTAATCACCATCCAAAGTTTAGTTTTTTTTACGCATATTTGGGTGAATGACAAGCCCTTTTTCACATCGTCTTAAATACATGTCTTCACTCGATCCCACTCCAGCTAAGAGGACGCCGATCATCGACCAGACCGAGTTGCTTGCCTCTTTAAATAGCTTTAGAGATGCAGGTGGGCTATCCCCCTCTGATGAAATAAGCTCGTGCACAGATTTTTTTTCATTGATGATTAATGAATGGTGATTTAAGTCATCGCCGTGATAGTCATTGAGGATGAGCAGCTCGTATCCTTTGTAAAATTTATGAGAATTATGATGCTTAGTCATTTTAGATATCCATTATTATGTCGCTTTTGGCTTAAAAAAAACATTTTCACACTTTTAAATTGGGAATTATTTTTGAGTCTAGGCCCATTTTCACTTTATTTTTGGGTCGTAAATGTATGGATTAAATCGTCATTCATTAAAGATCATCTAACAAACATTATCCACATTATCCGTTTGAATATAAAAGTGGATGAAGTTCCTTAGGTGGATGTTAAGGAATGACAATTTAACCTCTGTATTCATGACCGCTATCACTGTGCCAAACTGAGCCTAAAATGACTAATAGGTAGTTTTGCTACAATCTCATGAAATTTTGCAAATGTATCAAAATTAAAAAAAATGTGACTTTGAGCTAACGCTTACACGCCCTAAACCCAACTTAATACTAGCACATGCTTGCAGGCAAATAAATCTAGGCTTTATACCACAATATTAGACATTGGTACGGCTAAATTATAGGTTGCACCCCTCTTTTGAAATTACAAAAACCTCAATTATAAGTATATTTCAACACATTCATGCGCAAAAAAAACTCCCAAAAATTTACTCAAGATATTTTTGTGCATAAATGTTATGAAATGTAAGCTTATAGAGGAGAATTTTGTAATTTCAAGCAAAGGGTGTAAAATATAATTGTACTATTTTTTTTTTGATAATTATTCACCTATACTATATTAAAAGAAAAAAACACTCTTTAGTAAAACATTCAATTTTACATTTCTTATCACCAAATTTTTTAAAAAAAATTAATTTATGTGCTCTTTCTTTAATTTTAAAAAATAGTCTCATGTAAATAATCTCTTACCTATAATAAAAAAATATACTTTCCCTATTTTAAAAAGAGGAAAGGATGAGCGTTCGAGAGTTTGCGAGCGACGGGAACTCTATTACGCTGGAGCATAATTGTGCCCATAGTACTATCGTGCATGCCTCCCGTGCACTCACGGTTAAGGTACTATCATGATTGATCGTAGGGTGGCAACCCTTACCTGTCACTGGTAAGTTTTTTATATAAAGAGAAAAGGGCTCTTTTTTAAAACTACAATGTTCACTGGTTAGTTTTTTATACTCACAAGAAATGTCTCCAGTGACCAGCTGATGATATTGAAAGCTGCATAAAAGAAATCTCAAGTCCCATTCGTTTAAGATAATGAAACATGCATGTTAAGTGTCAGGACAGAAATTTAAAAAGAAAAGAGACGGATAATGATGAATTCATCAGCACCATCATTTTGCCTGAGGATGAGAGGCAATGAAATCCGCAGCGACATTGATGGAGTCGATCTTGTCAGCCTCGTTATCAGGAATCTCGAAGCTGAATTCTTCCTCCAGGGCCATGACGACCTCGACGGTGTCCAGGCTGTCCAGTCCCAGGTCATTCTGGAAATGCGCTTGCGGCGTCACCTGACAAATTATGGTGAAAGACGACGCTAATGTAAACGAGCTTGGACGGAAAAAAAAAGAGATAAAGCCACACAAGCGGAATTTCCGAAGCACATAACAGGGCTGTTGGTAGGGAGCACTACAGAATAGAAATTCATAACGTTCTTAATGAAATCACAAAAAAACATGTATGATAAAGAACTAAAATTGGAAATTAACCATTCCATATGTTCAAAGATTCTATGTTCCATCCACAATTAACAAATTGATTTTTAGGTTGGATGAATAAAATTATGGCTCGTAGGTAGAGAAGGGTCCAGAGCAATATAGAACATTTAAATGGACGCGCGCGCACACACAAGTGACAGGCACAGGGCTCCGCCCCTGCAACCAACCACGACAGTACCCTGGCCGGGACAGTGCGCCGAGGAGGGGGGGATAGTACTCCAGCCATGACATTTCCCCGACGCTATGCCGCTCCCGCCGCTCGCAACTTAATTGGTGTGTGGACCCGTTTAGAGCTCCCTTATCTAGGAGGTATGGGGTTCAAGCCCCAGCCTCAACAACTCGCCATTGGTATTAGCGGTTGCGGCCAATCATATTCGTGAAGAGGGATTGGACCCGTTGGGGTCACTAGTCTGTAGACCTGTAATGCACTCACAGTAGACCATGATGTTACACATTCTTCCCCGGAATCCGGCGATCCTCTCATGGTGACGACTCCATGAGGCCCCAGGTGACGACTCCTAGGTATATTTTCCCTCATACGCTTGTTATCCCTCTTCCATACCCGTTGTTTTCCCAACCCATAATCCCCCGTAGCAAACCCACAATCAGTCTCTTCATCGGCAGTCTCCATCTCTCAAGAAACGGCCCTATGGCCTCCACACCAAGCCCCCACCCTCTTCCGGCAACTCGCGCCCTAAGCTCTCCCAAACGATCCTTTGGATCCTTCCCATAACCCACAACCCCTCCCCCTGGAAGCCAGACTCGCCTCCCAGGAAGCTCACGACTCCCTCCCTGCAACTCCATGCCCCAACCCACATCCAAGCCGTCGAACACCTATCCGCATCCACTGAGCACACCTCAAAGCAGCCTTAATACTTATAAGTCTTATAGTTTTGGTTGTGTTGTTCCTTTATTATGCACTATGAATGTTTGATTTGTTCAGTGGAACCTATTTTGTAAATTTTTGCCTCTCTAATTAATCAATATAAATTGTGGAATTCAATTTCTTAGAATTCTTACTTATGCACTCCAAGTGGACGAGTTAAACTCGTTTGATTTCACTGCATTTGCAAGCTGCTAAATATTATGCTAAGTCTTGTAATTTCCTTAGTAAAGTATTAATCTAACGACGGAAAACTTGCATGCATTTAATTTCAGTACACACGCGCATTGGTCACGAGGCAGCCTTGCACACTCACCATTATTAAGCATTGTGCTTTGGGTGTCCAAACACACTCACCAAGCTGATTTCAACCATAGGTCATCACATACTCCTTCTGACATGGCTCTATATTCTACTTTTGCGATGGATCTAGCCACCACATTTTTTTGCTCCTCCATATTACAAGGTTACCTCCACAAAGGAACAATACTTAGATGTAGACTTTCTATCATCTTGACTACCATCAACCCAATCAACATCTTTGAATACTTCTATTTTTAAATGTGTCTTTGAAAACATAAGTATACATCCATGGGGCATTCTTGAGATACCTTAAGACCCTATACGTTACTTCTTGATGTCTAATCCTGGAAGAATGCATTATCTACTCAACATTCCTACTGCATATGAGATGTCACGAAAGGTATGCCATAAATAGATGAGTCTGCCAACTAATCTTTGGCCGCCAGTTTTTTCCATGAGGTCTAGTAATATTTTCGTTGAGAATTGAGATATAAAGATTCCTCAATTAGAACTTGTAACTTCCAACACCTAGGAAATATTTCAACTTTTTAAAATCTTTGACTTCAAATTCTTTGCACAAACATGATTTCAACCATGTGATTTCTTCATCATCATCTGGAGTGATGATAATGTTATCTACATATCCAATGAGAATAAACACTTTGACATTTCTTCTCTTTATAAAATGTGTTCTAAATGACCATGTTTACATCCCCGTGAGACCGTTGCTTTATGAAACCTCCTGAACCATGCTCGAGGGGATGCTTTTGACCATAAAGGGATTTCCTGAGGTGACAAACCTTCCCATCTGACCCTTTTTGTGAAAGGCCTAGCGAGAACTTCATATCAATTTCTCTTCCAGATCTCCATGAAGAAAAACATTCTTCACATTCAATTATTGTAAATTTCACCCAAGGCATGATGCACAAGATAGTAATACTCGAACAAAATCCATCTTTGCAGCGGGTGCTAAAGTTTTCTGATAATCAGTGCCCTGAGTTTGGTTGTATCCCTGAGCCACTAATCTTGCTTTATACTTTTCAACAACTCCCTCTTGAATATGCTTTGACTGAGAACACACATTTTGATCCAACTGTCATTTTCTAAGAAAGAAGAAAAGAGATTTCCCATGTTTCATTTTTTTCATAAGGCAAGCATTTTTTTCCCAATATTTCTTTTTCTACTCAATACACCAATTGTATCAAAATTACCTTTAGGTAGTTGGAGATCATGATCAAAATTTGGATCGAAGCAGAAGCAGACATCTGGAGGGCTCGAACTATTGGAGATTGCACTTTTTCAGCAAAGAGTTTGTCTGTAATGATTGACTCTAAGAAAGGGAGGTAAGATTTCTTATAGGAAGGGCAGGAGGTGCAGGAACAACGAGAGTGGTAGGAGGTGTAGTAGTAGAAGCAATATGAGAAGGAGCAACAATAGGGAGTAAACTATCACAAATCTCGTCCACAGTCCACATCTTCCCCTGACGAGAAGGAAAGTAAGGTCCCCCTCACGAAAAATTACATCTAGAGTATAGAAAAAAGATGGGAAGGAGGGTGATTGCACTAGTAACCTTTAGTAGTAAAGGAATACCTAACAAAACACATTTTTGGGGTTGAGCATCTAATTTTATCAAGATTTATTGGTGCTCGCAATAGTAACCTTTAGTAGTAAAGGAATACCTAACAAAACACATTTTTGGGAATGAGCATCTAATTTTATCAAGATTTATTTGGTGAGTGTGAGCAAAAGTACAAAGCAGACAACCAAAACATGAGGACAGTGAGAGGTATGGACAATGCTTTTCGAAGATAGACGAGCAATAAGTGTAGCATACTGAAGAACACGATATGGAAAACGAATGTGCATTGCAGTCAACAATGCCTCTCCCCAATAAGACTTCGTAAGATTCATAGTAACAAGAAGGCACTGAGTAATCTCAAGAAGATGCTTATTTTCCATTCAACAACCACATTTTGAATGGAGGTATGAACACAACTACTTTGGTGGACAATACTATTGTCACAAAGGTATGTCCCAAACACCACTCAATCGTCACACTAACCCTCATTATCACTACGAAGAACCCTAATAACTCCCTCAAATAAAGTTACGATCATATAGTGAAATTTTTTAAAATACATAAACATTTCACTATTTTTAAGAGATGCATCTTGATTGTCCGGGAATGTATTTCTTAAAAAAGTACTAGGTAGAGATACATTACTTAGACTGTGGCGAACATGTTTCGACAGGTCACAAGTATCTCAAGTAAAATGATTAAACAAAGAACTAAAAACAAGAAACAAAATTTGAAGGCAAGATGGTGATGATGTCCAAGAAGTTGATGCCATCTTTGAACAACCACAAGAAAGGGAACACTGGATGTGGCAAGTGCATTAGGATTTGACCCCTAGTTTATAAGGTATAGACCCACAGTTCCGACCACTGGCAATGCATTGCTCACAGCAAAATTCTGAAAAAACGCAAACATTAGGGAAAAGTCACCCAAAGTTCAAAGATCTAGTTAAATAGCTCGTAAATTGCGAGGAAATGAAGAGAATAGGGAGAGAAATACAAGGGGAACCATTAGCCGTAATGACTCCATCGCAACCAGAGAGAGGAGTGTCGATGGTAAAACATGAGAATGACCTGATCATGTGATTGTTTGCACCTGAGACAATGATCCAGTTGGACAAGACTTCAGTGTTTGCATTATGGAAACCTAATGTAGCAAAGGCAACAACGGAGTCAACAACTGAAAAATCACCCTGAGAGTGTATTAGACGGCAAAAAAACCAACTAGTCAGTAGAAAGGCCTCTGATGTGGTTAATGTTCCCACAAGTATCCTCATGGAACTCGTTGGTATTAGCAGAGCATGTTCTGAGCAAGGTCCAAACTATTTTCCGTCACCACGACTACTGCCACGACCTCAATCGCTAATGTCTCTACTTCGTGGGGGGGATGAGGGTACAACTGCTTGTAGGACTCTCGAGCATGACCCCTCTTTCAACAATAATCAAATGTATTCGGAGGTACACAAGAAGTGGGTGGCCCATAGCTAAATTTTGCAAGAGCAGAGTGATCGGTCCTCGGACCAGTGCTAAGTACACGACAACGGTCTTCATCACCCAAGACCAAGTTGAATGCCTCCCTGAGAGAGGGAAGAGGCAAACGATGCAAGGCATGAGTGTGTGATGTGAACCAAGGTGGGGGTTGTAGGTTTTAACGATAATAAAATGCGATCTTTAAAAATAATTATGGCACGAAGGGATCTCGCGGGCTATTTTAAACGACTAAACGGCCTAGGCGTCACTCACGAACGCAAGGCTACCGCACAAACGTAATCACGTCACAAGTCATAATTCAACATGCACAAAAATACGGAAGCGGACATACATGGCAATGAGAAAATAAACGATAATCAGAAGATATGATTAGCCGGGCAAGCTCTATTAATAAACTATTCATTTATATCTGAAATGAAAAAAGAGACTACGGTTGTGAGTGAGAGATAGAAAGGTATACCCTAGGCGAAGAGGTAACAACTGTAATGTCCTCCGGGAGGAGGTAGAGGAAGATCTCAGGTAGCTGCAGTGCTTGGGACTTCACAGAGGAGCTGGCTTTGGGGTGGGACTGCTCAGAAGGCGCTGGAATGGCCGATAACAGGCAGAGGAGGGCACGCTAGAGGCTTTTGGACCTCAGGAGGTAGCAACGCCCACAGGAACTAAGGAGACGCCCGTCTGGAAGGGAGAAGAAGGTCGGAGACTCGCTGAATTTGCCGTAAGGAGGCTCTCCAGGAGTATTAGCACTCTCAGGAAGCTCCTTCGAGGTCGATCCGGCAGGTAGCGTCCAGGAGGCGCGATGTCGACGGACCTGGCGTGAAGAACTGGCGGCGAAAACGTAAATCCTGGCCACAGATGGCAGAGCAAAGGGTGACCGGAGCCTTGGAGAGACTCCGGAGGCGGCGGCGCTAACTGTCGAGGGGAGGAAAGGCGGCATCGAGGGGTGTCATCAAGCAGGGAAGTGCGGGAAACGACGGGCTTCAGGCGGCGCTGGAAGGAGAACCGAACGAAAATCCAAAGGATTGTTCAGTTCAATTTTCCAGCCCCCGAAAACAGCGGGGAGGGGTTTCTTTTATACACATGGCATTAGGGTTAGGTTTGACTATTGACAGTCATTGGTTTTTTTAAAAAAAATGGCAGACATTAAGAATAAGTTTAGGATGGCCTTTGGTGGCGGGCTTTTTCAAGTGGGCAGAATTTACGAACATTTAAAATGGGCTTTCAAAGGGATGATATTTTAAGAAATTATAAAATTATAGTTAAGTTTCAAGCTTGCCCTACTTAACCTATCCCCTAAACTACTGGACATATGAATTTAGGGTCTCGTTGTCCGGTCACATCAACGAGTCAAACAAAAATTGTGCGACAGCATGTGCAAAACAAAATAACGCCAAAGCGCTCATAACACGAGCATTTCAACTCGACGCTACACATAACGATTCAAAATGGGAGCGAAAGCGTGCGCTAAAAAAATTACAAACATGGGAAATAATAAAAATAAAAGATGCAACGCGGGTTGCATCAATTCTCCCGGGGTTGAGAGAGCTCGACCCTGACGAGACTCGATGTGACCTGCAAGTAGAAAGTCCAAATGTCGATCGGAGAAATGCTGCATAAATGTCCTGCTAATGTCGTCGCTACGACCCAAAATCCAAAGGTAACCTCTCATCCCTGAAAGAGACAGGAAATAAATCTCCTTTGGAAAATTATAACCCCGATCGATGAAATCAACCATGGGATAATAAAATCCCAAAAAAGCTCGCAATCCATTAGTCAAAATTTTATGCCAAATATTTAAAGGAATAGTAATTATTAGAGTTTTTCGAGGATGACAGGGGCAGTTTGTGAGGCAAACATGTGGCAGGAGAGAAAACGGGAAGCAAGTGGAGTCAACCCGTGGAATCAGTAACTCATGACGCAACTTACGCTCGCCCGATAGACACTTATGAACGTCTGCTAGACCAGGATCGACTATCATTTTGATTTCACTCAATGAAATTTCGTTTGTGTCACAAAATTTTAAAAAGATCCCAATTTTATCGTATAAAATTTTCCATAAAACCCCTTGAAACGGGTGTCCCTATGAGGAGTACAAAATCTACGTATCGTCTCGACTCCCTCAAAACTGCTAAACCTAGAGGTGTCAGAACTCAAACGGTAGTGATGTGGTGACTCAACATGCTCTCCTACATCCAAAGAGAAGTGATGTGAACAAAATGCGTGCTCACCAAAAATAAAATCAATCTAGGGTGGTGACTCTAATAACACGAGTAAGTGGTCACCAAGCTCAATGTTTGCGGACTCACGGGATTGGGGTGGTAGTGGGCTACGAAAATCAGGACACACCATGTCATCTAAGTTGAGGGCCTCAACACTAGCCAACTCCTCTGGGAGAAGAGAGAGCGATGATGTGTCATCCGAGGTGAGTAACACATCACGAATAAGTTCTTCCTGGAGAGAGGCCTCGGGAATAATCTCGATGACTAAAGGATGTGATTCGGTGTGAGCAAGTGGACACACCATGTCAATCGGGATGAAGAGATGAGGAGGAATAACCTCATCTTCCTGGAGCTGTGGGTCAGGAAGAAACTCTTCGATGGAAGGGAGTGCTATAGTGGAGACACGTGGAGTCACGACTTCAGTCGGGGTGAATAAAATAGGAGAAAGCTCTTCTTCCTTGAGCAGGAGCTCGGGAAAAACTCTTCGACCGAAGTGAGTGTCAAGGTAAGGGTGGGTGGGGACAAGGTTTTCGAGGGTAAATTGACAAGGCGAGGAAGAGGACTAACGAGAGACCTAACCCTAGATTCCACTATATGGTATGAAGTTGGGAGGTGACGAGGTGTGCATGAGAAGTATACTGCTTGTGCATTGTCACTTCCAGATTGTGAACAGAGGCGCACAACCCACACCCACTCAGATTCTGCTGGAGGTCTGCAGTGACGCACTCAACATTTTTCAGCAAGGTTTTCATGCGCTTGCTAAAATCCTCCATCTTTGTAAAGAAAAATCCCAAACCTAGAATTTTGAAAACGAAAGCCGCTCGCCTATCCCACGATAGGAGTGAGATATCCCAGCAACCACACCAAACTGATGTGAACCAAGGTGGGGGTTGTAGGTTTCAACGATAATAAAATGCAATCTTTTAAAATAATTATGGCGCGAAGGGATCTCGCGGGCTGTTTTAAACGACTAAACGGCCTAGGCGTCGCTTGCGAACGCAAGGCTACCTCACAAACGTAATCACGTCACAAGTCATAATTCCACATGCACAAAAATACGGAAGCGGGCATACATGGCAATGGGAAAATAAACGATAATCAGACGATATGATTAGCCGGGCAAGCTCTATTAATCAACTATTCATTTATATCTGAAATGAAAAAAAAAAGTCTTAGGTTGTGAGTGAGAGATAAAGAGGCATACCCTAGGCGAAGAGGCAACGACTGGAATGTCCTCCGGGAGGAGGTAGAGGAAGATCTCAGGTGGCTGCAGTGCTTGGGACTTCATAGAGGGGCTGGCTTTGGGGCGGGGCTCAAAAGGAGCTGGAATGGCTGGTATCAGGCAGAGGAGGGCACACTGGAGGCTTTTGAACCTCAGGAGGTAGCAACGCCCACAGGAACTAAGGAGAAACCCGTCTGGAGACTCGCTGAATTTGCCGGAAGAGGGCACGCCGGAGACTCGCTGAATCTGCCGGAAGGAGGCTCGCCGGGAGTATTAGCACTCTCAGGAAGCTCCTTCAAGTTCGATCTGACAAGTACTGTCCAGGAGGCGCGATGTCGACGAACCTGGCGTGAAGAACAGGCAGCGAAAACGTAACCCCTGGCTACAGACGTCGGAGCAATGGGTGACCGGAGCCTTGGAGGGACTCCGGAGGCGGCGACGCTAACTATCGAGGGGAGGAAAGGTGGCGTCGAGGGGTGTCGTTGAGTAGGGAAGTGCGGGAAACGGCGGGCTTCAGGCGGCGCTAGAAGAATCGAACGAAAATCCAAAGGATCGTTGAGTTCAATTTTCCAGCCCCGGAAAACAGTAGGGAGGGGTTTCTTTTATACACATGACATTAGGGTTAGGTTTGGCTATTGGCCGTCATTGGTTTTCTTTTTAAAAAATGGCAGACATTAAGAATAAGTTTAGGATGGGCTTTGGTGGTGGGCCTTTTCAAGTGGGAAAAATTAGGAACATTTAAAATGGGCTTTCAAAAGGATGATATTTTCAGAAATTATAAAATTATAGTTAATTTTCAAGCTTGTCCTACTTAACCTATCCCCTAAACTACCAGACCTATGAATTTAGGGCTCGTTGGCCGGTCACAACAACGAGCCAAACAAAAATTGCACGACAACATGCGCGAAACAAAATAACACCAAAACGCTCATAACACGCGCATTACAACTCGACGCTACACAACGAGTCAAAATGGGCGTGAAAGTGTGCGCTAAAAAATAACAAACATGTGCAATAGTAAAAATAAAAGATGCGGCGTGGGTTGTATCAGTGTGCATTCTATTAAACTCCATGTTCCGTCAAGACGATGCAAAGATCATTGATCCTTGCTTTAACTCGAAGGCGCGATATATGAGCTCAAAAACACAAGTAGAGCTTCCAATCCGTGAATATGCCTCTTGTGCGCGAGTCCAAATTTTATGTGGAATCCATAAGCACATAACTTGGATATATAGTGGGTGACATCGAGTGGAGTAACCAAGAGACCACCAACGAATTATCTAAATCCCACTTCCTCCGTAAGGGGTTAGTTCGTGGTGGCCGAACCATTCTCCTATCAATATACCCATAAGCTGATGCCTTTGGATACACATGTTGAGATACTCGTGACCATTGTAGGTAACTGGTGTCATCCAGTGCCTTAGTAGAAATTTTCAAGAACCTAGAATGACCATGAGTCTAAGGGGGGTCACTCATCCAAGGAGTATGGATACTTGATGGCGAGTTCGAAGACTTGGATGAGTCTCCCATGAAGGTGGGCGACAAAACAACAATGAAGAAAAATTAATAGAAAAAAGATTTAATCACCATCACATTATAAGCCCCCAAAACATTACTCGCCAGAGAGGGTAGTATTTGGTGATCTCATGGGGGCTTTGACAATCGTCAGATAGGTAGCGAGAATTTGAGGTTTGGACTGCTGTTTGTGGGAGAGAGGAAAAGTTTTGAGAGCCTTCTGACTGAGAGAAGAAGAGCTAGTAAGGGAAAGGGAACATGCTAGAGTTCTAGGAAAGTGGCTCGTCGATTGTCTACAAACTTCTACAAATCAAGGTGAATGAGTGGAAAGAGGCCGCGGAGCGTCCAGGCTATTACAAATCCACTCGTGCGTGCAGGAGGTGTCGTTAATAGTCGACAACTGTTGGGAAGGCTCATAACGGTTACTACCCAACATAAGAATCGATGATGTTTAATTGATCCGTTGGAAGCCTCACAGAGCCCTATTAGCGCATTTAGGAGATCAAACAGGCTCGGTGATGGCTCTGCGAGGTTCCCTAATGAATATCAAGGTAACACCCATCGTTGGTGATGAAGAAAATGTCCACATCTAGTGAGTGCATGCGAATTTGATGGTAATCTGAGAAAGCATCTAAAAAACTCATGACAGGAAAACCGATAGTCGAATACACTAGCGCGTCGATCCGAGGCAAGAAATAACAATGCTTAGAGCAAACTTTATTAAGAAGTGAGAAATCGATACACACGCCATTTTTCATCACTCTTTTTCACCATTATAACATTGGAGACTTAGTTAGATACTAGATCTCCGACACAAAATCCGCCTCCAACATCTTCTTCACCTCCGACAAGTCCCGAAGGTGTTCCTCAATACACTTACTCTTCACCATGAGGCCGTCGACATACACCTTAAGGTTTCGCCCCTTGTGCTCTTTGAGCACTTGGTTCATCATCCTATGATACGTCGCCCAATGTCATCTTAATATTCATTAGGGAAATAATACATGAATAATGCCTTTACAGGCGGGGACAAGGAAAACAGACAAACGTAAATATTAAGACAAGATAGAAATACTAATACATAATATTCGACTAACCCAACAACACACTACCATGTCATTCAATTAAAAAAAGTTAAGTACTAAAGCTCAAAGACCCTAAAAAACCAATATGTATTGATTATGTGCAATGTCTTATCACCTTCCCTACTTTTAAATTGATAATGCGAGACAAAGGAGTTATGTAATTTTTTTGACCTTGATTTCCTTCCAGCTTTTCTGATCTTTATTTATTTATTTTCTCCCCTTCACCCGATTTTCTTAGGCTCTGTTTGGTTGAGCTGTTGCTGATGGAAAGCTGATGATGAAAAGCTGCTAATAAAAAATGTTGATTTTGAAAAATGGAGTTTTGTTAAAAACTATTTGGGCAAAATGGAATTTGTAAAACGAAGTTTTGAAAAAGTTGTTTGGAAACAAAATGAAGTTTTGAGTGAAATTTTTTTTCTATAACTTAATTACCAACCATTAAATATATGTAAAAAATATTTTTCCATAATATAACACCCAACACAAAATAATGTTTCATTTAGACATTTTTTAGAACCAAGTAACCCCCGTCATTTTGGTCTATGCTTTAGCTTCATACAACTGATCTGATATAATATCACGTAGTGTGATCATCTCTTCTACACCACCTGCACTGTCAGAGCATGTTTCTTGCCGCCCTTGTGAGGTCATCTCATGATCTCGACTCCCTTGCTTGCACTCACTGAAATCAATATCCACACGGGAAGGGTGCCAATGAATGAAATTATGTAAAGTCATCGTGGCGATCACAATAGCTACTTGTTTTTCAAAGCAATAGCTTGACATGTCTCGCAGTATGACTCACTTCTTCTAAATCCCGAATGATCGTTCTATCACACTTCTAAGCGATGAGTGTACATGATTGAACATCTCTCGACATCCTTCTGCTCGACGACCGCCACAAGCAAAGTCTGGTAGATGATACCGTGTATCTTGATACAGTATATAATTAGCGGATCGGGAATAGTATAAAATAGCGGAGGAATTAAATGAAGAAGCTGGACGTAACAGGTACATGGAAGTAATAGAAACATTGGACAAAGAAAGATGCGAAGAAGCTTACAGTGAAAGTGCACAAAATGGCAATGCTACTTGGAAAAAAATGAGAAACCAAAAATCAGCAACAAAAAACTTACAGAAATCCAAACCGGCGAGGAAGAAATGAGAGCGAGACATACCAAGGAGAGGGAGATCGAGGAATGCCGGAGCGGTGGTTTTTTGCTGTCGCCGACAGGGAAAGCAGCGATCGAGATGTCTCGCCGCTCGCGAGAGGGGGATCGGGAAATCACAAGTAGAAATAGGGTTTTGGGAGAGAAATAACAGGCGGCTGGCTTCTGCGGCTGAACGCGCCTATAATTAGCGGATCAGTAATAATATAAAATAATGGAGGAATTAAACCGGTGCTTTTAAATTAAGCTGTGCAAAATAAAGCTTATTCCCAAAATACAGGTGCGTTTCCACCGCACCGCAGGCAAAAAACCTAACCAAACGCCACCTTATTGTCTTTGAGCTGATTATTTCTCTTCAACAACAATCATCTTACACTTGCTTCATTGACTGATGTGCTTGAAAATTACTGTCATTCTTCGCAAAGAATGCCATGCAATCTTGCATAACCTTCATCAAAGGTAAGGCATTATCTACATTAATGTCCAAAGAAATGGCAAGGTGTTGAAATTTGATAATCTTGTGGGGATTATTCAAATCCCTACCTCCATTGCCAATTGATCCACCTTCCTCACTTGTGGCCAATATGATAAAATTTTATACTACGTGCTCTTGAACTGTGTCGAGCTCATCACATCAGAATGTGGCTCCAAACCTCTTCACCATATAAGAGAGTGGTTGGATAACTTCATTCAAGTCAAGGCAGTTTTTAGAACATAATTGTACCTACCGCAAAAATAAGTGTGCCATGAGATGCTTGATCCATTCATCAAGCTTCTCGAGATCAGTTGTCGATTGATAGGTCAGTAACTCAAGTTTTGTGTCAACTTTTAATGGTAATCAGGTTTCCCATGAGAACATTGACAAGTGATTTTCTTTGTATTTTGATGTGTCAACATCATGTTGGTTTCCACCATATAGATTGATCGTGGCATTATAAGGTTCATGGTGGATGGTGTTGTCGTCCCTTGTTTTTTCACAGGTCGTATTTAAGATTTTTGAAGACTCTAACTTGGAAATTTAAATATAGTTCAGAACAAACTCCACTCAAACTCAAAATCACTCAATCCTCAATTGGTATGAACTCAATTTGAGTTGGTCCAGAATTGGAAAAATAAATCTATAATTTCTGGATGGAGGATTCGAACCTATGACACCTACTTCAAAAATCCCAATGAATAGTTTCTACCCTCTTTTAGAAATTAAGTTTATACATACATGTTTTGGAGATAGAATCATGTCAAATTTCGAGAGAGATAGGTTATACATACACCCAATCCATGTGGGATAAAAAGAAAATATGAGCATTGGATGAGCTGCAGGAGGGGCAACTTGCTTCTTGATGAGTTATGACATCAAGCTCTGGTACAGCGACATATAGCTCTGGTTCAAGGACATATTTGTTCTTTGTCTCAACCATCCTTCTATTAAAGATAGAATTTGTGCTCTAATTTCAAAATTGACCATGTACTGCAGAACAAAGAACCAAAAGTAGGTCATTAACGGAGAACTAAAGATTTTAGGGTGTTCGAAAGATGATGATTATCACGAGAAAGTCAAAGCTTCTTTTTCAGTAAAGATGAATCAAATTCCAGTCCCTTGCCTTAATTATTCTTCATCATTTTGTCAACATCATAGTCCTCTTCAAGCCAACGAATCCCAAGTTTCTCAGAAGAAGGGCAAGGGTTTTGTCTAGAGGAAAATAGAGACTTCTTAGAGTAAGATTAAAATCATAAAATCTATCTAAGATTATTTTAAATATTATATTAACTTATCCTATAATCCTAACAACATACTACAGATAGATGGAAATAATTGTCTTTATAAAAGTAATACTAATTCCTGAGGCTTTCAAACCTGGGCCTATGGCTCAGCTTCTTACATTGATACTGCCATGCAAATATGAACAGAGCATCATGGGCATTCAAATGCAAAGGTTGTGTAACGTCCATTAGAAATGTCCATAAAACATAGGACTACGTACACAACAAGTACATACATGTGCAAAAATTGGCCAACTATCTTGGCATACATATGCAAGTTTGTACTTCCTAAAGAACATATTTATGCTAGTTTATTCCTTAGATTAAGAAAACATAAACAATCCATCACAAAACCATTATAATGAAATACATCAAGCTTATTGATTAATTTCACTGAGGGTAATGAAAGAGGTATTGGCTCTTTTTTGTAATTTATATAAAAATCCACACTAACTCCAGTGTCACTTGCCTATTACTCGACCCAATGCTAAGGAGCATTCCTATTGTACGTGTAGATAGAAAATTGCAGAAGTTATTACAAAATTTGACTAATTAATCAAACCGTTACAATGAAGTGATTACTTATGTTATCAGTTGTACTCCATTCAGATAAAGTAAAGGAACATTTTGATTTAAGAATATGTAGAGCAAAGATTTGTCTTTTGTGGAACAGGACAGAAAGATAAGAGAATTGCATGAAAACAATTCAAACATCCATTAAAAGGGAGAAATTTATAAATTACAAGTTATACAATACACTTGGCAATCTAAAGTTAAATCCAGATAAGGTACTAACCCAAATGACTAATAAGTCTTATCAAGTGATAAGGCATTGATGCATCTTATTTAGACAATGAAATGTGCATTCTCAGATCTCTGTGTTTCTAAATGGCTATGTATGTTCGTCTATTTTGTAGCGTCTCATTTCGCGCTAGACTCCTCGCACGTGTTTTGAGACAAGAGAGTTTACTCGGGCTCGGGGTGCGCCGGACTCGACAAGTAAAATTCGTCGGATATCGTCACGGATATCCGACGAATTCGTCGAGTATGACTTATGAGGAGAGACCAATACTATTCGTCGAATAACTTCATGAATACCCGACGAATTCGTCGAGTGAGTAAATGTATACTCGACGAATAGAGCAGATGTGACTTAGAATATTTTTCTGGACTCATGGCGTTGAGTGCGTTGAGTGCGTTGAGTGCACTCAACGCCATTCGACAAATAAGCTGAGGCGTTGAGTGAACTCAACACCACTCAACGCCATTCGACGAATGATTTGAGGCGTTGAGTGGACTCAACACCACTCAACGTCATTCGACGGATTAAGCTGAGGCGTTGAGTGGACTCAACGTCACTCAACGAATTTTACTTAGAACAGTTTCTAGAAGATGCGGCGTTGAGTGAAGTCAAAGCGGCATTGAGTGGATTCAACGTCACTCAACACTTTTGGACTTGAGTTATTCTGAGAACTGTAGGCGTCGAGTGCACTTGACGCCACTCGACGATTCGTCGAGTAAAGGAAAGTGAACTCAACGCTTTTGGACAAGTTATTCTGAGAACTGTAGGCGTCGAGTGCGTTGAGTGCACTCGACGCCACTCGACGATTCGTCGAGTAAAGGTAAGTGAACTCATCGCTTTTGGACAAGTTATTCTGAGAACTGTAGGCGTCGAGTGCGTTGAGTGCACTCAACGCCACTCGACGATTCGTCGAGTAAAGGTAAGTGAACTCAACGCTTTTGAACTTAAGTTTTTCTTGAGGCCTGAAGGCGTCGAGTGCGTTGAGTGCACCCGACGCCACTCGACGATTCGTCGAGTAAAGGTAAGTGAACTCAACGCTTTTGGACTTAAGTTTTTCTTGAGTCCTGAAGGCGTTGAGTGCACCCGACGCCACTCGACGATTCGTCGAGTAAAGGCTACATACTCGACGATTTTGACTTAGAGGAATTTTGGCTCAGTCTGCTTGCTGCCACATGCACGGTCTGAACCGGAACTTCGGGATTAGCGCCAAATGACTTAAATTGGTCACGTCTTTTCAAAAGGACATATTTAATGTAATAATACGCGGTCCAACTGTGGCACGTGGGAAAGCAGTTAACCCTAATTCTCATTATAAAAGGAGAGTTACGGAAAACCCTAGCCGTCACTCGCCATTTTTGTCGAGCCGTTACTGTGCAACCCCGACGGAAACGGAAGGAACGACAAGATCGCCGGAGTAGGATTTTCTGGAGGAAGTCTTCCCATTCTCTCACCCGTAAAGAACAACACCAACAAGAGAAAGATGCCGCCAAGGAGAGTGACGAGATCCATGGCCGGAATCGCCGGAAACGAGGTGTGCTTCCTACCCTCTCCCTTGATGCTAAATCTATAGTTATTTTCTAGGAGAGATGTCGAATAAAAAGAGTTTGACTTGTGAGATGAAGATCTCCTAGGTAGAGACCATGCTAGGGCTTGTGCCCTAGAGATTTGATGTCTTCAACCTCTCATCTCTTCTTGTGAAGATGGTAGACTTGGTTTCGTGAAGAGAAATGGTCTAATGAGGGTGAATAAGGGAGGAGGAAGTTCTGTATCTAACTTTGAATAAATGTCTAAAGGAAGAATATGAACCGATGTCATTCATCTTGTTTTAAGATGCGTGCAGAAATCTATTTTCTATGCGCAATGAACTTCAAAACCGTTTTCGGGTATGATACGACCAGATCTGGGCTTTCGACTAAACACGAAAGTCGTAGCCCTTGGAAAGACCTTTCCAACGGGTGGTTACCCGTTTTCATACGAGTCATGTAGACTCGGGAATGTCCAGTCAAAGTTGCTGCACAGTCAAGTCTTGTGTACATATTGTTCTCGGGTTAGTGTAGAACTGGTTTGAACTTGGTAAACAAGTCATAGTAGATTAATGTTGAGGTTTGCATGTGGTTTGCTGAACTTAAACTATTGGTGATTGTGCTAAACAAATGATTGATGAGATTTAGTTGATAGACCCTTAAGTAAACAAATGGTTTGGTAGAACACGATTGTAACAACGGTTCGAAGGAGGTCAACAAACAAATGGTTCGGGTAAGCTAGAGAACAAATAAATTGATACGTTGATTGAACAAATGATATTCCTGTGAAAGTATAGTTGATTGTGAATGCTTGACTTTAAGAAAGAATTGGACGAAGTTAATACATGGCCATGTGATATGATGATTAGATGAATGTGTATAATAATCCACTGCTTAGAGTTGAGTCTCCCTACGGGTAGCAGTGTGAGATTGGTATGTTGTGTAAGGTGGCTTGTCACCTGTGTAAACGATGAACCCTTGTGTGGTATGAAAATGTAGAAGGGTTGGGAGTGCGTGTGTGCTTGACGTACTGGAACGATGTGGTGATAAGGAACTCGGTGTGGAGCCCTTGCGTGTTGTTGAGCACAGGATGTGAATAAATAAAAGGGACTCACTGTGGAGCCCTTAAATGTGAAATTGCATGTGGTGTGAGTTGACACGCGGTGTCATAATCCTAGGTTAAGGATAGCGTGGCAGGTCTACGGACTCGCCAGTCGTCACACCGACGGGAGTTGACAGATAGACTTTGGACGGTTTGGTTGTGTCCTCGGTGCTCATTCCCGAGACCCTCTCCGTGCCAAGTGGGCGGATTGGCTGTGTCCTTGGTGTTCATTCCAGAGGCCCTTTTCGTGCCACACCTGTAGGCCAGTTTGGGTTGTGTTCTTGGTGCACATCTACCCAAGACCCCTCTGAACTGTAGTACGCATGTGAGCTCCGCTGTTGTGTTCTTAGCGTTGAGGCGTACGGAGTTCTAGGCTTGGTAGTGTGGATACCCGCCTAGAAGTGGAAAGCCCGTTCCACTGTCACCGTCTGGCCACGACGGATGACGCCTGAGAGGTTAGCTACCTGCTCGAAAAGTGGAAACTACAAGTCTGTGTCGACATAGCAAGTGCATGTGTGTGAGCATGGGTGAGTCATCATAAGTCATTCATAACATTGCATTGCATTACATATACAAGATCCTTATCATATAAGTTTGTATGGGCACTCTTATATGATGAGTTACTTTACTGTTAAGTTGATCCTTAACTTATATGTCTGTATGGGCATTCATATAAGTTAAGTTACTTTTCTATTGTAAAACTTTACTTGTTCACTACTGTTGATGGTAAGACTGCTAGTATAAATTGTTGTACTTATTTCTGATATATTGATAGATACTCTGATATTGATTAGCCCTATACCATTTGCTTGTACTACTGTTTATATATATATTTTACCCTCTTCTTTTCTCCGCCCGGTGCCTAAAAGTCGCTGGGAGAGCGGATGTAATAGCCACTTAGCCTTTATGACTAACGGTTGCTACGTCTTCCTTTTTAGGAGGAGACCCCGCAGCAGCAGGTTATGCAGGAGGACAGCCAGGCTAGGGAGACAGGGCCTGAAGTGACGATACCATCGCTACTGTTAGTGACGACTGATGTGAGTTTTTGAGAGACTCATTTTGTAGCCTTTTAGCATTTTATATGTACTCTGATATTATAGAAGCCTTGGTTGCTTCTTTTATTTGTTGTATTTGTTGGACATTTTATACTTATGTGGATTTTGACTTCTACTTATATTCTTGTGTTGGGTTGGCAATGATGATATTGGTTTTAGCCGGCAGGATAGGCGTCTTGTGGTACAGGTCGACCCGTGTGTTAGCGTTACCGCAAGGCGGTTGTTCTGGGTATAAGACTCCCCTCGGCCGTGTCTTGTGTTCCGGTAGGGGGGTCTTACATATTTTCCTCAACCTACAATGAATGACAGATAGACTTAGGCTTAGGAAAATTCTCAACTGCTTTACAATCGAGTTCCAGGCATGTTCACGAAATACTGATGAAAAAAACTCAATTAACAAAATCAATTCAAGAAAATTGGGAATTCACAACATTTGCCTCTGCATCCCTTTAATCCCAGTCAAATAGTTACATGTCTTACTATAAACAACCATGACAGATCTTATACTACTACAGTGAAATCCAATTCTACCATATATGATTGTTACTTAAATACACACAAAAAAGGGCAGCCCAGTGCACAAAGCATCCCCGCACAACGAGGGTCCGGGGAAGAATCCCACCACAAGGGTGAAATGTAGGCAAACCTTACTATGCATGTTTACAAGAGGCTGCTTCCAGAACTCAAACACGTGACCTTAAGGTCACATGGCAACACCTTAACCAGTGCGCCAAGGCCTTCATAACCATAGGAAAAAACTTGATGGAATTTTCCATCTTCCCCATAAATAAAGCATTCATGTAGTTGAAACTACATGATCCTTGTCGTCTTCTCATGACAGTTAAGGCTATAAAGTCAACCACAAAAATTATATAAATTTTCATACGAAGTGATATGACACATCATTTCAAGCAATACAAACTAAAAGAGGCATATGGTATATATAATTCTTTATATACTAAGCAGCAAAGGAAAACAAGTAAATGTAGCTGTGGGTTCAAAATGACTGAAACAGCAAGTAATAACATAGTGAATAATTAATTGATAACGAAGCATTTATTTCTATTAGTTCCTCAAAGTGCAAGTAGAAAATTGATGTGCCTAAGCGAATTCAGAAGTAATATTTAGGTTATAGGATGTATCATAAGAAGAAAATAATGATACTGGATGTAGAAGAAAACATACTACAATAAGACAACAAAGGAATCAAAAGCTTAAAGTATAGAATCCTTCAGTATGAAAGTGGAAGAAAAAAAACTCTAGTTTGACTAGAAATAACTTACAGACAAAGAAATTAGCTCAAGATATAGAGGATAATTATAAACCATGATAGTGAGGGGAACTGAGCTATATAGAAAAAGATGAGTGTTCAACTTGCACACGATAATGAGGGGAACGATAGTGTCTACAGGAGAAAGAATTTGACAACAATAAAGAATTATTGCACAAAAATTCTAGGAAGCCGAAAGAGGTCGCAGAAACACTCAATCACAACCAAGTCAAGTAGAAATCAGCAGCGCGAACTGCCTGTTATTGAACTGCTGAGAAAACAACTCTGTCCTCCACTTTTGGTCACCTGACCGCGAGGTCGCCTGACCGCAAAGCTTGCCGCGAACAGAACTGCTGAAAGAAGAAACAACCTACCCGATGACTCCGGACGAACTGCTTATTTGAACTATCCACGACCCCAAGGAAGAAGACTTCTAGCAACGTAAACCGCGACTTGTTGTATGCCACAAACTGTAAACCGCGAACTGTTCCACACCGAGCTTCCCACTAATCGCATAGTCGCTCGGTGCTAGCGACACAGCCTGCATAACACAAATCAACTTCACTTAGCCGCCCGGTTAGAAAAAATCTAACCGCAAATTCAAAATGCGAGTAGAATTCTCACTGCTCTCATTATATATGACGAGCTGGCGACCCCTATTTATAGGCGGCAAGATGAGTGTTGTCACCGCCCATAGTGATAGGATAACCATCCTTCATCCTGCAGCTAGTACCACCTATTCGCACAAGTGCAGATACCAGCGTCAGTCCGCCACAATAACCATTTATCCGCATAGACGGAAAGAACAACCAGTCCGCCAAGCCGCAACCAAGCCGCGCGGACTGTCTGTTATTAAACTGCTGAGAAAACAACTCTGTCTGCCACTTCTGGTCGCATGACCGCGAGATCGCCTGACCGCAAAGCTAACCGCGAACAGAACTGTCGAACGAAGAAACAGCCTACCCGCTGAGTCCGGGAGAACTGCTTATTTGAACTATCCACGACCCCGAGTAAGAAGACTTCTAGCCATGTAAACCGCAATTTGGTGTATGCCACAAACTGTAAACCGCGAACTGTTCCACATTGAGCTTCCCACTAGTTTCTTAGTCGCTCGGTGCTAGCCGCACAACCTGCACAGCACAAGTCAACTTCATTTAGCCGCCCGGTTAGAAAAAATCTAACCGCAAGTTCAAAACGCGAGTAGAAATCTCATTGTTCTCGTTATATATGACGAGCCGGGGACCCCTATTTATAGGTGGCAAAAGGAGCGTCGTCACCGCCCATAGCGATAAGATAATCGTCCGTCATCCTGCAGCTAACACCACCTATTCGCACAAGTGCGGATACCAGCGTCAATCCGCCACAATAACCATCTATCCGCATAGACAGAAAGAACAATCAGTCCGCCAGGCCGAGCGGACAACAACACCAGCCCGCGTGAACTTAGCAATCCATTCACGCGTCCTGATCAATTATCACATTTGCGGCGGACTGCAAGACTTAGCCACCAGACCGTTCTGTTCAGCGGTCTCCGCATTCAATCCGCGCACACTGCTACCCATGACTAAGGCCATATACGAGCCTAGTCGAACAACCGATCTCCGCGAACGCCAGAAGCAAACCGCGCAACCAGGCAGTCTCGGCGAACTAGGCAACAAACCGTGTTATTTTGTGGAGCCTGACTGCGTCTGGGAGTACTGGACACTCGCCACGATTTCGCCGGTCAGGGCATTTATGTAATTTCTCGTCCTGTTTGTTACATGTATAAAAGGCCTGTTTCGGTCTAGGGTTGTGTACGCGTATGCGAAAACTGAAGAAGAGGAGCAGCGGAATAGAAGCGGTGCGCTCTTGATCTCTTTCATAGTGGATTTTTTGGGCGCAGGTGGTTGTGGTTTTTTCCCCGATCATGGGGTTTTTCCACGTTAAATCTTTGTGTATTTTGCTTGTTAATTTTTCTGTGATATCTTGCGTGTTCTCTGGATCTCGTATTTCCCAACAAATCGGACTTGTCATAACACCATGACCAATTCCACACAACCAGTGAACTCTGGCACAATCCGCGCAAATAGGCCCCAGCGAACTGATCGGTCAGTCTCCGGAGACTGCGCTAACCGTCTGCCCATTCGCGAACCAGAGAACCTGACAGCTCTAAGCGGTCTGTGCGGTCTCACAATCCATACCGCAACAGCCGCGGTTAGACAAGGCTAACCGCCCGGTTACTTTCCAGGGTGCTTGTTGAACAAGACCGCAGGAGAGAAGAAAAGAAGCCGAAAACTGGCTAACCGTCACCTTCTACCCGCCAGACCATTGGCGGTCTCTGCGGTCTGTGCGGTGTGCCATATCAGACCGCCCCGCTTCACTTCACTTACACTTCAACAATTTCAACACTTATAGAAGAACAGTAGAGTAGATCAGCTCTTGACAATGGCGGCTGTCAACAATGGCTTACCAAGGGTGGGAAGGGAAGTGTTAAGCATGTAACCGGACAGAGTAGATGCAGCATTATTGAGAGCAACATTTGTTCAATAGATGATGAAACTCAAACTCTCGCTGGTGCCCTAGAGTTATCGACGTAAGCTTATGCAATTCAAATACAAATCTCGAAACAATCGAAGTTTCAGAGAAACAAGGGAGGTGTTTCTACGAATGAAAAAACCCTAGATGGGGGGACGGGGAAATAGATCAGTTACCTTGGAGGGATCGACCTTCTGGAAATTCTTGACGACTTTGATGATCCGATCGGTAACCTCAGCTTTGTCCAGGAAGGTGCCCCTGATTTCCTCGGAGAAACGGCGGAGGAGGTGGGAGAAGGAGGAAGCCGCCGGCGGAGGAAGAGGAACGCCGGCTCTTAGCCTGAGATGCTTCAGCAAGGCGTGCCTCATAGCCGCCATAGGGGAAATGCAGGCTTCTCGTATCCCTGATTCCCTGCAGGCCTGCAGTGTGAAGTGCGCAATTATTCTCTCAAATATAACTCACTAGGTTTTAGGGGGCTAGAGTTAAGTGGATTAACTCATCTCAATCCAACAAGGATGGCTGGGATGCACCGGAAAAGGCTGATTTGTAAAAGGTTATGGCAATTTGATCATGTCAAAATAGATATGTTGAAGTCGGAAAATTCATATCTCAAAATTTTAGATCAATGCAATTTACGGTTATCGATCTATAACCGACGATTAGACCTGATGGATTGAAGGGGAAGGACAAAGAGACTAAGGGAGCATTAAAAGTATCCCAGGCACTGTCGGGGAGGTCTCATCACGTATCCGTAAGCTTAGAAGAAACTTTCTCTCTACAACCAAAGATGGTCGAGAAGGGTAGGAGGAAGACACTAACTTAGCGACTATCTAAAAACAGATGGTCATCAAGGAGGAGGATCACTATCTCGCGGCTCAAAGTCCTCAAAAGCATGATCCAAAAGCTCAGCCAAATGTAACAATCCTTGTACCCCTGATGTCCTATTTATAGGGAAATCCAAGAGGTGAGCGGTCTTATTTATAGCCCCCCTACCCGACGACTATGAGATTATGAGAGGATCTCGCCTGGCTTGGGAGAGTATCTCCCTTGATCGCCCACCTAGCGAGTATGCGGGGATGTTTGCCCATACTCATTGATGCTTTCTTTTGCCTTGATATTTGACCTTTGACTCTTGTCATGGCTTGTTGACTTTGAATTCTACTTTGCACTATTTGAATGAGTCCACCCTCGATAAAAATGGGTTGTACACAATTCCCGCTTTTTGAAAGCGACATAGGAGCTCGGAAAGAAACATCCAACCCTTACTCAGTGAGCTGCTGGAGGCGAGTATCTAGACTACTCATCACTTCCTAGTCGACTCCTAACTTCTATAAATATAAGGAGGTGGCTCTCTTTTTGGAAACCTTTTCTGGACTTGCACGAGATATCATCAGCTACCAAGGAAGATCTTAAGGCGAGTCTAGTGGAGCTGGCGGGATTCTTACACCTGAAGACCCTAAAGTGACCTCGTGAGGGTGATGATGTTGTTGAGCTTCCCGCGTCGAAGAAGAAGAAAAATTAAAGAAGAAGATGATTGCATCAAAGAAGAATAATCTGCTGCCTACTCCTGGGAATGTCGTCACTCCGACCGATAATCCTGAGATCCTCGTGAGCACTCAAAGAATGCTCGATCAGGTGGGAATTAGCGATGAAGTGGAACATCCTACTCATGAGTAATCTCGCCCCCATGTACTGCAGGTTCCCCCAACAGCGGACCTCTCCAGGGCCCAGACCCTTACCCAACCCGAACTCGCTTCCACGTGAGGTCAGACCTTCATTTATCGTGCTTTTCGTAGATCGTCGTTGGCTTTGATTTACTCACGCTGATGGCCTTCCTTTTTTGTAAAACTTTCAACTACTAGAGCTCCTGGCGTGCATCTATCGGTACCTCCTATGCAGTTTGTTTTGTTGGTCGCCCCTGAATCCTGGCCAGGATCACGAGGTGGCCAGCAAGTTCGGATCAATTTCGGCCAGTCGAAGATGTTGCTGGGGAAGCAGATTCGTGCTACAGGCAACAAGCGGGCTCCTCTAGAGAATTCCTCGCAACCTGGGGCAAGCAAGGCGCCTCTACTTGGTGTGGGCTCATCACAGCCACCCGTAGAGCAACCTTCCACCGCCGCCTTCTTTGTCGTCAACATCTTCTGCTCCACCCAACACTCACCCTACGTCGATCTCTACTTCTGGGATTATTCCCAAGGGATCATCGCAAGGTAGGGGAAAGGAAAATACTTGCACTTCTTCGCTCCAAGGGGTGAGGGCGAGCATCTGATGGTCACATATAGGGAAAAGTCGTTGACCTCTCCAAGCTACCTGAATCATCGCCACTGCGCTTGGCTCCATCGAACATGGACCGTTTGGGAGGATTCTTATCAGGGCAACAAGATTCTACTCATTGCAGCCCTTATTCTCGTTGTGCTCGATTCCCTCGACAGGATCGACTTCGCAGCCCCAGCCATAAGACGAGGACTAACAATCCTCGGCCTGATAGTTTTGTCTCTCATATACTGGCCTTATTCCTTTGTCAGAGTCAAGATAACCAAACAACTATATGTTCCTCTTGTTGGTCGCGCTTCTACTCCGGGGGGGCATTCATTGACGCCATCAGGCTTCCACCCCACGAGTACCAGGAGAGAAATTCTCGTGCATGCATAGAGATGGAGGCTAAGCTCGACCAGCTGGCCATATGTGAGCCTCATCTCCACATCTTTGTGCAGGAGGTGTGAATAAAAAATATGGAGGAGCTCATGGAGCGACTAGCTGGCGCGGAGTCCCAATTCTACATGATCAATGAGTTGGAGTGGCAACTATCAATGATAGAACATCGCCAGAAGCTCCATCATGACGAGCTCATCGGCATGCGGGCGAGCATGTTCTCGGTGGGAAGGCTGGTCAGGATGGAGGACAAAATCCGGAAGGGAGAGGAGGCGATGGCCACAGTGACCGAGCACTTCTGGCGCACGAGCGACATGGGGTAGGTTGGGAGGCATCCTCCACCTCCGGACCAGCGCAGGAATACTCCTAGGTCTTAGGATTTTTGTATTTCTTTTCCTTTAAGTTCTCACCTTTGGTGATTGTGTAATAAGGGACTTTTAACATTTTGTAATTTCATTTGGTGAGCATTCAATCTCGTGCCTTATTCTATCGCCTTGTGTTTTTTTGCGATGATGACTATGTTTGTTATCTTCAATTCGAAATTTGCGATTATAGGTGCTAGGCGCGTAGATTAGGCGAGTATCTAAACACTTTCGTGCAGGTCCTCGCGAGATAGGGTCGATGACTTCCTTTGCGTAGTGAGTCAACGATGACTTTGCACGTTACTCGCTAGGTCTTTCTTTCTAGTTGCGGAGCGCTGCCCGATACCCCATGGCCCCTCCTATAAATAAGGAGGGTGTGTACATATTTATTACACTATCAGTGACTTGCTTCTTCTTCCCATGAGCACTTCTGGCTTCTCTCTTTGTCGCTGTTGAAGCCAAAAATGACCGAAGCCAAAATTGACTTCTGTGGAGTTCGACCCTTGGGGAAAGGGGTGACCTCACACCTACTATGCTTGGAAGAACGTCACGGACCGAAGACTTAGGAAGCTATGAACTGACCCTCGGCTCTAGCGTGGAGGTCCCACCTCACACCCGGAAGACCTTTGAGGTCTCCCCCTCCCTAGCCAATGCTTGAGCTAGGTGCCTTGGAGGAAGAAAGCCGAAGAGATTTTTGTGGCTAAGGAAAGAATGACAAAGTCCCTCTCCAAAACACCCTCAAGAGTCTATTTATAGTTTTTCCAAGTCCTGGGGGCAAAATGACCAAAATGCCCCTGAGGCAAAAATGCCTCCAGCCAATAGAAAGCCTCCACACCGGGGGGCAAAAAGGGAAAAACCACCTCGGGGGTAAAACGGTAAATGCATGCCCCAAGGAGTTCCCGGGGCGAGAACCCGCCTGGCCGGCGGTCTCGCCCGGCGAGCTGGCCTCGCGGGCGAGAACCCGCCTGGCCGGCGGTCTCGCCCCGGCGAGCTGGCCTCGCGGGCGAGAACCCGCCTGGCCGGCGGTCTCGCCCCGGCGAGCTGGCCTCGCGGGGGAGAACCCGCCTGGCCGGCAGTCTCGCCCCGGCGAGCTGGCCTCGCGGGCGAGAACCCGCCAGGCCGGCGGTCTCGCCCCGCAAGCTGGCCGCGCGGGCGAGAACCCGCCAGGCCGGCGGTCTCGCCCCGCAAGCTGGCCGCGCGGGCGAGAACCCGCCAGGCCGGCGGTCTCGCCCCGCAAGCTGGCCGCGCGGGCGAGAACCCGCCAGGCCGGCGGTCTCGCCCCGCAAGCTGGCCTCGCGGGCGAGAACCCGCCAGGCCGGCGGTCTCGCCCCGCAAGCTTGCCCTGGGCTCTGGCTCAGAACTAAGGCGCATCTGTGGGGATGAGACCTTGACCTCCCGTCGACCCCGCTGCCCCCACTTCACACTTTATCAAGTCGGGGGGTGCCAGCCAACCTGCCGCTCCCGCCCCTCAAAGAGGGGGGTAAGGGGGAGGCAAATTTTTCCTCCCCTACTAGTATATTTTCATGCTAGAGCCAAAATTGGCCACCAAGAGTCCAAAATATCCAAAAAGCTTAAAATCTTTAAACTGGCTCTGCGCCTGCCGAAGGGACCCTACTCCGCGAATACGGGATTGTACACAATCCCCGCTCTTTTCGAGATTGGCACAAGCTCGGAAAGAAACATCCAACCCAACGTATTCGCTGAGTGTAGCTTGCTCTCGCGGTGTCGAAAGATTATGAGACCTCTTCCGAGGGGCCAACCTGCCATGCCAACTGATGAGAGCCTGGGTGGCGAGACCTCCTCAGGGTAGAAACGCTTAACACCCTGGGGGGGATCAACCTGTCATGCCAGCTGATGAGAGCCTGGGTGGCGAGACCCCCTCAGGGTAAAAAGATCTAACCTCCTGGGGGGGTCAACCTGCCATGCCAGTTGATGAGATCCTGGGTGGCGAGACCCCCTCAGGGTAAAAGGATCTAACCTCCTGGGGGGGTCAACCTGCCATGCCAGCTGATGAGAGCCTGGGTGGCGAGACCCCCTCAGGGTAAAAGGATATAACCTCCTGGGGGGGTCAACCTGCCATGCCAGCTGATGAGAGCCTGGGTGGCGAGACCCCCTCATGGTAAAAAGACAACCTCCACAAGAGATCAACCTGAACCCACCAGCTAGTGAGAGCCTGGCAGCGGAATCATCTCGGAGCAAAAGGGCTTAGCTCCCACGAGAGATCAACCTGAACCCACCAGCTAGTGAGAGCCTGACAGCGGAATCATCTCGGAGCTAAAGGGCTTAGCTCCCACGAGAGATCAACCTGAACCCACCAGCTAGTGAGAGCCTGGCAGCGGAATCATCTCGGAGCTAAAGGACTTGGGGCTCCCACGAGAGATCAACCTGAACCCACCAGCTAGTGAGAGCCTGGCAGCGGAATCATCTCAGAGCAAAAGGACTTAGCTCCCACGAGAGATCAACCTGAACCCACCAGCTAGTGAGAGCCTGATAGCGGAATCATCTCGGAGCAAAAGAGCTTGGCTCCCACGAGAGATCAACCTGAACCCACCAGCTAGTGAGAGCTTGGCAGCGGAATCATCTCGGAGCTAAGGAAAAATGAGCCACCCCCCCGAAGCACTCTCGACCCTGTCAGCTAGTGTGAGCCTGGTATGAGGAGATCCTCTTGGGGGTTGGGAGCTGGGCATGTCACCTAAGCTTTTTCAATTCCAACATCCTCTAACGGGGGAAAGAAGGTGGGTTACATGACTCCCTCGACTCTATTGGTCGGGGGCTAGACTCCTTACAATAACATAAACATAAAAAAAGATACATGACTCCGCCGAGGCGAGGCTTCTTCAGGGGGCCTGGGCCTGGTGGTTTCCATCAGGTTCCATCCCACTGGCCACCTCAACCCTGCTCAGGCTCTCCATGATCTTCTCCATCTCCTCTGCCTTAGCCAACCAAGAGATGGTGTTGACTGCCGTGACGTAGCACTGCCTCACCATCCTGGAGTCTCCCTTGATCCTGACTTGGATCCCATCTGAGTTGAACTTGAGACATTGGTGGAAGGATGAGGGCACACAGCGGAATGCGCTGATGAGGGGCCTTCCGAAGATGGCATTGTAGCTGCTTGGAGCGTCAACAATGACGAACCTGCAGTTCCTTGAGGTCCCTCCTAACTTCACCTAGAGTCCGACTCCACCTTTCACCTCCTTCCTCTCCCCTGAGAATTCGAACAGAGGTCCATCCGACGCCACTACCCTCCTTGACTCCACCTTCATCCCCTCGAACGCCTTCTTGAAAATAACGTTGACCGAGCTTCCGTTATCAATCAAAATCTGGGAGACGGTGAAGCCTTCGACGGCAGCCTGGATGACCAGGGCGTCGCAGAAGGGATCCTCATGCTCTGGCATGTCCTTTAACGAGAAGGTGACCCTTTCCTCCGGGGGAGGGGTCTGGGATGTTGAGGCAACGCTCCGTCGATACATCACATGGAGACTTGCCTTCCGAGCGGCTTCGATCCCCCCCCCCCCCCGTGGATCACGGCTATACCACCTCGGGGTCCTACATCGACCCGGTCCTCACACACATCATCACCTCCACCTCCTTGGGGCAGGGCTTCGATCCGCTCCGGCTGCTGCTGGGCTGGAGCTCTCGCCCCCCTCACCTCCAGGAATTCGGGGCAGGTAGCTGTGGCATGACCTTCCAACTGGTGGAAGTCGCAGTACGGTAACTCTACTCTGTCCCTCCCTCTTCCCTTGCGATTCCTCCTATCCCTTCGGCCAATCGCCATCGCTTGCTGGGGTGGGGGCAGGAGTTGTCTTGGGGCTTGCCTCTTGAAGTTGAACCTCCCTTGGCCCCCGTGATGGTTCCCTCCATCCTGGATGAGAGCTCTTCCTGGACCATGGGCAGGTCCTCCCTGCTGCCTCCATCCTGGCTCCGGACCCTCCTGTCTCTGGAACCCTTGAGCTCTATGCTCCTCTCTCCTTCTCCCTTCATGATGCCTCGAGCCACCTTGCTCCTTTGACTCCACCTCTGTCAACCTTGCCAACTTCTTTACAAAGGCCGGGTTGGCTGCCTCCATGTCTATCTCCTCTGCCGCCCTTTCCATCAGCTCCTCGAAGGAAAGGGGGGCCTTCCGAGTCAAGCTCATCTTGAAGAACCCTTCGCGCAATCCTACCGTGAACGCCATCTGGAGGGCATACCCTGGCACCTCTTGGATGTCCAGGACCTCTTCCTGGAACCTGTCAACGTAGTGGGCCAGCGACTCCTCGGCCCTTTGCTTTATCAGGAAGAGGGACTCGGGACCTTTCTTCCTCTTCTTGGAGGTGGAGAAGCGAAGCTGAAAGCTCCGGCTCAAGTCTTCGAACCCGAAGATGGTCCTTGGAGGGAGTTGATGAAACCAGTCCCTTGCCTTCTCCTTCAATGTGATCGCGAAGAGGCGACACTTGAAGGCATCCGTCATTGGCCTGATGGAGACGGCATCCTCGAACCATTGCAGATACTGGACGGGGTCATCCTTCCCGGTATAGTAAACCATGTCTGGCTCTCTGAACCCTTCGGGAACGGGAGCTGAGATGATCAACTCACTAAAGGGTGACCCCCTAAGGGGAGCTCTAGCCACCTCCACTCGCGCGACCTGCTCGCCTGGAGGGCTAGCTCTCGTCGGGCTAGGGAACAGCTCGCGGCCTGGGAGGTCTCGCTCAACCCCTTCTACCATCCGCTCCTTCCCAGGCCTCCTATCCGGCATGCTCACTTCCCCCCCTGCTGGGGTGATCTCGCCTTGCCCCCTAGGAGCCAGCTCGCCGAGACCACTCTGGGTTTGCTCACCGAGACCCCTGGGAGCTAGTCCCTGGGGGGTGGGGGTTGAGTTGTCAGCCCGTGGGGCAATGCTTCTCAGCATATCCATGATGCCTGAGATGGAAGCCATGAACTCTTCCCTTCCTACGAAGGGTCCTGGGTTGGGGAGACCACCGAGGTCATCACTACCTCCCTGATCTCCAGCCATGACACTCTCCCTAGATTTTCTGTGCTGGTCACTCTCCACGCTCACCGCACCAAAACTGTTGAAGCCAAAAATGACCGAAGCCAAAAATGACTTCTGTGGAGTTCGACCCTTGGGGAAAGGGGTGACCTCACACCTACTATGCTTGGAAGAACGTCACGGACTGAAGACTTAGGAAGCTATGAACTGACCCTCGGCTCTAGCGTGGAGGTCCCAGCTCACACCCGGAAGACCTTTGAGGTCTCCCCCTCCCTAGCCAATGCTTGAGCTAGGTGCCTTGGAGGAAGAAAGCCGAAGAGATTTTTGTGGCTAAGGAAAGAATGACAAAGTCCCTCTCCAAGGCACCCTCAAGGGTCTATTTATAGTTTTTCCAAGTCCTGGGGGCAAAATGACCAAAATGCCCCTGAGGCAAAAATGCCTCCAGCCAATAGAAAGCCTCCACACCGGGGGGCAAAAAGGGAAAAACCACCTCGGGGGTAAAACGGTAAACGCATGCCCCAAGGAGTTCCCGGGGCGAGAACCCGCCTGGCCGGTGGTCTCGCCCTGCGAGCTGGCCTCGCGGGCGAGAACCCGCCTGGCCGGCGGTCTCGCCCCGGCGAGCTGGCCTCGCGGGCGAGAACCCGCCTGGCCGGCGGTCTCGCCCCGGCGAGCTGGCCTCGCGGGGGAGAACCCGCCTGGCCGGCGGTCTCGCCCCGGCGAGCTGGCCTCGCGGGCGAGAACCCGCCAGGCCGGCGGTCTCGCCCCGCAAGCTGGCCGCGCGGGCAAGAACCCGCCAGGCCGGCGGTCTCGCCCCGCAAGCTGGCCGCGCGGGCGAGAACCCGCCAGGCCGGCGGTCTCGCCCCGCAAGCTGGCCGCGCGGGCGAGAACCCGCCAGGCCGGCGGTCTCGCCCCGCAAGCTGGCCTCGCGGGCGAGAACCCGCCAGGCCGGCGGTCTCGCCCCGCAAGCTTGCCCTGGGCTCTGGCTCAGAACTAAGGCGCATCTGGGGGGATGAGACCTTGACCTCCCGTCGACCCCGCTGCCCCCACTTCACACTTTATCAAGTCGGGGGGTGCCAGCCAACCTGCCGCTCCCGCCTCTCAAAGAGGGGGGTAAGGGGGAGGCAAATTTTTCCTCCCCCTACTAGTATATTTTTATGCTAGAGCCAAAATTGGCCACCAAGAGTCCAAAATATCCAAAAAGCTTAAAAGCTTTAAACTGGCTCTGCGCCTGCCGAAGGGACCCTACTCCGCGAATACGGGGTTGTACACTCGCTATTTATACTCTCTCTCTCTCTCTCTTCTTCTTACTTTTTCTAAGATGGGCGATGACGCATCTACTTGGAGTGTTGGTGACGTGAGGAATTTTTAGGACGCGACCTTCAAGAAGTCAATCACCGAACAAAATGACCTAGACGACTTTATTAGAAGATTCTTGCCAGAAGGATACTAGACGAGGCTTCCTCACTGAGAAGAGTGACTAAATAAGTTTTTCGACGACAAACTCATCCTCCCCATCCGCCACTTCGAAGTAGACCTACAACTTCCCTTGTGGTCGGAGTATTGTCAGATACTTCGTTATTTTGGGATAGTCCCCGCCGAGATCAAACCTAGGAGGCAATGATCATGAGCTTCCTCTGCTTCTTGCGATCAGAGAAAATCATCTTCGATCTCTCTGTCCTTAGGAAGATCTTTGTCTTTGTGGCGACCAGCGAAGGGGTCGTACACATGTGCAGCCATATGTGCACCTTAATCAACACAAAGAATAAGGTTCATCATTGGGGCGAGCAGATGGTCATTGTCAGCGGCGACTTCGAAGGAATTATCTTCCAGCCGCAATAGCCACCAGAATCCGTCTTCTTCCCGCCTAAATGCCTATTTATGCGGGATTAATCCTGCCTTAATAGGCGGATTAATCCCGCCTAAATGCTTATTTAGGCGAGATTAATCCCGCCTAAATTTGGAAATCCCGCCTCCTGGCGGGATTTTCTGTCGGGCTGGGTGTCGGGCCCATGCTAGGCTCGACGCCCAGGCTTGCCCGGGCCTGGCTCGGGCCGGGATTCGGGCCAGGCACCAAGTCAATTGGGGCCTGGTAATTAAGATCCCCAAGCCCGGTCTTGGCCCGGGCCGGGTTTCTCCCGGGTTGGGCCTAGGCAGGTTTATTCCGGGCCACGCCCTGGCGGGATTTTCGGGCCCGGTCCTTCTGTAAACGAATAATATATAATACGTGGCGTTAAATTGAGATTGCGTTGATTTTCCAACATGAAATGGATAGTATCCATTTCATATGAAATAGAGAGGATCCTAATCCAAGGTAACTAGGGTGGAGCATATTATTGGAAAATTGCTCTAATATTGAGTTGAATCATAATCAGTTACAATTAATTCAACTCAATTGGAGTGTATTTTTTGAGTTGATTTTGTGTTTATCCCGAAACACTTGAAATTTGTTTCGAATAAACATGAATTTATTATTATAAAATTTAAAACATAAACTAAATAATTCAAGTCTTAAAAGACGAAAAATGTTCAATTACAAGCCGACTCGATTCTTTTTTGAGCCAGCTCAGAATCAAGACATTTTGAGTTGAGCTGACTTAATTCACTCGAAATAATTTTAATTCTGAGTCGAGTTGAGGTTTGCTGAGTCCTACATATCATCTTGCCTTGTGTGCTTTATAACCACAACACAACCTTCAATATAACAACTATTGGTTTTGAGTTGAATGCATGTGTTATATGGCCATGATTGTGTATCTCCTCCATTGGTATGTGTCTGTTGGAGTTCTGCATAATCTGAAAAGTACATAACAATCCTATGCCAGATTTCCAGCTTACTTTCTATGCATTTTATACAGTTGAATTAACCTCTCCAAAATTTGCCAAATTGATTTTGAGTTGTATGCCTAGGTGTTCTCTGCACTCGTAACTATGAAAAGTGTTAGCGTCGCCGTGCCAATCGGAATCACAATTAGTGCTAGTGTTTGGCGCATCTTACTTATGTGTGTTCCTTCATTTAATTTATTATCTGGACCAGAACCGGAATTGAAACCACAATATAGATGTCTCGAACGGTTTTAGAATTTTTAAACTCGATCCAGACCGAAACAGAACCGAACCGAATGAATTTGAACATATGAATTAGATTTAAGAAATCATAAAATTATTGCTCCAACCATTTGAATTCTAATTTTCTTTTCAAATATGTATTTTTAAAGAGATAATAATCTTTGTGAACGTGTCTAATGACTCAAATTATAGAATTATAAAATAAATAAAACTATAACACAGAACCGCGATTGAAACCGGACTACTGAACCGCATGAAATCGGACCGAACATATAGTGGGCACTTTGATTTTTGTTTTTGTCGTTGAACCGGAATCGGAACCATTGATACGTCGGTTTCAAAAATTATGCTAGAATTGTAATCGGAACTGATAAAACCAAATAAAATTTTGACTCTAATTTAAAGAACTGTCACCTCACCAGTTTGGTTCACAGTCTTAGTAGAACCGGAATCGAGCCGGAATCGGGAAAGGTCTAGGTGTACGTCCACATCTTAAGATGTAAATTAATCAATGAAGTCTTCATGGTGATACTTGTGGTCAACATTTGTGGAACTCTTTAATACTTTATATAAATGCATATATATGCTACATGTGAAATCAATAATTAGAAATAGAATTAATGCTACTAATTATGATGTTTAGTATAATTACCTATCAAACCACAAGCATCTAACTAAAATGACACCAAAAAGAAATAAAATACATTGTAACACTTTTTACATATAAATTTCTCAACCCACAAGTATATATTCTTCTATGAACATGAAGTAATTTAAAAAGTACATGTATATATACTATGATCTTGGTATATATATTTCCTCCAGTGATGAGCTAGAGCTAATTGATTTCCTCTTTGGTGATTTGGAAACTGTCTCTCACTTCTTTTGTTTCTGAATTTACAAACTGTGGCCAATGAAACATAAACAAGTTAGATTAAAATGAGGCAACAACAAATCTGAATAGTAATTTTTGTTTGTTTTATTAAGGAATTATGAATAGTGTTGTTTTTCATAAATATTATAATCTCTATCAATAGAGAAATTGTTCATGAATTATTAATTTGCAAGATAAATTAAAACAAATCATTAACAAAACGCAAAATTATTTTAGTAAATGCAAAGGCTAAAATATAAGATAGCTAATCATACAAAATATTTGTTGTCAACTTTGATATAATTGAACAACATAACAAACAAGCTTAAATTGCTTGCATTCATTTCTAATAAGTTATAATAAATATTTTGATGTTGTATTTTTAAATTGGAGAGTGGGTAATTTGTGAAGCTTTTCTTTTCAAAAAATATATATATATATATATATTTGTTTTAAGAGGTAATTAATAAATCATAAATACAAGACTTTAAAAAAAATTAAAAAAAATATTTAAAAAATGCATCTTTTTGAGAAATAAATATAATTAATTAACAAGATGAGTTAAGAAACCCTAAAAAATTGTGGAAATAAAAAAAACTCGGGACACTTACCTCGAAGCTTAAAATTTCTTTTGTCGCATGAACTTTTGTGTAACCAAATTCTGAAATCCTTACCAAGCTCCAATCATTGTCAACCTATATAGACATAATTAAGGGAATAGAATAAGCTAAGGCACCACAATGTACATGCCAAGTGTTTAAAATGTGTTAGAAAATCTATGCATGAACTCAAAACTAATTGGTAATAAGAGAAGGGCTCGTGATCTCTATATACATTATCAACCCAATCATGGAAGATTGTTTAATTGGGTGAAGCTTGTTTGGCATGACAACGCGGTGAGTTTGGACAAAATCTCCATGCACCATCATAGAATACATGCATGCATGTATGCATACATGCTTGGCAATTGGCAACGGTTATGATCGTCACCAAGAAATTAAACGATTCATTGCATACATACATGCATGCATGATTGGCTTTGAACATAAAAGTGGATGAAGCTTCTTAGGTGAGGTTGTGTGTTTACGAATGATGATTCAATTCGTAACACAAATAACCACGTTCAAAACCGGCAACTCCATGTCAAACGGACACTAAGGCTCCGTTTGTTGCGACATTAATTTGTGATCCCGCTAGTTCGGACAAAAAACTCCATAATTACAGAATGTATGCTTGGCATGACAATGATCATGACCGCCACCAAGAAAAAGAAACTAGTTTGAAGTTCAACTCCTTAATAAGCACAACTTAATTAGGGCTCTTTTGTCACGGGTGTTTACAAACGATGATTCATAACCACCACATTCAAGACCACCGCTGACACTGTCTCAAACAGACAGACAGACACTAAGGCTCTGTTTGTTGCGACATTAATTGTACTTACTTTGGTTGGAAAGATGTCAAGGGTGAAGCCAGCCATTCCAATGATGAACATGAAACCGGGGCAGTATAATTGCCACCACTTTGATAAGTGTCCACTCCATCCTTACCACCCAGCTTTCTAGGCATTCCTTCACATTTGCTTTCATAAACCGCACATGTTCTTTCATAGTTATGCACGTGCCCAAATAATGCCAAGTCCACCTATGTATATATATACATAATACATATAAAATATTTGTTAATTATTTACCATAATATTATAAACTTACTTATATATACATACATATAAATATAAGTGGAAGCTAGAATATTGAAATTCTGAAAATCAGACCTTATTTTGTATTAAGAGTGGCTCAACTGACTTAACAAAGTCAGAATCAACATTAGGAAGGAGGCCATCAGCTTGAGATGAGTACATTGGTCTGTGCCTATAAATAAAATATAAAATTAAATGATTTTAAATATAATAACAATAATTAACTTATATAAAATCAGCTTCATGTTCATTAAAATAAATTTAATTAAGTTCTATATATAAATGATACTAGGCAGGCTAGTTGTTAATTAAACATTTAAATGTGTTTAAAATGATTTTAAAGTAATCATAAATAAAGGAATGTGATATTTGGCTATATAATCTATTTAATTACAAAAATAATAGGAAGGAAGGATTTGAGTTAATTAATTACCCCGCAAAAATCAGCCAAGGAGTCTTCGCCCGATCAACCGATGCTAAATCGTTTCTCATCCAATTATACTGCAAATATAAGAACAAAAAAGAATACGTAAACTCGCTCGGAGGAAACCTTTTGATAATTTTGAAAGATAGAGGGGAACATATTTTTTGTAATTACGTAAAGTTAAAGGGGTATTTTTGGTAATTATTCCTGTATAGATAGATGGATGGATGCATGAATAGATGTTTATACCTGAGTAGAGTTGACACTCCAATCGTGCTCGGTAGAGATTACGGTGATGTGAACCGTTGCTTGGTCGAAAGAATACCATGGTTGGTCCTTGACGCTCGTCGGCATTTGAAAATAGGACTCGTAGGCAACACCGCACTCTCCGCCGGAGTCTGGTGTTTCGTACACAGACCCAGAGTCTGGGTAGTCCCTCTCATGGTTTCCCACGGCGGTCATGTATGCGATCTTGCCTGCCACCGCCGGTGTCACCATGCTAAGGAAGAAATCCACTCGACCATGAACCCGGTTGCGTAACTTATGTCCCCTATATGTAATATTGAATCAATGTTCCCTTCTGCAACCTCTTCGCCCACCGCCTCAATCACAGATCTTGACCCCGGCTGTATCAATTTCATCGTCGTCACCATCGTCAACATCATTTACACATATACATTATTTAATTTTATATATATATATATATATATATATATATATATATATATATATAAATTTATACAGAAATTTTATTCATACCTGAATGTAGTGTTCAAGTGAATTGTCTAGAGGAGCCTTCCCCATATCACCATATGCTATAAATGTTGTTTCATTAGCTCCACTTGCTGGAGGTGTTGAGAATTTGGTGTCATTACTCCATCCAGCAGACTCACTTCATTTCATGTAGAGTTAAGAGTTTGACAAAAAATAATTAAAAATTTGTAAATAAAATGTTTTTTTTGTAATTAAGTGCATGATCAAATTATCACTACAACAATGATTTTCATTTAATTGTTGACTAAAATAAATATTTAGTCATTAAAAATAGTTTTAAATAACAAACATTATTTCATGTAGAGTTTCAAACCTTCCATATTTGTAGGGGTATGAAGTAGAGGGCTGGAGCCCAGTCATTATAGCTGAATGGATGTATCCAGGGTCATGCCATCCAAAATTCTTAGCAGGGCTTAAGTCACCTGAAAATATGATTATAAAAAAAAAATATTTGTCATGAATAAATTATGATTAAACCCTAGGCCCAAAAACTCTTAAACCCTAAACCCTAAAATTAGGGCTGCACTTGAAATCAAAAACCGAAAGCCGCCGAAATTCGACTCTAAAAATTTAAAAGGCAAGAGGAGCTCACTGCACATATCATGCTGTGTAAATGTTGTAACCACAGAAGTTGAGTTCCTCCCATCTGCATACTGAACTTGCTGAGCACTTCCATCTCCACTAACCCAAGTTAACTTCATCTAATCATAAAAAAAAATACATACCATACATGCATATATTAATTAACAAATAATCAACATATATAAATAATACTAACTATATACTTATATATATATATGGTTATTTAATGGGCCCCCCTTGAAGTTTGTGTAATTACAACTTGCACCCCTCTATTTTTTGAAATTAAAAAAACCTCCCCTCAATATAGTTTACATTTCATAACATTCATGCACAAAAGTATCCCCTTGAAGTAAATCCTCAGGGAGTCAGGGAGGATCTTTTTGTTCTTGGATGTTATGAAATGTAATTATTGAAGGGGGATAATTAAATGCATGTAATTTCAAAAATTAGAGTGGTGCTGGCTGTAATTATACAAATTTCGAGGGGAGGTCCTCGTAAATAATCATATATATGCATATTAAAATGAGCTAGCTAGCTAGGTAGATAAACATACATTTGTTCCGGTTGAATCAACAGTGGAAAGATGGCCATGTAGAGGCTGGCTAGGGTTCGCAAAGGCGATCGGCGGAGATCTTTTGAGGATGCAGGGGGCGTCAAATCCGCCGGCGAAGAAGACGAACTCCAGATCGGTTCTGATGTTCACAAAATGGAAGGTGACGGAGCCGCTGCAGGTTTGTACCAGACACTCTTTGTCTTCTCCATATTCCATGCATGCACTTTTGTCGCAGTTCAAGTAAGAGGGATCAGTGTTCATATATTGTGCCTGTCCACCACGAGTGAGTAAACTATTAATGCGAGATTTAGTTCATTCAAGCACATACTACGCCGAACACCGCATGCACGGTTTTATCCTTTTTTTAGGTCGGGTGATCTACGAGTGCTTAATTATATTTTCAAGATCGGGTCATTCATCTCAGAATTACTCTCACACTTATTGGTGGCATTTAGAACACAACGTACACCACTTGTCCTAAATTAATTATTACTTAAGTCCAATAATATTTTCTCTGATTTTATTAATTATAATGATTTTATTGGGCTTTAATTTAAGGTGTGTTCATTAATTGTTTTGGGGTTCTACATCAATATTTATATTAAAGAAAAAAAAATCTCAAAATCATTTATAGTTAAGTAGAGAAGTGAGCATATATATAGTTGGAAAGCTCCACCAAAAAATGATGCAACTTCTTTAGGCTGTGTTTGGCACGTTGGCGGCTGTCCTAAACACATGGGTTAAACCGTCATTCGTTAAGGATCATTTAACGAATATCATCCGTTTGAATATAAAAGTGGATGAAGTTGCTTAGGTGGAGGTCAATGAATGACAATTTAACCCTCGTGCTCATGACCGAGCCTTAGTCTTTGAAGTTACCTAGAAGCATAACATTCTTGAAGTCTTTCACGAATTATCGGCATGGAATTCGCCGCACCCAAAAAAACTTTCGCTCCTCATAAGACCGCCCGCATCGAATTCAGAATGTTAAAATATTATAAAAATAATAAAATATAGATACTTAGAGATTTCTAAATATATACCTTCACTGGATAATGACACAGAAGAGGCAGCACGCTGAGATCACCCGTTTGCTTGTACATTATCGTGTTCAAAGGGCAGTCCTTCACGCTGCAACCAATAATAATATATTATTATTATATATATAATTTGGTAGAATTAATACAGATAATTTATATTGGCAGGCCCATATATAACCGCTATGGTCAGACCTGCATGTTGTAAAGAAAACTGTAAGAATTGTTATGTGCAGATCGAGTTTTTATGGGTTCACAAATCTTTATGACTTTTTATATTTTTGGTCTGCCCATAGCAATTACCTTAATGTAAATATACTTACTCCATGTTGGAAGGAGAGATCATCGCGACCCAATCCGATGGCTTAGGATGATGAACGCCGGCGACGGTGACGGTGATGTTGCCTTCGTCCGGCAGCGGGAAACTCGCGCTTGCGTGAATGGAGAGAAACGGATTCAGATCGGGGCACTCGAGCAGAACTCTTCGGTTCATGCGCTTGAACTCCGACGAGGCCGACGAGCTCGGAGAAGACGAAGAAGAGAGGGCCAAAAAAGTAAAGCAAAGAGATAATAGAAAGGGGATGTGAGAGAGTTTCATGGCTGAAAGATATTGAGTGGGAGAGAGAGTTCATCGGGTGTGGGTCAATATATATAGAGAGAGAGAAAGAAAGGCTGAGGAAATGCAGCACGGAATCTTTTTGATTAAATATTAATTATATTAACACGCTCCTATTAACGGATTGTAATTTTTTATTAGTTATAGAGAGACTTATTAACGTGTTTAAAGGGATATATATTAATTATGGTTCTGTTTGGAGAAGCGGTGACGTGACGATAGAAAAAGCTCTCTATTATTCTCATTATCAACACTCTTTTAATTATGTGTTATTTGAGTTAGGAGTCTTTTATTTTTAAAAGAGTTAAAAAAGTTGTTTATTTAGAATTTTTTGTTATGAGAAGACGGCGTCAAAGAAATCACAAGAAAAACGCAAAGAAACATTCAGGAATATACAATATAACATGAAAAATCTCAAATTTGAGAAAAAATCACTACATGCGCAGAAATCCATTATGAAGAATGATCAAAGGTACACGCGCTTCTCTCCCTTCAATTTTCACGCGCACAAACCCTAAGCCGAAAAGGTCTTTTTTACCCAAAGTTAAAATATGGCAAGTGCACAATACTCCCAAACATAATCAAGCTCCACAAACTAATATTTATATTAAAAAATTATTCTTTCAAACATAAAAAAAATACATTTTTTTTAACAGCATTTTGAAAATTTTCAAACACTGCAACTTTTTAATATAACTTTCCAGACAACTTTAATTAATGACATCACTGATTTTCCGCTGTTGCTTTTTTTCCACGATTACTGCCGCTCTAAACTTAGGTTTCGTTTGGAACGACCGCATGAATCAGATCATAATTAAGATCTGGTTCATACGATCGTGATCGCTTGACCGGTGAAAATAAACCCCACAACAGAGCCTAAGTCCCTCCAAACGGAGCCTTAGGCTGTGTTTGGTGGGACTTAATTTTCTCCGTTCAAGCGGTTACGACCGCATGAACGGACATTAATTAAGATCCGATTCATGAGATCGTAACTGCTTGATCGGTGAAATAAGTCCCCCAAACAGAGCCATAATAAAGTCCCGG